>OX421495.1:8764884-9099884 GCA_949126835.1 Anisus vortex
AGAAGATAGAGAGAAAACTAGACAGGCAGAGAGGGAGAGAGAAATTAGACAGGCAGAGCTAGAGAGGGAGAGAGAAACTAGACAGGCAGAGCTAGAGAGGGAGAGAGAAACTAGACAGGCAGAGCTAGAGAGGGAGAGAGAAACTAGACAGGCAGAGCTAGAGAGGGAGAGAGAAACTAGACAGGCAGAGCTAGAAATAAAAAAAACTAGAGACAGACAAAGAGATTAGACTAGCAGAAATTGCAGGTAGAAACAGGCAATTAGACGACCCACCCCTTTCCCCACCCGGCTCCCTTCATAGCGGTTTTGCAAACGGGCGCCATGTGCCCGTCTGGACTGACACCTTCTTACCAAATCAAGAACAATTCGATACCTACCTCACACGTTTTGAGGAGGCTATGGCGTACCACGACGTGCCTCGCGAGTCCTGGTGCAGGAACCTAGTACACACCCTCAGGGGAGACACCTACGAGGTCTACGCTAAACTAAGCCCCTCCGATCAGGACCCTTATATACAACTCAAAAATGCCCTGCTTAACAAATTTGAGTTAAACGCACGGGCGTTTCAGAGTATGTTCAGGTCAGCCAGACTAGAAGAGGGGGAGTCAATCAGAGAGCTGGTAGACAGGCTAAGGAAATACCTTAACAAATGGATTGAATTAGCAAATCAGGATAGGACATATGAAGGCTTAATTGATCTGATTCTTTCAGAGCAGTTACAGTCCCTCATGCCCAGAACCGTTAAAACGTTCTTAGCCGAATGGGGTTTAGAGGGACTAAACGAGGTTATCGTGGCCGCCGATCGATATATGTTGGCCCACAAGGATGAGTTTGCCAACCCCCCCTCTCACCCACATCACTATAGGCAGGAGAAAAACAAAGAGGAGACGTACAGGCACAAAACTCCAAGAGGCCCCCCCACTCCCCAGCAACGCACGTCCAACTTCGGCCAACATCGGCCCCGGAATCCACGTGGAGAACCCCGCCCCATTGGGCCCACAAATCCGTCAGCTCACGAGAAACACAGAGGCGGCCCCACTCCACACTTCCCCGCAGGCGCGTTCTGTGCCATGACCCCTACCGTATATTCGGGGCAGGACTCTACTAACGGTCCGGCGGAGCACGAGGAAGAAACACCCTACCCCAGCTATTTAGCACCAGAGTACGCCCAGCACAAGGGTCGAACTCTTACGCACGGAGACGGGTGGGGCCCTGCACCCCCTCCACCGGAAAGCCAAGACCGGCCCCGAGGAGGACCCAACACCCAGCAACCCACTCTTCGGGGCTTCGCCGCCGCGCTATACCCAGGTGGCACCCCAGGCCCCGGGCCCTCGACCAGCCCCCACTGCAGCTCTACGGAGCTAGTTAAAATCAATAACAAACCCGCCTCGTGCCTGTTCGATACAGGGTGTGAGCCAGACGGAATTACAAAACGGTCATTTGTCCGTGACTCCGACTTCACCGGCGATACCGTCAAGATTCAGAGCATATGGGGACACGTGGAAACGCTCCCCACATCATTAGTGCACATTGAATCCACCCAATATACGGGACCAGCGACGCTAGCGGTGCGAGAAGACCTGCCCTATGATGTCATTCTAGGCAAACGGTATGTCACCACATGTCACTCTGGCCCCCCTCCTCACCTCGCGTCGGTTGCCACCCGGGCACGCCCCGAACATAGCACCGCCCAGCCGACCCTAAATCCGTCCCATCAAGACTTCCTGAAGGCCCAACAGGAAGACCCTACCCTTAAAAGGCTGCTAAACGAAGCAAAGACTAATCAAGGGAACCCGGAGACAGCCCACTACTTTCTCAAAGGACAGCTACTATACAGACAGACGCCTCTCCCTGATGGAACAATAAGAAATCAACTAGTAGTTCCCTCCTCCTACCGTAAACAGGTCATGGAGACCGCCCATGACTCCGACTTGGGGGGCCACCAGGGCCAGAATGCCACCATAAGTAAGATAAAACATTATTATTTCTGGCCAGGTATGCACGTTGAAGTAAAACGCTCGGTCGAGTCCTGTCACCAGTGCCAACTTACATCACAGAAATACTGCACCCCACCCGTACCGTTAGTCCAGCCACCGGTGGTGGACACACCTTTTCGAAGGGTTTCCGTTGACCTCGTGGGACCCCTCGACCGGACACGAAAAAGGAATGCCTACATTCTGTGCGTGATATGTCAAGCCACCAGCTGGCCCGAGGCGGTAGCACTCCCCTGTATAGATGCAAAACACGTGGCAGAAGCACTGTTCACCATTTTTACAGGGATTGGGTTCCCGGAGGAGTTGCTGTCCGACAACGGTACACAATTCACCGGTTCCCTTATGAAGGAAGTACTTAAGATCATGAATATAGCCCACCTCCGCACGTCCCCCGACCACCCCCAGGCAAACGGGCTGGTAGAGCGATTCAACCAGACACTGATAAACATGCTCCGGAAGGTGGCCGCAGGTCATTCGGACGAGTGGGACACGTACCTACATGCTGCACGTTTTGCCTACCGCACCGCTCCCCACGCACGTTTAGGTTACTCCCCCTACGAGTTGATATTCGGGTCACAACCCCGGGGTCCCCTCGAACTCCTCCGCCGCACCTGGACAAAGGTCAACCCCCACCCTGAAGAGCTCACCGTTCACGCCTATGTCAAACAATTGGCTTCCCGACTCGAGGGCATTAGGAAGATAGCACGTTCACACTTACGGGAAGCCAGACAAAAACAGGAAAAATATTTCAACCGTCGGGCGAAGGAGCGCTCCCTCAAACCCGGGGACAAGGCCCTGCTACTACTCCCCTCCTCACAAAATAAACTCCAGCTGACATGGAAAGGGCCCTATGTAGTCACAAACAAAGCCTCCCCCACAAACTACCTCGTAAAAATCGGCTCTCGAGAAAAGCTGTTCCACATCAATCTACTGAAAAGATACGAGGACCGTTCCCCCTCCGACATTCCCCTTGTGGCCGTCGCTATAGCGGAGGAAACGGAGCCGGATGACACAAACACAGCTTTTCCGTTATGCGGTAAAGAGTCAGTGGGTGACGTGGAAATCTGCCCCCGCCTGACCTCAAAACAAATGACTGAGGCCCTGAGGCGGAAGCCCTTCTAAAGACATTCTCTGATGTACTCACCGATCGCCCGGGCCGTACAACCTTGGAGAAGTTCTCTATGAAGGTCACAGACCCCAACCCTATTAATGTCAAACAATACCCCATCCCCCACTCAAAAGCAAAGCTGATAGAGAAGGAAATAGAGTCCTTGCTGGAGAATAAAATTATAACACCCTCCACCTCCCCTTACAACGCCCCTGTAGTGCTCGTACGGAAGTCCGATGGGACACACCGCATGTGCATCGACTTCCGAAGGCTAAATGCCGTGACAGAGTTCCAGGCAGAACCCATGCCTGACCCCGAAGTCCTGTTTGCAAACCTGGGAAATGCGCAATATTTCTCAAAGTTCGACCTAAGTAAGGGCTTCTTCCAAATAGAGGTGGAGGAAAGTTGCCGCCCTTACTTGGCCTTTAGTACTTCACAGGGCCACTTCGAGTTTCTCACCGTGCCGTTCGGCCTAAACAACTCGCCGTCGGTTTTCACACGCATGATGCGAAAACTCCTCCACCCGCTAGGCAAACAAGGAATATCTAATTTTGTGGACGACATATTGGTCGCTACTGACACCTGGGAAGAACACGTCGACCACGTGACCGCGCTGTTAAACAGACTACGGGAGGCGGGACTTACCGCTCGACCCTCCAAATGCATGGTTGGTTACGACCGCCTTAAGTTCCTAGGGCATATGATAGAACAAAACCGAATAATGCCCGACGAGCAGAAAGTCGAGAAACTCAGGTCAGCCCCTCCCCCCTCCACTAAAAAGGCAGTACGCTCGTTTTTAGGCCTGTGCGGATACTACCAAAAATTTGTTCCCAACTACAATGAAATCGCCGCCTCCCTCTCCGACCTCACACTCAAGAAATCACCCGAAAATGTAGTGTGGACCGACGAGTGCCAGAAGGCCTTCGAAAAGCTAAAGGCCGCCCTGACAAGCAAACCCATCCTACGAATACCAGATATGAAGCGCACATTCGTGCTAAAATGCGACTCCAGCCTGAAATCTCTTGGGGCAGCCCTTCTTCAACCTGACCCCAAAAATAACAATCTTCTCTTCCCTATCGCGTACGCTAGCCGTAAGCTAAATCCTGCCCAACAAAACTACAGTGCCTCTGAACTCGAATGCCTTGCGATAGTCTATGGGGTTGAGAAATTCCACGCATACCTTTACGGCCGCCATTTTCTATTACACACTGACCACAAGCCCCTGACTTTCCTGGCTTGCGCAAAAAATCTGAACAGGCGACTCATGCGCTACTCACTCACCCTTTCCCAATACAGTTTCCAGACCATTTACCTAAGTGGCAAGGAACACCACCTGCCCGACTTTCTGTCCCGCTATTGTGAACCCCAACCAGAATCAAATGACATGACCTGTAACAAATAGACAATAGACATACTCTTCTCTCGTTGGGTTCGCCTAGCTTAGGATTAGTACCGTAAGTCTATAGTAAAACAGACAATTGCACGCCTGACTAATTGTCTCGTAAAAGGGGGGATGATGTGGTAAACTCACTAGAAGCGCCAGCGCTCAGCCTGGTGCCATGGCACTTATTCACTATGGCTCCAACCTATAAACTACAATTAATCCTGGCTCATTGCGGTGCTCACCAATGAATGAAGAATGTGTGACTGTATTTGTATCTTGTATCTTTATTTTGTATATATAAATGTACTTACTCTCTTCTATAACTGTTGTACATGCATCAATATATATATTCCTTATATTATTATTATACAAGCTTAGTTATCTGCCCTTGTATATATTTAACATGTTTACACTCCCCTTGTATGTACAGTTTAAACCCCCCACCCTCGCCAAGCCCTCCCCTTGATCCCCCTCTCGGCTACTGACCACTGGTCAAGATAAACAACTTGCGTCTACACGCGAAATCTATTACAGTCGGCCCAGGTGGCCAGGGAAACCCCTCCCCCTAACTCTTTCCCCCGTAAACTGACACATACGCAACAGCCCTCGTCGGTATGTATGGTATCAAAGAGATTTTGTATCCCTCCCCCGACCGCCCTCTTCTCCCCCTCCCCATTGCCCCTACCCCCACAGAGGGCACTTCTTGGTTTAAGATAGAAATAAGAAACGGGTATTGGGGCCTTGGACATGGAACGAAATTGTCCTGTCTTCGGTCGATCCAAATATATATTGTTTACACTGTAAATTTGTGTTGTGGATTAACTTCTGCTATCTATCGTTTATGCCTAAATAAACAGTATTTGAAACTCATCCCAGCATTGAATCAATCATTGTTCTTGTGTCTGCTCATATATTAGCACTCGTGTCATATAGTAGTAAAAATTACTCTATTCAATAGGCTTACAACACCCGCCAGCCAAGCGGGATAACGGACTAAAATATAAATAATTCTAAGGCCCAAACTTCACTGTGACATCACAATAATCAGCCTCTACACGAACCAAATAACCACGTAGAGTGCCCGCCACGCTACAACACCAAAAAAAAAAGCTTAAAATTAATATTTTGAGCTCCGCTTTTACAGAGTTTTTTTTCTTCAAATTCAGACACATTGAAACAGTCTTTGAGAGTAATAGATACGTTGTAATCATACAAACTGGGTAGTTAATGTGATATTTATAAATGTACATTTACATTCTTAAGACTATAGCCTAATATTTATATAATTTTCAACTATCTTTTACCGTCAGATCATTTCAACGTTATAAATTGTAAGCAATTTATTCTTTTATAAAAGAAAATAATAAAAAAGAAATATTAGAAATATTAGCGCAAAGAAAACGGACTGACTATCTCCCTTTAATTAAAATAAAGTTTCAAAATTATATTCAATCGTTATTCCAAACAAGTTCTGTTTTCTAATTTAACGAATATTAATGACTTATTATTGACTAATATCTTTGTACAAACCCAGCATTAGGGTATTTAATTCAATGTACACAATTAATTTACAGTTGTTCCTGCATTAATTTTTTGTCCATTTAAGGAGTTTATCTTTTATACATTAATTATTACAACAATGCTACTAAATAAGTCTCTTATATTTATTAAAGTAATCAAATAAATAAATTTGCTTAGAATTCTTACTTATAGTTATGTTTAATTAAGGAAGATGAGCATAAAAACACTTTTAAATGTAATTAGATTGTATCAATTAATGAGCCGCCTTATCTTGAATACTCTTCGCCAATTGTACAATGTCAGATACATATTTTGTCACTTATGAGTGGTCAAGTGTAAGTGACCTCTTTGTATGCTTGAAACGATAAAATATTATCACAAGTGTAAATTGAACCATAGACTAGCAGTAGAGCAAATGCTTAGCAGTTAAGAATAGCAGATGACTTTCCTAAGCAACTTTATTTCAGATTTTCCCGCTAATTGGCACATTTTGATGCCTATTTTTTACATGTTTCAAATTCAACTTGCTGTAAAATCAACAATATTCCTTTACTTAAAGAAAGTTTCACATCTAAGAAAGTTGTAATAGTCAGTGAATTTGAAAGTCTTGCCATTGTTTAGAAAACTCCGCTTTGGGTGCTTCGATGTACTTCTGAAAAAGCCAAACTATCTAATCATAATATATGCCTTAATATAGGGAAGAAATTGTAGTTATATGTTTTGAAAATGATTTTAAGGCAAGATATGTCTAATTTCAATTCAAATCCATTGCAGTTCAATTGTTGTTTGACCCCAAACTTGTAAATGCAAGTTCAACTCACTGAAATGTGTCGCTATGTCATTCAGATTTATATTTTGATAGATTAAAATAAATATAAGTGATATCATACCTTATGAATTTCCACACTAAAATTTTGCGCATCCTTTTTTTTTTCTAGCTTTAGCCCGCAAAAAACATAAAAAGATAACACGCTTTGTTTCGGCTACATTGTGTCGTTTTCATTCTATTTATTTCGTAAAATAAAACACATCCGAAAAGTTTATTTACTACCGTCTTTTCCGGTAGAGAAAGCCATGCTTGACGTACGATATTTTCCTCTATTCGAAAATTGGTCGAATGAATTCGTGACTATTCCAAACGCTATAATGCTGAAAATTTGATAGAATGTATTGCTAGTCGGGCCAAGTCTGCTGGCCAAGTTTCGGCTCGATTGGACGACGGGAAGTGGTCAAAAAATCGATGCAAAGTTTTGCAAGCAACCAGACAATCAGACAAGCAGACAGACAGCGCAAGTTAATAGAAAGGGAGTTAAAAAAAAGGAGACCGATGTAATGACATGCACTTGTTTCGCCATATTGAATTTCTGCGCTATAGCATGATGGGATATGGGGAGCACGGTGACTGGCGATCCGAATGTTTCTGGGTTCTAATCCCGGTGCAGGCTAGGATTTTTTCCCCGTGACTTGAGGGTGTCCCTGAGTCTACCCAGCACTCTGATGGGTACCTGACATTAGTTGAAATAAAGTAAAGGCGGCTTGGCATTGTGCTGGCCACATATCCCATAGTATTCCGTGGCCACAGAAACTGGTGAACGCTACTTCACCAGCCCTATGAACAGTTTGGTTCGAAGGGTACTTTACTTACTCATAACGAGGCTAATGTTTCTACTCGCATGAGACGCGAATTATTTCTTTCGTTAAGGAAGACATTTATTTGTCACGCCATATTGAATTTATGTGCAGTAGCCTGATGGGATACAAATAATCGTCTTCATTGATAGTCGATACCATTCTTCGATACTAAGTCTCATCCTTTCCTTCCCCTAACAATTTTACTATGTGACATACAACTCCAATATAGTCGGATATGATTAGTTTTTTCTATTCCAGCCATTTATAACGTATTCGATTAATAAACAAGAAGTCCAAGACACTAAACGCGCTGTTGTGGCATCTTTCTATAACAAAATAACATGAAAACGTAATTATTAATATGTTATATATAGGGAGAGAGGTACCACCTAGCCCATTTGCCATGGAATAAATTCTCTTATCTTATACATTACAGACGTTTCTTCTATAAAGAAGATTATTGCGTCCAACGTAGGTTGAACAATGGAAATTTGTTTAAAATATTCTGTCACAATTCTCCAAGCCTCTATGTCCCTTTTTTTTCTCTTTCTTTTTTTCTCCCTCAATTTGTTCCTCCCTTCCCTCTCTCTCCCTCTCTCGCCTTTCCTCACTAACTCTTGTTTCTTCTTTTTAATTCACTATCTGCGAGTCTTCCTCTTCGCCTCTTTCACACTCTTTATATTTATCTGCCGCACCTCTCTCGCTATTTCTTTCCCCCTTTTTTTCTGTTTCGCTCACTCTCTCTAACTTTCTCTCTCTCTCTCTCTCTCTCTCTCTCTCTCTGACCCACAAATAACTCAAACTCACAATAATCCGTCATCATTTTTCATCAGCACTTTAGCTTTATAGGTTTCATTCCACCCCCCCCCCTATCAATAATTAAATCAATAGCTTGAAGGCTATACCGAAGGGTAAAAAAAAATATCATATTATACAAGGGTTGGATAACCTATAGACTGCAGTATGTCAAATACTCAGAATGATACCTGATACGTATTGCACCCAGGCACAAAACCAGTTTGATAAACATAAATATTCAGATAATATTATTTAATCCGGCTGGTCCAGCGGTTAGTTCACCGGACTGTCAACCAAAATCCAACTGACAGGTCCCTGGTTCTATCCCTGCCACCGACGGATCCATGTCGCCCCGCAGGAGTTTAGGGCCTAGTGGACGTAATAATCTTCTATCTAGAAGGAACGTCTGTAAACTTATAAGACAAAATAAATATTTTATATTCAGCTCTTAAGTATTGTAGTGAAATAATAGTGAACATTAAAAACAAATTTTTATATCTTATCTTATATATTACAGACGTTCCTTCTATAGAGAAGATTATTGCGTCCTACGCCCATCCGTGGTCCGAGTCTAGTCTTGCATCTATATTAATGTTTTAAATGATGTTAAGTTACTGGTTTTCCTGAATTGTTCAGGCAACCCATTCCATACCAGAATGACACTCTGAAAGAAAGAGAACTTATATGCATTTGTTCTCGCGTAAGGGATAAGGAAAGTGTTTTTCTCCTTATGTTTATCTGCGCATTGCATCGGGTTGTTATTGGTTTATATCTAACGGGATTGTTTTGTTATCAATTTTAAATGTGTAAATTTGTATTCAATGTTGATATTTATTATCAACATGGTTGCTAGATTTTCTTTTTTTTGTTTTGGGGCGTGGGGGGCAGGAATCGACAACAAAAGTGAGGACGTTTTAAAACCAACCCCCCCACCCCACCTCCCAAACACACACACGTACACTTCCGCAGTTGATATGATAAAATCACGCCTTACTCCTAGGTTAAAAAAAATATTTCCGACTCACCGCCCATGAATGAAAATTCAAGATGCTATGTTTGGTACTTGTGTTTATAAATTAAGACATTATATTTAATTTATAAAGTATACTTTTTTTGGTTGTTGTTTGTGTGTGTGTCGTTTAAATAGTTTTGTTCCCTCTTTGTTATTATTATACTAACAATAATATTCACAAAGGAAAAATGCGTCAATATTATTTTTTAACATACTATACAGGTACGTCAAATGTTGAAACCCAGGTAATACATATTTTATGCTTGATACCGGAAGTGTAATGGCGGTGAATAACGAGAAAAAGAGGTTGGTGGGGGGGGGGGGTCAAAAGGGAAATAAAGGTGTAACTCTCTGGGGAAAATTTGTTCGTTCAAAAATATAAAAGATTTACACAAGATAAATAAGAACAATATGTGAAACGACCGAATAAATGATTGTTTATAATGAATTTTTAATGCAAAAATTCCTTTCTTTGGTAGTTCATTGAGATTCAATATTTGTTTTGTAACACTATTGATATATTGACTATTTGATCATTTCACGCTATTCTATTTTAAAAAGAAATATAGCCACACACAAAACTAACAAGTAAAGCATGTAATTTAAAATATTTATATTGTGCTGACTACTAAATAATTCACTTTTCTTGACAAAGAAATATGGCCCTTTTATTTTCACGTCCATACTTATTGCCTCATATATTCGGAATGTTTCCTGAACTCTTTTGACAGCACAACAATATTGTATTAACTCCCTTAGATTTGGACAAGTTATTGGTCAAACGTTTGATTCATGGAACAAATTGAACACTTTTAACATTTTGCCCATAGAATAAACATATATCATCAGGGGAAAACTCTAAATTGTATTTAATGTTACCCCCCAAAACAAGCCGAAGATTAAGTGATGTAAACAAATGAATTCCTTATAATGTGTTCCTTAGGGAATCAACTGAACTATTTGCAATTTTCCTCCAAGGAACCAGCTTAAACAATCTGCAATGTGTTTCCCAATAAACCAACTAGAATCTTTGTAATGTGTTCTCAAGGAACCATCCGAACTATTTTTAATAGGTCCTCCAACAGACTAACTGTGATTATCCTAGTAATTTGTTCTCCGTGGAATAAACTGTATTTGTTACGTGTTCCCCAAGAAATTAAGTAAAAAATATGTGTAAAATAAATTCCCCAAGAAAGCATCTGAGCACCCCTGAACGTATGCTTCAAGGAACCATTACCACAGCTTCAGCTTCCCTACAATAAAACATCCAACCACCGATAAGCTTCTCGCCACGTCGGAACCTCTGACAACCAATTATTATTTACGTTCAACCAGTCTGAACAGAGGCACCAAAAAAAAGGTTTACAAAGTTACTTTTTGTAAAACGTGATTAAACGAGAAAGGGGCTGGGGGGGGGGGGGGCACCAATTTTATAGTTCGCTCTCCTCCCCTTTGGCGCCAAATATCCTAGCTACCCCTCCGTAGTCTGAGAAGCCGACGTTCTCCATTGTTATGTAAATAATGGCTAATGGAAAATAAAGAGTAAATGGATTTATATTTACGGCAAAGTTCAGGCAATTTTTAAACCGTCAATCAATTTCAACCCGCTGCGGTTATTCTCGATACTTTGCATAACGATGAGTGAAAAAAAGAGCGAGTTTGAAAAAAAAAAAACCGTCCAAGTTTTTTTTATTTGCCGTTGTTTGGACGATTTCTGAATGGCAAGGTGGGCCGGGGTGGGGGTGGGGAGTTAATGCCAGATAAGAGCTCCACGGTGATCGACACTAGCGCCCTCCATGCCTTCTCCCCCCGACTCCTCACCGAGGTTGACTGTGTGATAGGTGAAACTTGGTAATGGTTTGTTAATCTCACTTGTAGACTGATTAAAAGCCGAGCCTTAGGTCGAGGGTTTTCAATGCGAACTTTAGAGCGTTGGATCAAATTTTAAAACTTTCTCTACTCGAGGTAAGGCCAGTGGGTTAGTTTTTAATTAATCCTTCTTTTAATTGTGTTATTCTACTAACATATTCTACTAACATAGGTTATTGTGTGTTTGAAAATAAAAACAATCGTAGGGGTATATCTACATAATTTCCGCTTGTCCATTTAATTATAATTTTTTTTTTTGCAATTCGAAACTATACTTAAAACTTTGCAACATGTATTCACAATATCAAAAGTCTTCAGGTTAAAAGAAACAAATCATAATATTAATAATCTTTAGAAACTGGTGAACGAAAAATAATTTTTAAGCATTTAAACATTGACTAATCATGCAATGATGGCTAAATCTATGACAATTTTTTTTACAATTTATTGATGTCTTTTTTTACTGACATTTTTTGCATTGCTTCTTTTATATACTAATCCAGAAAACATTAAGATACGGACTAATCTCTTAATCCTTCCCGTACCGACCTACTTCTATCTATGCTGCCTTCAGTTCCGCTATATACGCGCCCGGGACTGTAAGGGTTAATTACTAGATAAGTAAAAGGAGAAGGCTACTTGTACAATATTAGAAACATAATTTTAACATTTTCTTTTACTGTTTTTTTTATAATTTTAAAAAATAAATTTACAGAACTAAAAGACAAAGATGTCAACGGAGCAATTAGACCTGGCATCTTATCATGATGGAATGGCCGGGACAGCACTGCAAACAAATAGCTTGCATGACGTCCAGATTGATGGACCGAATGATGGACACTCTCCATCAGATACAGACAGAATAACTCAAGCCTCTCAACGGTTACGTCAGACAGGATGTGCATGTCGCTGCAGCCAGGATCCAGTACTCCAGATCTACACGCACTTCAAGTCCATGCAGAAACTACACCAGCAGAGACAGACACGCGTCGCCAGAGATGAAAGAAAGAGACATAAGAAATCAGACATTTCCAGTAAGACATTCTCTGTTGACTCTCAGAGCGGCAGGTGGCTGGGTCTGTATTTGAACTCCACACAACCAACAAGCACCCGCGCGTTAAACTTCCGAAACATTGAGTTTGACTCAAACAATCAAAACAATGCTAACAATCAGCAGGAGCAGACTTTGGGCGCAGTCAGCTGGAAGTCGCAAACAGATTTCCTCAGATCTCCATCCCAACATTTCGAGAATCATTGTGAAGACACAATAAATGCCAAAAGTTCATTTCAAACGGAAGATTCCAATAGGCAAGTAAACAAAAGCAAGAACCAACTTAATTTCAACACGCCAGAATCTGCTCCAAGTCAGAGAAATTCTGCCAAGATGAAAATACACTGGAATAATGTTCCGCCAGGCAGAGTGACCCCAGCTCATGTTCCGGTCATTACAATTGATAGAAACAGACTGATGTGATTATTTATTGTCTCCACAATTTTATAGTAATAAACATTCTAACTAGGCTAGAAATATAATGCTTATAATATACATTAATTATTTGAAAAGAGTTTAATATACAATTAAGCCGTTTATCTCTGTCTAACATTAATTTGAAATATCTCATTTAGATGTTTAAAACATCTCATTGGGATGTTAAATTATCTCATTTAGATGTTTGAAATATCTCATTGGGATGTTTAATTATCTCATTAAGATGTTTAAAACATCTCATTGGGATGTTAAATTATCTCATTTAGATGTTTAAAACATCTCATTGGGATGTTTAATTATCTCATTTAGATGTTTGAAATATCTCATTAGGATGTTAAATTATCTCATTTATATGTTTGAAATATCTCATTGGGATGTTTAATTATCTCATTTAGATGTTTAAACATCTCATTGGGATGTTAAATTATCTCATTTAGATGTTTAAAACATCTTATTGTGATGTTAAATTATCTCATTTAGATGTTTGAAATATCTCATTGGGATGTTAAATTATCTCATTTAGATGTTTGAAATATCTCATTGGGATGTTTAATTATCTCATTAAGATGTTTAAAACATCTCATTGGGATGTTAAATTATCTCATTTAGATGTTTAAAACATCTCATTGGGATGTTAAATTATCTCATTTAGATGTTTGAAATATCTCATTGGGATGTTAAATTATCTCATTTAGATGTTTGAAAAATCTCATTGGGATGTTTAATTATCTCATTAAGATGTTTAAAACATCTCATTGGGATGTTAAATTATCTCATTTAGATGTTTAAAACATCTCATTGGGATGTTAAATTATCTCATTTAGATGTTTAAAATATCTCATTGGGATGTTAAATTATCTCATTTAGATGTTTGAAATATCTCATTGGGATGTTAAATTATCTCATTTAGATGTTTAAAACATCTCATTGGGATGTTAAATTATCTCATTTAGATGTTTGAAATATCTCATTGGGATGTTAAATTATCTCATTTAGATGTTTGAAACATCTCATTGGGATGTTAAATTATCTTATTTAGATATTTGAAACATCTTATTTAGATGTTTGAAACATCTCATTGGGATGTTAAATTATCTCATTTAGATGTTTGAAATTTCTCATTGGGATGTTAAATTATCTTATTTAGATGTTTGAATTATCTTATTTAAATGTTTGAAACATCTTATTTAGATGTTTGAAATCTCTCATTGTGATGTTTGAAAGCTCGTATATTAATATTTCATTACTTCAGAAACTGCAGCAGTATT
This sequence comes from Anisus vortex, assembly GCA_949126835.1. Lineage (NCBI taxonomy): Eukaryota > Metazoa > Mollusca > Gastropoda > Planorbidae > Anisus > Anisus vortex. The sequence goes on from OX421495.1 coordinate 8,778,960, forward strand.
ATATATAAACATTAGCTATATAACTATCTAATAGGTAATATCAATATTTTTGTTTACATGTGAAAAAAAAAATTAATCAATAAAAGCGATCGATCACTTTCAATACATATTTGTGTTCACCTGTTTGAGAAATTGGTTAGTTAGCTGAAAAGCCTGAGTTGAAGTCTCTCTCCCCCCCCCCCTTTCTCCTCTTTTCTCCACCCCCTCTCTCTTTAACACGTCATTTTGTCTAGAACACAAGTGTTGCAGAGTTCCCAGCGCTGAAAGGAGAAAAATAAAGGGCCAAGCCATTGTAAAAGTCCAATTTGTAAAGGCCGTAGACCAGTTTCTTTTGAGTCAATGAATGACATTGAAGACTGGCAACTACACACATTGACAGTATATAGTGTAGGTATGTTCACATCGCTCTTGCCTTCGACATGCCAACAGTAGGTAGTTCACGTATTTTAAAATCCTTAAAATATTCTAACGATTGATTTAAGTCTCACGTTACAGGAATAAAACATGTGTTTCTAAACCAGAGCTCAATGAATAATAGGGGCTGAGAAGTTTAAACCTGAAGCATCATGCATATCTTTAGAAAAATAGGTGCTATCATACAATAAGCCTAATTGTCTTTAAAATCAATAGAACAAATTTGATCATAGGGCCAGTGAAGGAGCGTTCACCAGTTTCTTTGACCACGGCATACTAGAGGATGTGTGGCCAGCACAATGTCCAGCCGCCTTTACTTTACCCCAACTAATGTCAGGTACCCATCAGATCTGGGTAGACTCAGGGACACCCTCCAGTCCTGCAAACAAATCCTGGCCTTCACCAGGAGTCGAACCAAGAACCTGTGGAACGCCAGTCGAACGGGCCTGCTGCTCGGCCACCGTGCCGTCTTTAAAATACTCTAATATTATTAAATCAATAAGATCAATACAGTTGAAAAACATCTCTAAAAGATATATAAATAATTTTATGCATTTTATCATTTTATACCATTCATTAAGCTAATTCTGAAAGTTATTAGGAATACGCTATCAAGAAAGAAAAACAAACGAATATATCTTGCTCCAGGTCCATAATTTGGCGGGGAAACAGGAGGCACTCCTTTTCAACTGTAAAATGACGAAAGCTGATTTGGTTTGGTCATGCATGACTCCTTGGCCAAACCCATCCTACAAGGTACGGTGGAAGAATCACACAGAAAAGGTCGCCAGAAAAAGAAGTGATTGGACAACCTGAAAGAGTGGACCGAACCACAAAATCACTACCTCTTGATACGCTTCTGCAAACGGCTTCTGACCGGGACGAATGGAGAAATCTGGTTACGCGCACCTTCGAGGCACCCCAACGACGAAAGTCACGGGTCTGATGATGATGCTTTCTGAATTCATTCAAATTATAATGTTCAAATTCAGAATAGTTTAGATTAGATTTAGTTAGTTAGTGCCAGTTGTATTTTTTTTTAAAATTCAAACAGTTTAATAAACTTTAAGCTCTCTATTTGTCTTCTAAAAAAGCCATTTTGATTGTAAAGATAGTTTCTTTGTTTATTTCTTATATTAGTCTACATGAATATTTTTAATAAAAATAATTGAGAAAAAAAAGAAATTTCCAATCGAAATAGAGGGAAATTACATAGACTATTAAAATATTTTTTAACTTTATGTACACGATTCCCTACCTTGCTTAGGCAGATTTTACAAGAGAATTAGTCCAATAATTTGTTAAAAAATTAAGGGAGTGAATTCCACTCATTAGAGAGCGAAAACGACAATTACGGGGTTATCGTTATTTGTCGACTTAGAAGTTTTATTTGACATAAATTAATTACGATACGCCAACATAAATGTACTATGATACACAGCTATTTATGCCCTTTAAAATTGTTTCTGGCAAGTATTTTAGTTTTAAAAAAAAAGAAAATTCAATAAGTACATACGCCCAAAACACTAGAATGTGTTTCTTTTTTTTCTTCTCCGAATTTGTCTAGTTTTGTGACGTTTCTACAGCTTTTATAATGTACATAATGGACATAGCTAAAGTGTCGTGGCTTTATGTTATAGTGTTGGTCACTGCTGGACAATACAGACAGGTAGTTTGGAGTTGGTGTTCATCGATATTTGTTCGTGGACAGAAAGACTTGTAGGCCTACTACACTGTCATTTTAATATTATTATATGCCTTTTAAATTGTTTCCGAAGCATCCTCTATTTTTACCTCTACTCGTAAGAATGTGGGCTTGTGGGTCTTCTATTTGGCCATCTCCTAGGGCCTCACTGTAAATCCGGCCCCCTGATGAAATGGATTTACAGAACAATTGTTTGCGGCATATCAAAAGGAGTCCAATAAGTAAATATCCAATTAATGTTGAGGCCTAAACTGTCTGGCTCATGGGTCTCGGATGAAGGCATGTGCCATTTTATCACTTAATAGATGTGTCAAGGGCCACGAAAATCCACTTGGTGGGAGGCAATAGGCACGCGGACCGCATGTTTCAGACTCATAGTCAAGCTCACGATTCTACTAATTGTTTATGTTTTCTGCTACAACTTGGTCTTCTAGATCTACTTGTTTATGGTCATTTTTTTATTTCAGTATTATTCAAACGCAGGTTCAATTTATACTTTTGTATCAATAAAGTTGGATCTAAATTTATTATATAAATGTTTTACATTGTTTATGTATTTAGCCTGACTCCATTTGACAAATGGTATCGTCAAATTTTGCCTGTTTATGATTTTAACTTCTAATCTAAGTTATTTCTTTGAAGTCTGCTAACCAATCGAAATTGCCTCGACAGTCTATGTATTCTGGAAGCATCGTAATAGAAAGCCCAATTAATATTAACCAAGAATAGCTTTTTTTTTTCCATTTTTAAATAAATATATCGATGTACAGTGCGAAAAAAATAAAATAATAGATGATAAATAGATAGAAGCAATTTGCAAAATATTCGTCAAGAAGGAAATAATTAATTATTCACCATGGAATCATACAAATATTTGTATGTTTTGTCAACTTTCAAGGCAGGTAAGGGAGGTAAGTTATACGTGGAAAGAAAAAAAGGAATGAGCTATCGTTTTTTGTCGCGTCACTTAATTTAATTGTGACAGTCAATTTATTTTTTGCCAAAGGGACACAATCTACTTTAAAAAAAATATGTAGCGACCAAACAAAAGTCAAAGCTTAAATTTACTCAGTGGCGTAACTAGGGGGAAAAGCTTAGACGGAGGATGGGGGCGGACTGAAATCTGAGCCAATATCTTGACTGTAATGTTTTGTTTACAGGTAAGATAACACACGTAGAGGGTGCGACAGGGTAGTGTATTGAAATCATTGTTGTTGTTTTTTTGTTGTTGTTTATAATTGAAATTGTAATCGATAACTAATTTACTTTTTTTTTTACATCTAACTGGGTTACTGCTTTTTTAAGAAAAAATTGATAGTATTTGTTTCAGCGTCATTTCGGCGCCTATCCAAATTTTGGCGCGCGCTTTGAGTTTTCTCAATGATAAAACTCCTTTTGACTGTCACATTCATACCTTAAGACAAATATCTGTAACATTTTTATTTGTTTATAAATACTGACCAAATAGAGTCAATAACCCAAGGAATACAACGTTACTACAGATTTTGTTTATCCAATGATTACATGTCACATTACTGCACACAGGGAGATCACCACAGGTCGGGTTACTGCACCAAGGGAGAGAACCCCACGTCAGTTTACCGCCGCTATAGTGCCCCTTTTATTGCATTGAAAACAAAATAATCCAGTCGCTTGTTTTGGACAATTTGTATTTAAGTTGATTTGGTGAACTAGGGCTATGTATCAAACACAGGAACGAGAAAACGGATGGATGGATTTATAGATGGATAACTCTACAAGTAGTTGGATGGCTAAATGCATAAATGGATGGAGAAATGGATTGGAAGATAGTTACATAGAATTTGTGGATGAATGAATTGATATATGAGTGGTGGAATTGAGTAGTTTGGTAAGTGGATGGAAGTAAAGCTGTCTGGAGATTTAACGATGGATATAAAAATAAAGGATAAGTACATAGCTGGATGGGCGGATAAAATGATGGATAGATGGATGCATACATTGATATATAGATGTATGAATTAATGAATGGATAAAATAAATAATTATGAATGGGCGGTTGGACGGATAAATGGATATAGACACATTAGACAGACATATTGATATAGTGTTATGGCCCTCTATTATGATGACTATTATTACGACTCGTTAAATCGGATTCAATGAATATAGTTGTATCTTTATTAGAAGTCTCTAGATTCTGCTAATCTGTAGCCCAAGCTAGGGGTTCCTTGACTGACAGGTCTATGCAGCAATGTAGTTATATTCGTGATAATTATCTTCAACACCTTTCTCAACAATGATAGATCAAACAACTCCAGTTGTTGAATAAACAATTTTATTTAAATTGTAGACTCAATATAAACGATCAATAAACTTCATCAACTGATGGCAACATAAGTTTCAATACAATGGCATACAATATACAAATGAATATAGCGACTTCACTCTACAAACGTTTAAACTGAACTCACTTTAAGGAGGTCGGGACTTAACCAAGAAAACTATCATCGAAGATTCTACAGGGTCTTAATACGCATTTTAACCTCTTTCTCTATAATTACTACGATCCAGAATTATCCTCCAATTTCCACGGGATTTGAACGAATTATTTTATTTAAACTGCCCTCAGGGCATAAAGGTCAAACCTTGGTCGCTTTGGACTCTGATACGCACTTGTTAAGAGGTCAATGCCTTACTACGTCATTCATTTAGTACCGATATTCGTAACATCCCCCTCCTTCTAAAGTTTTATAATTATTTCTTTTACATTTCAACCATACTAAAAATGTTAATTTTAAGGAATAATTATAAAAGAAAATATTCCGAGGAAAACAATACAGTTCAATTGGCTATCCCAATAATTCAATCGAACTGATAACAATAACATATAATATATGCAATATAAGTTCATCTTATCAAATGGCTTAACTACAGTCATTCAATCATTCAATTTTTAATTCAAAACAATGGACAATTAAATTGTTTATCTAAATCGTGTATACAAGAAAAATACATAATCATTCTTAATAGATATAATATAATACAAGTTAATAACTTCTATTACATGAACATTCCAAGTTAATAAAAACCTCTCTCGTCCATTTAATTATAAACTAATATCTTTTACATTTTTAATCAAACAACAAAAGAAAAATCACTTAATGTCTATTCAGACACGACTTATTTTTTCATAAGGAGAAAAAAAACCAAACGCTCTGATAGAACACATACTAGACCTGACCTAATTACACGTTACAACAAAAAATATTATTGCTTCGACAGTATTTTTTTTTCATGTTTGTAGGCTGGCTAACACATTAAACTTTAAACAATACTGTCTGTGTCAAAACCCAAAATGTAGGTCAATTCCGCACTCTCTCTCTCTATTCCTTTTTTCACCCTCTCTCATTCCCAATTGATTCTAATAATGTTGACATCGCTATGCAAATTTTTACCTCATCACAGCCTAGGTAAAAAAAAATTGCTACGCGACTAAATAGTTATCGTATTAAACGAGCATTATCTAACAACAATCATCTCGAAATTAAATTCATTTATGTTATTTTAAGAAATTTAAACATAGTATGTTCACGAATTAAAATAGTTTATAGCAAAAATCATTAAAAATATTTCAATTTCTCATTTTACCATGACCTTTCGACGTCATTATTTTCTTTTTAAAAGAGTTCACATTGAAACATTCTATCTTTCATGCAGACATGGATTTACTTGAAACAAATTTGGTTAATTTACTTAATTAACTATCAATCAAAGCAGATTATATTATCTTCATACAATCTTAGTACTAAATAGTAAGTACTTATTTTCTTTTAATTACATTAAAGACATTTCAAATACAATATTATTGAAGTAGAAAAGTGTTAAGCATAGGCTACTATTAATTTTTTTCAGAGCGAAATCAATGTAACAATTTATGTACAAAACAAACTGCTAGTTTGACTGGTGTGGTAAAACATTCCATTTCCAATCTTTTCAGTGGTGTACATTGCTCTTTTCCATTTTCCATAAAGGTTTTCTTCATTCTTCATAGATTCTAGGTTCTCCTGTTCCTCACAGTGTTCAGGTCTACCCAATCTTTTGCTTGTCAGTACAATTCATTCAATCTATTTTAACTCATACAGAAAAAAATAGATTAGTTTTACAATCTTGACATGAAATCCTTAATTAATAATACATTAGTTGAACATTGGTGTGTCAACATTATAAATTCTCAACCATGACATTCTCAACCATTCTGGTTTACAGTGTCAAGTCAGTGGCACATATCCTAAATTTATACAAAACAAGGATAAGTTTTATTTTACATTAGTTTCACTTCTGGTCTGCTTTTCATGTAACAGTATCCTAAAAGTGAAAAATCATATATAATACATTTCTTGGAATTCTTGTTAGTCATAGTTCTGCCTTGCTGCAACTATTTTTACCCTACATTATCATACATTCAATGATAATATTACAAATGAATAAATTCACATAGAAGAAATTTGCATCTTGACTCAGTGCAATTATTTCAACAACAGTACATGATAAAATAAATCCATAGTACAATCATAAAACATTTCTCAATACTTTAGTGATAGAAAATTCTCTTTTCTTAAAATCATTTACATCTTTATCAATCAAATTATCCCCTCTGTCAAATGTTTCAATTATCATTTCCAGAGTTTCTCAAACATATCTTATAATCAGTCCACATTTATAATGTCCTCTGATTTAGAAACCAATTCTGCGGATAAAACTGATCTTTTCTCTTATAGCAATTATTTTAAATGCTCAACCTAACAAGTTTGTTTAGAAATATCACAGTATAATGATATCTACTCTAACAATACTTTTACTCAGTCCTTTTTCATCACAAGTAAGGGATTTAGTTTTACAATAGTAAGTTTGGTAACTAACTATCAGTGAATTTGTCATTCAATTCATCCTGTACTCCAGGCATAAATTTTACAAATAAGAGTAACAATGTTAACAACATCAAGCTTATTCCAATTGTTTTCAGAAGGTAAGGCTTTATCATTTTCAAATGATATAATATTTTTGCCTTTCTTTCATCACACAACAATGGCATCTGCATGTGAGCAGTGTACAATTTTTTCCTAACAAACACAGTTATGTCAGACAAAAATTTTATGTACTTATCTAGGTACTTGATCAGCCCAAGGAGATCCAATTCGGTCTGCCATTCCTCTGGAAGTAGTTTGAGTGGTCCTCGGACAGTGGGTCCAAAGATTGGTCCATAGGCTCCTCGACTTTCCGGATAGGATTCAGTTGTCACCTCATGCTCCAGGCATAAGTTCTTTAGGACTGGATTGAAGAGTTCCGAGGCGAAGTTGGTCCTTCGATCTGTCGGTATGGATTGTGGCAACCCATAGCTTTTGGTAGTTTCGGTCCAGCTCTCCGCACTCGTTTCTTCAGTGATGCTCCTCAAATCTTCATCTGTACCGGCAACTGCAGGTTTGCATTGTTGTTTGTTCATGCTGTGGTCTATCTGTTCATAGACATCAGTAGTAGGATTTTCTTTCTCGTCGACAGCTTTCTCATGCAGCTGTAGCAACTCTGGGTCTACTTTCTGCTCAGCAATCAATTCATTTTGTGATGACTTCTTTGATTGATCATTTCCTTTCGGACAATCCTCAATCATGGAGAAAATAGTAGTATCAAGTTCCACTTCTTCTTCCTCTTTCTTCTCTCGTGGGAGAATTTCTTCTTTCTTTTTCTTTTCTTGTGAGATAGTTTCTTCTTTCTTTTTCTGTGGTGTCATACCATTTATGACATCACCTACAGGATAAAGTTCTTTTTCTTTTCCTGTCTCCACAATAGGACTAGGGTCTGGATTTTCCTTCACAATCAGTTCAGGTCTCACCCTCCCTTTCGCCAAATCATTTGCTAGTATAACAGATATGCCCTCAACAGGAAGTTTTGATATTACTCCAACTGTCACATATCCTGTCACCAAGTCAGATGCGAGGTATATCCTATGTAGAGGTATTTCTTCTTTCCATTCAAAACCTCTCAATAGGACAGTCTGTCCTGTCAATGTATTCACATTCAATGGTAATACATCTTTAAGCAGCAGTGTTAATGATGCTCCTGTGTCTCGTAATATTTTTACGGACTTCAGTGGTCCTTCCTTTTGTAAGGCCACACAACCTTCACTAATGAACGGTTGAAAACTGCACAGGGTCTCTGTGTCAATTTTATTCTTCCCTTGACCATGACTTACGGGTGTTGTTTCATCTTTCGATGACTTCAGACTCTTGTTCGAGTCAAAAATACTTTGGTCTACTTTCTCGTCTCTGTGGACTTGGACAATTAATCCAATAGTAGCCATTCTGTATTTATAATCAGGATATTTATCCTCATTATCTTCAGTTGTAGATTTCTCTACCTTCTGACTTTTGCTCTCAGGCAAATCCACCCTCAGTGTTTCTGGTTTAGAAGAATCTTTCTTCGAATTCAGTTCGTTTGTATCTTCACTTTCTTGTACATTCTGTATTGGTGCATGTCTGACGCACATTACCACTTTATTAGGTCCTTTTTCTTTCCTTATGTTCCAACAGTCTTCTATGCTATGTCCTGTTCTTTTACAAAAAGTACATTGGACGTTTTTGTTGATAGGTTTTTTATTAACATCATTTTGTTTCACAAAATGATCTTTTTCACGATGTTGTTGTGGTGTGTTTTCTGCTGGCCGTTGTGACCGATTAAAATTCTTTCCATCAGCTGTTCTATGACACAGTGTATACTGTTCAGCTAAATCAGCAGCCTTATGTGGGTCAGTGATGTCACGCTCGGATAAATACATTCTTATATCCGGCCTCACTTTGTTAATAAAATCCTTTAACAGAATGATATCTTTAATTTCTTTTAATGTGGAGATATTTCTGGATTGTATCCACTGATCCATTAACTTTTCTTCTGCTCTAAGGAAGTCTAAGTGTGTTTGGTAAGGGGACATTGTGTACTGACGGAACCTTTTCCGATAACTTTCCGGTATTTGGTTATAGGCTTTAAGTACAGTGTCTTTAATGACTTCATAATCATTTAAATGCTCCTCTTTTAACAATAGAACACAATCTCTTGCCCTTCCTTGAGTAAAAGCTGTTCTGACTAATATTCCCCATTTATCTTCTGGGAACTTAAAATCTCTGCAAGAAATTTCAAAGGTCTGGAAGAAATTAGCTATTTCACTTTCTTTATCAATGTAGGTAGGGACTAGCTTTTTCCATCTGGCCATCTCTACATCATTATGAGATTCTTTTTTAGTAGCTCCTATCTTCGCTAGCTCTATTCTTTCCTGACTTTCTATTTCTCTTTGACTTTTCTTATCTTCCATCTCAAGACGTTTTTCTTCTAATTCCATCCGTTTCATTTTTAGTTGAAATCGGAACTGTTCAGACATCTGACCTTCAACTTGATATCCCTCCGCGCTTGATTCTACTTTCAACTTTCCACTCGCAATCAACACATCTTTTATCTGCTGTGTCAACACAGTCCTCGATGGTGTAGTTTCAGTAACTTCTATCTTCAAGATCTCAGCGATCTCTTTTAACTTCTTTATTGATAAAGTTTTCAGAACTTCTTCTTCTGGATTTTCAATAAATTCCATTCTTTAGTTAAGAGATTTAGAAAGTGGTAAATTTTTCCAACTTACGTTTTTCCAATCGGAAGAGTAATTTCAGCTTGCTCAGTAGGTCACTGCTCCAACACACAACACAACACAACTTGAATATATGCTTCACTATACAACTATATCGGACGAAGCCCGCAAACTGTTATGGCCCTCTATTATGATGACTATTATTACGACTCGTTAAATCGGATTCAATGAATATAGTTGTATCTTTATTAGAAGTCTCTAGATTCTGCTAATCTGTAGCCCAAGCTAGGGGTTCCTTGACTGACAGGTCTATGCAGCAATGTAGTTATATTCGTGATAATTATCTTCAACACCTTTCTCAACAATGATAGATCAAACAACTCCAGTTGTTGAATAAACAATTTTATTTAAATTGTAGACTCAATATAAACGATCAATAAACTTCATCAACTGATGGCAACATAAGTTTCAATACAATGGCATACAATATACAAATGAATATAGCGACTTCACTCTACAAACGTTTAAACTGAACTCACTTTAAGGAGGTCGGGACTTTCCAAAGAAAACTATCATCGAAGATTCTACAGGGTCTTAATACGCATTTTAACCTCTTTCTCTATAATTACTACGATCCAGAATTATCCTCCAATTTCCACGGGATTTGAACGAATTATTTTATTTAAACTGCCCTCAGGGCATAAAGGTCAAACCTTGGTCGCTTTGGACTCTGATACGCACTTGTTAAGAGGTCAATGCCTTACTACGTCATTCATTTAGTACCGATATTCGTAACAATAGGCATATGTAAACTTTTAAATCAATATATGGATTAAACAAAAATGCACACTAGGCCGTCAAGGTATTCACGCATACTTTATAAGAATCAATAAAAGGCAAGCTGCTAATAGAGCAGGCTACAGATGTGAAGACATCATTAGTTTTTTTCTAAACATATTTTATGCTTTAAATGTAAACTAGGATCATAATAAATCGGTTCAGTGAAAACAGATATAGATATCTAGTCCTTTTCAATAATAATTAGTGTAAAATTGTGTACTTACATTTTATTAGCTTACTTGAAAGCAACATAATGAATAGAAACTATAATAATAATAGGTGTATAGCGCTGCCAACAAACATAATGAAAGATCAGAGCGAATTTAACAAACAACTAAGAGCACGAATATAATCTCTAGGCTAAGAATAAAACTAATTAATGTGTTAAAACTGGATGCATAATAGTAATTGTGAGAGCACAAATGAAAATTCATTAGCAAACACAGTGATTCTAAGCTATTCGTCATATATAGTATCAGTATTATAGTTTTTGGCAGTTAAGGACCACAAAAATGAAAAATCATGTAAATAAACCTGTAAAAACCTGTAAATAAACCTGTAAAAACATGTAAATAAACCTTTAAATAGTGTCAGTTTAATCCACCCCCTTCTAAAATAAAATACTAATATGGAAATACAATTTTCTTTATTGAGACGCTCCTGAGTGTACAAATTAAAGTAAAGAAACATTTTTGAAAACGAAACACGCAACTTTCTGGACAATCTATCTTCTTTAAAATTGTGAATGTACATAATAACGTAAAGTAATTATTTCCCCTACACGAAGACACCAATCAAGACGTCACACGACATCAAAGGGGACGTCACTATTACACATAATGACTTCTACCACGTAACGTGAAATCTCCCTCCGACTACTGTTAGACACATAATGACTTCCACCAGGTAACGTAAAATCTCCCTCCGACTACCGTTAGGCACATCAAAGAGTTAACAACCTCACCTTGTCCTAAACATCAAGGAAATCTTTCAATAATTGGCCAGGCAATGATTAATTTAAGGTTCTGGGGCATTTCGTGGCGAGCTTAGTTGACCTACTTCTGGAATGTACGCAGCGAGTATACTATTGTGTTAGAAGGCCGACTCAAGATCATTGGAGGCCCTAATGATTTCAGAGACTTTTGGTATTCTCCTTATGTAATTAAAACTAGGATATTACCTAAGCCGAACAATCATAGATCTAACCATAAAAAAATACAGTAAGATGAAAATTATTTTTGGTTTCAACTTACAGACTTATGTAGCTTATCGTTTATATTACAGACGCTCCTTCAATAAAGCAGATTGTTGCGTCCTACGCTTATCCGTGGTCTTAGTCTAGCTTTGCATTAGAGACTAATGGCTTATGATTTATTACTACTTTACTCTTGGCCCTTCTGTCTCTCCTGTTTCTAGGTTTAGTGATTTAACTATGTATGTATGTTACTCTCGTCGGTTGTGACTATCCGCTAGTAAAGAACCTTGCAGCTCTTTTCTGATTTTTTTCAAATTGTTAAAGTTTTCTTCTTTAGTTGATGGTTCCCATACAGATGCTGCATATTCTATTATCGGTTTAACTAATGTGAGATAGCATTTTAGTTTTATATTCTTAGTACATTTGTAAAAAAATCTTTTTATACTTTCTCTTTATTTATATATGAAAATTTACATCTAATTCTTAAAACAAATGTCAAATTCTTTGATATGTGTTAGATCTATATGTTGTCATTTTAAATGGGTCCTGGTTGAGGTGCAACATTTGCAGTATTGCATGAACCATGGTAAGTTCCTACTAAGGACATTTCTATAGTGTCCTCTTTCCATTGCAACATGTGTTGTTGTTGTTTTTCTAAATGATTGATCCCTCCATGACCTTGTTACATTCTGATTCAACTAAACTTAACACTTGGAAAATATTTAATGATAGAGTTTACTTTCTATAATAATTCAATGTTTACTTCTATAATAATACAATGTTTACTTCTATAATCATTCAATGTTTACTTCTATAATAATTCAATGTTTACTTCTATAATCATTCAATGTATACTTCTATAATAATTAAATGTTTAATTCTATAGTCATTCAATGTTGACTTCTGTAACATTTCAATGTTCGCTTCTGTAATCATTCTCTTTACTTCTTTAATAATTCGGATGCTTTGACCTTTGACCCCCTTTCAAGTCAGTCGAAAAAAAGATCAAACGACCTTACGCTTGAATGCATCCTGTCAGAATGTAGTAAGTTTAACACCCTTCGTAAATGATGCGTTACGAAAACTGTCCTGTTAGTTTTATTGGCGTTTAAGTATGACAATGTTTAGTACACGAACAGTATCGTACGTCTTGAGAGTAAAGAAGAAATGTAAAAAAAAAATAACGTTTTACTATAGACTCAGGCACAAAGACATATTCTAGATACATATATTTTGACAGACATACACTTTGGGCCGCGTAAACCACTAGACAAAATAAGACGTGCTAAGAGCATTATGGGTTAAGGAGCACCGCAGAAACTGACCACTGTCCGCAGAAACTGACCATTGTCCGCAGAAACTGACCATTGTCCGCAGAAACTGACCACTGTCCGCAGAAACTGACCATTGTCCGCAGAAACTGACCATTGTCCGCAGAAACTGACCACTGTCCGCAGAAACTGACCATTGTCCGCAGAAACTGACCATTGTCCGCAGAAACTGACCATTGTCCGCAGAAACTGACCATTGTCCGCAGAAACTGACCATTGTCCGCAGAAACTGACCATTGTCCGCAGAAACTGACCACTGTCCACAGCTCCTAGGGTGCATAGTGCTATCAATGCCCACACAGCAAACACACGAGGCACGATGACTGAGCGACAGCGCGTTCGGCTGTCGCACCGAAGGTCCTGGGTTCGAATCCTGGTGAAGGCTAAGATCTGTTCCCTGGTCTGGAAGGTGTCCCCTGGGTCTACCCAGATCTGATGGGTACCTGACTTTAATTGGGGTAGAGTATTATTATTTATGTATTTTTATATAATCTTCTAAGTGCTTATGGACACTATTGGTCTCAATTATATCGGCCCTGCATACAATAACAAACACACTCAAACAAACACACAAATACACACACAGAGACATAACACACATACAAACACACAATCAGAACGCATACAACACATACACAAATAAATAAATTGTCAATCAAGAACACACTTTTTTCCTGTAATCTCACTTAAAACCAGGGCACTCCAAACACGTACAACCTTTCATTATGAAATCGAATGTTTCGTCAATGACATCAAATAGTTACCTCACCATTTTAGTATTACGATGATTGATTTTCGAAATGACCTACTTTCCCCATTCCCCTCCCCCTCATTGAAGAAGGTCAATTGATTCCGATGGTCCAATCAATAAAAACGTCACCGTGGAAGTCAATATTGGTCCACGCCAGTCAGTTATGACCTTCTGTCACGGCCACGCACGGAAGTGTAGGCAGTTCCTTCCGACGTCATTCATTCGTCCAAACTCAACAGCGATGTCCAATCGAGGATGCTAGTTAAATGTTATTGCAGACTAAATGCGTCACTTCCTGTCTCACCCCCTCCTCCCCCTCCCAACCCGCACCCTGGTACTTCAGTCATGTTACCGACATGATTGGACAAGCTAAATATAACTAGCTACACAGGAAACCCTACTTGATTAAAAAAAAGGCCACTTTCTGGAGTCCCCTGGTTGGGGGGGGGGGAAGTGGGTGTTCAACAAAACTTTTTTATATAAGCTTGTATTTGTGAGCTTCCACTGAAAACGATTGCGATGGGCTGGGCTTGACCATTAAACAAAAGAAGGGTATGTTTAGGGCATCTCAATGAATGGGGAGGGGCACCATTGAAATACAGGAGCTCTAAAGTTCCTTTTGCAGGCATCACATGGAAAGAATGTGGCTCTGCGATTAGGCAATAATTTGCAGGTTGTCTTGTCTTTTTTTTTTTTACCGTTTTTAGTTCAGCCCATGAATTTTCAACACAGAGGCTGTTTAACATCTTTTACACATATGTTGTTCAACATCCTGAACACAAAAACTATACTACACCATCTTCATTTCTCACACTAGAAATTCACATGTACACGACATCCAGTTCTCTCCTCTCAATAATCATTACCAAACATTCACCACCCCAGCATGATATTATAAAAAACAACAACAACACAACAACAACTAAATACCGAAAGAAACGTATTCACTACAATTTTTTTTTTTTGAATATTTTTTGTTATCTTTTAATGTTCGTTAAAAAAGAAACACATTCTTAATCATTCGTTTCTCCGTCATTTTGACGGGCATAACTTCTTGTGCTGTTATAATTGTTCACAGCTTGACGTTGTTTACAAATTTTGAATCGTATAATAGACGTCAATTTCATCAACAATGCAGCTTATCTGATATCATAAAAATGTCATTTATTTTTTTCCTTTAAAGGTTTCATTTAATGTAAATAAAAGGCGAATTACAAAATACAACAATTGATTGTATTCAATAAGTTTTGGTACTTAAGTTTCTGTCTTTTAGTTTCTGTCTTTTAGTTTCTGTCTTTTCGTTTCTGTCTTTTCGTTTCTGGCTTTTAGTTTCTGTCTTTTAGTTTCTGTCTTTTCGTATCTGTCTTTTAGTTTCTGTCTTTTCGTTTCTGGCTTTTAGTTTCTGTCTTATCGTTTCTGGCTTTTAGTTTCTGTCTTTTAGTTTCTGTCTTTTCGTATCTGTCTTTTAGTTTCTGTCTTTTCGTTTCTGGCTTTTAGTTTCTGTCTTTTCGTTTCTGGCTTTTAGTTTCTGTCTTTTCGTTTCTGGCTTTTAGTTTCTGTCTTTTAGTTTCTGTCTTTTCGTATCTGTCTTTACGTTTCTGGCTGTTAGTTTCTGTCTTTTCGTTTCTGGCTTTTAGTTTCTGTCTTTTCGTTTCTGGCTTTTAGTTTCTGTCTTTTCGTTTCTGGCTTTTAGTTTCTGTCTTTTAGTTTCTGTCTTTTCGTATCTGTCTTTTAGTTTCTGTCTTTTCGTTTCTGGCTTTTAGTTTCTGTCTTTTCGTTTCTGGCTTTTAGTTTCTGTCTTTTCGTTTCTGGCTTTTAGTTTCTGTCTTTTAGTTTCTGTCTTTTCGTATCTGTCTTTACGTTTCTGGCTGTTAGTTTCTGTCTTTTCGTTTCTGGCTTTTAGTTTCTGTCTTTTCGTTTCTGGCTTTTAGTTTCTGTCTTTTCGTTTCTGGCTTTTAGTTTCTGTCTTTTAGTTTCTGTCTTTTCGTATCTGTCTTTTAGTTTCTGTCTTTTCGTTTTTGGCTTTTAGTTTCTGTCTTTTCGTTTCTGGCTTTTAGTTTCTGTCTTTTCGTTTCTGGCTTTTAGTTTCTGTCTTTTAGTTTCTGTCTTTTCGTATCTGTCTTTTCGTTTCTGGCTGTTAGTTTCTGTCTTTTCGTTTCTGGCTTTTAGTTTCTGTCTTTTCGTATCTGTCTTTTCGTTTCTGGCTGTTAGTTTCTGTCTTTTCGTTTCTGGCTTTTCGTTTCTGGCTTTTAGTTTCTGTCTTTTCGTTTCTGGCTTTTAGTTTCTGTCTTTTAGTTTCTGGCTTTTAGTTTCTGTCTTTTAGTTTCTGGCTTTTAGTTTCTGTCTTTTCGTTTCTGGCTATTAGTTTCTGTCTTTTCGTTTCTGGCTTTTCGTTTCTGTCTTTTAGTTTCTGTCTTTTAGTTCATCTGAAATAACATTGGAAAGCAGAGTTCGCGTGATACAATGTTCTGGAGGAACGTAGGACTACTGATCATGCAGGTCGCCTTTCTCGGTCGCCTGCTAGACTCTTAAATGCATTCCTGGTTTACTTCTGTAATGCTGTGTCTCCATGTTTTTGCACCGTTTCCCTGGGGGTCCGTTCTAAGGAGTGTCTAGTGTCTAGTTATATGCCATTATCATGATAGTGTGGTCTATCCATCTTCACTTACTCTTAAGGATTTAGCCGCCCATTGTTTTTTTTTAATGTTGCACATCAGCCATAACTTTTTCTTTTTTTTAGCAAAGTATTTCGTCGGAGCGAATGGATCCATAGGGCCAGTGAAGCAGCGTTCACCAGTTACTGTGGCCACGACATACTAGGGATTGTGTGGCCAGCACATTGCCCAACCGCCTTTACTTTACGCCAACTAAAGTCAATAACCAATCAGAGCTGAATATCCTAGCCTTCACCACGATTCGAATCCAGGCACTATGCCCACTTCAGCAAACCATTGGGCAAATTTAGGATTTGTAATAGGCACCAGTTTATAAAAGTTTGTTGTCTAGTGCTGGCCATGTTTCAAACTCATGTAGAAAAACTAAGAAATACCATAATGAATAACAATGAATACTGTTGGACAATGTCCTCGGCCAATAGACCGTTGCAGTGGACATGTAAATCTCAGAATGTGGAGTTCACAGGGAACATAACATAGATTTCCATGTCAACGAACACACAAAAATTATTATACTCTACAACACGTTATCTACTTCAAAGTCTTTCATTACATCCACCGCAGTTCAACACTTCCTTTAGACACAGACTACCTTGGGATTGTGTATCTAGTACACTGCACTCTGTTGACTTGTACTTTTCTTCACTACAGATATTAAAGTTGGCTGGACTCTGGGTCACCCTTCTGTCGATTTATTTGTTTTAGCAGGATTTTATTTTCGACAAAAGTTCCTCGGGAAAGGCAGTGAAAGCATTTTTCGTTAGACCACCACGTTGTAAATTATTTACCACCGTGATATTTTACGAGCTGAAAATATTCACGACAAAACGGGAAAGCTAAATAAAGACAACTAATCTCATTCAGCATAATTTTGGGTTGTCAGGAAAGTCCGCAATGATACTAATGATAGGGACAGTCAACTAATTATAAAATAATCGGTGTCTTTGTGTTGTTGTTTTTTTGTGTGTGCATCAAACCGAAAATTTTACAAGATATTAAAGAAAAACATATCGAATGTTAAAAGATAATCTGTTCCATGCGTTGAAAAAAAACATTGGATTAAAACAGTAAGAAAAGAAAAACATCGGTGTGTGTAACAGTTGGTCCAATCCGCTGCCACCAAAAGTTTAAATCAATGTACAATTTTTCGTAAACAATACATTTCAGTTGTGCATTTTGTATACTAACAGTAACACCAAGTTTCATTTTAAGTGCCTTAAAAGATGTTGAAATAGAATTGGAATTATACATTTCAGTGAGTGGATAGCAAAAAACAAGACATGTCTGTGGGTCTGAAATATTTATCCAGCCGCAGTTACTCTCGTTTCATTGGTTGGGTTTGTGCTCTGTGCTTGGTGAAGATTGGTTTAGATGTTCTGTTACTCGGTGATTACTTGCAGATTACTCTGCAGTCTGAAGTTAGAGATCTACCTGTGCTGGAAGTAACGAGTCATTTACGAAAGAAAGTTTACTATAACGTGACGTTCCCTCCGTTTGTTGAGTATGGCAAGCCAGGTGATCCAGGTGTGTAGCACAGAAACATCTTCTAGATCATTGATTTTCTTTTCTAATATTACATTAAATAATAATTCAGAAATAAAATAAGTAAGAAGCGTGTTCGGCTGGCGTACCTAAGGTCCTGGGATCGATTCCTGGTGAAGGCTAGGTTTTGTTCTCGGGTTAGGAGGGTGTACTTAAGTCTATCCAGCTCTGGTTGGAGTAAAGTAATGGCAGCTGGGCATTGTGTTGGCCAATAAACCCCCAAGTTTGCAGAAACTGGTGCTGCTTCACCGGGCCCACGGATCAGAAATAAAGCTATTAATATACAAAAAATGATGGACATAAAAGAAAAAATCCTTAAATTCCTTAAAGGATTAAGCAAAGATTAAACTAAATTTTATATAAAAATTACGAAACAGAACTAAATCATTGAAATTTTTTGAAAAATTGAAAATTTAGGTCTGGCTTTTTATTTCGTGTATAGCTTTTGTTGGACACTTAAATACAATGATATTTTGTGGTCATAAAATCAAATCTGGTTAGGCTAATGTTCTGGAGAGCCGCAAGGTTTAATTATATTTCATTTTAAAAATGATAAGTAAAGTACCTTTTGGACCAAACTGTATCATAGGGCTGGTGAAGCAGCGTTCACCAGTTTCTGTGGCCACGGCAATCTAAGGGGTGGGTAGCCAGCACAACGCGAGTATGCCTTTAATTTACCCCACCTAATGTCAGACATGGGTAGACTCAGGGATACCCTCAAGTCCCGGGAAAAAGTCCTAGCCACCGCCAGGATTCGAACCTTCGGATCGCCAATCGAACGCGCTGACGCTCGGCTACCGTGCCCTATAAGAACCAATAAGAATCTCGAAGAATTATATTTAAAAAAAAAAGATTCTCAAACTAAAATTCTTAAACTCAAAGCAAGCCAAGCAAAGAACGATTCTTTCTTCTACACAGGTGAGATGGGAGAGACCTACCATTTCAAAGATTATAGGAATCTCTCCAAAGCGGTGCTGAGGAGGAGATTTGAAGGCTCGAAGAAGCACAATTTCAATGAATACGTGAGCGAAGAGATAGCTCTGCATCGGTCATTGCCG
Organism: Anisus vortex; assembly: GCA_949126835.1. NCBI lineage: Eukaryota > Metazoa > Mollusca > Gastropoda > Planorbidae > Anisus > Anisus vortex. The sequence goes on from OX421495.1 coordinate 8,798,077, forward strand.
GACCCAAGAGGGGACTAGTAAGACGTTATTGTAGACTTTAAAATGTTTCTTAATTACAAATACTTTTTTTTTAAATTTAAAGAGAAGCTAAATTCCTCCGGCGTTTGCCCGGGTAAAAATTAAATAGGCCTGTATAAGGCTACAGATAAAGATTTCATAAACTACAGTGAACAGAAAGATATAGGCTAGATGCAATAATTTAAATAATATAATTATTATTTACTGAAAACAGTTAAGAAAGTAATTTAAATTAAATGTTTTAATCTGGTTAAAAATAGGCAAGTCTTTTTATTAAACCGAAAGCTAAATTTTCCGGCTTGAACCACTTAGCTAGCGAAGACAAATGTCGGAAGTGAAATCGCAAAAGTATAATATGAGACAATAAGGTCACGTGTCTTTAAATTAACTAATATGATTGGTTGAACACACACATTGTCTACTTTATATTATATATTTATATATATTTATATATATAGAGAGAGAGATAGATAGATAGATAGATATATAGATAGATAGATATAAGGGATATTAAGAAGGGAGATAAGCAAGGCAGATGAGCAAAAGATATACAAACAAGGGAAAAATTAGCAAGGTAGGCGAACTAGAAATTGGAGGGAGATGGGAAGGTTTTTATTTTTTTTATTCATCCTTCAGGCTTGCTCCAAACAGAAATGAATTATACTAATGCTTTTTACAAGTTCATTCCAAAAAATATGTTTCGAAATCGTTCTCATACAATACGTTTAGAAAAAAAACACCAGAAGATTTTAAAATTTTACTAAACATACCATTTTTTTTTTCCCAAAACTTCAACATTGTACAATGATTTTATCATCTACAGCCATCGTGCAATGGAGTTATTGATCTTCTTCTGAGCCAACATGTGTTGCCAATTGATTTCATTTTTTAAAGGTTCATTTTGATCTGAAGCAGTAAAGATTCGAGTAATAAAAAGCCCTGTCTTTTTCAATAACAAATAAATGTTAAAAATAACAAAAACAATACATTTTACCCACTGACCATGTACGCATTGGGACTAGCTGAAGTTTGGTTTCGTGGCCAAGGCAAACAAGTGTTGTCAGTACGATAACTAACCAGCGGGCACACCACGTCGACAGGGAAAAAAAACGTGATTTCCACGTCTTTTTTTGCGTGGTTAACACGTTTTCTCCTCGTCGATACGACGTGAAGTGCCCGCTGGGTAACCGGCTTTTTTCTACTGTAGATATTGCCTTTCCCAAAATAATTATTATATTAATTATTTAATTGATTTGATAATTATATTAAGACATTTGCATTTTATTACACTATAATTATTTAGTATCCCTTATTGGAGTTGTATAGGTCAGTGCACCCAATATATTCTGGGAAATCTTTTATAAAAAAGATTACGTTTTTGTAAGAAAGGAGAGATACTTTTGGCTACCGTATATACTCGCGTATAAGTCGCACTTTTTAAACCGAAAATTTCGACAAAAAGTAGGGGTGCGACTTATACACCCAAAACTGTTTTTGAAAAGTTCGAAAAACACCACTACTCTGTCATACAGTTTGCTACATACCCCGTATAGTTGACTGTAGTGGTGTAGAATTACTAGGATATGTGTAGGTCTACATTTTACATTTAGAAAACTTTCGTAGTGTAGCCTACATATTACTATTTTTATATAACTGAAATTGAAATCGACAAATATTTCAGGTTGTTCAAAAGGTACTTAGATGAAGAAACAGATAGGCCTACCTTACTTTCACATCTCACTAATGTCTGTAGGCCTAGTGACAAGTATTGATCGGTTGTTTAATATAACTGAAGCTGTGCCTTTATTTGATTATGTTTTCCTTATTTAAAAGGTATGCATTTTTGAGATATTAAAAAGCAGTGTAACCCGGGAAGTCGGGGTGCGACTTATGCGCGGGTCAATGACAACATCTAAGAAAAAAAATCTTTAACTAGGAGTGCGACTTATACACCGGTGCGACTTATATGCGAGTATATACGGTAAGCAAGATTAGCAAGTCCAGTGTATTAGATGAACTGATCACTGTTTTGATGTCTACTGTCTACATCATATTATATTGAGTAATTATATTTAGGAGAGAATTCCTTAGAGTATCCAACAAGAATACAACTTGTTTGTGCAATTGTTCATCATTCTTAAAATTGTGTTTTGTGTTGAATAAATAAATTAATGTAAGTAAACAAAAGTTCGTTACTTCGTGATTTCAAGTGTGTATATGCCATACATGATGATGCTGACAATAAATGAAACTAAAAATATACATGTTTAGATGCCCATACACGCTGCCATAAGAATAATAAAATATATGGGCACTAACACCTACCCCCTTCCTACAGCCAATGCCAGGTAACCAACAAAGTCTTGAAGACATGGATACCATTCAGGTCTGTGTAAACAATTAGCTTTAAAAAAAAAGGATTTAAAACCAGATAATTATGTAAATCGATGTGCTATCTTTCGACCACCGCTTCAGGTGTTTAATAATAACAACTTGAAGTGGAATATATTTATTTCGCTAAATTTCTGTCTATAAATAAAACAATAAACTAATATTGGTAACATATTTAGATGTAATAATTAAAGTCAGGTTCGATGAATTAGTCGGTATCTACCGTCTACAAAAGATTGTGTCGCTAACCGAAAATCCAAACTGGCACTGTAAAAGACTTCTTCTTTGCTACTGACCAGATCTGCAGAGCTGTTGACTCTCTATCAGTCAAAGCCGGGCAAACTAATGTATGTCTTTTTATTTAGCTGTTCTGTGTTGTTATAAAGTGTATTAGTAATGTCTTTCTACATTGAGCTCCAGAAACAGAAGCGTTTAAACACAGAAAATCTGTTAATTAAAGAGATGGGATTTGAGCCAAAATCCACTTCTAAGAAGTCCGAATGACGATGACACTCGGCCATCTTCCAGGGTGTAATGTTTTGTTTCGGCGGCGCGTAATTCATCCTGTTATTTTCAGCTGCAGAAACCAAGATTATTCCGGATTAAACCCAGTGTCGGCCGTGATTGTGTTCCACAATGAAGCCTGGACTACATTACTTAGGTCCATTCACAGTATCATAGACCGGACTCCTGCTCGACTTCTGAAAGAAATCATTCTATTAGATGACTACTCAACAATGGGTAAGTAAAAAATAAAGTATCCCGTCAGACCAAATTGATCCATGGGGCCGGTGAAGGCATATTAGGAGCTTTTATGTGTCCAGCACAATGTCCAGCCGCCTTTACTTTACCTTAACTAATGTTAGGTATCCATTAGAGCTGCGTAGATTCAGGGACACCTTCCAAACTCGAGAACAAATCCTAGCCTTCACCAGGATTCGAACACAGGACGTAAGGTACGCCCGCCGAACGCACTTCTGCGTAGAATATTGTCTTTCGTAAAGTAAAGTATTCCAACGGACCTAATTGATCCATAAGACCTGACCTTAGCTGGGGTAAAGTAAAGGCGGCTGTTTGCTGGTCACACAATCTTGTCGTGACCAGAGAAACTGGTGAACGCTGCTTCACCGGCCCTATGGATTATCTTGCAGTTGTAAAATGTATATGTTTTAACTTATAAGTCTACTGGCACTCTACTGGATAGAAGATTATTACGTCCTTGGCCTAGAAACCGGGAAAACTTATAGTAATGATAACAGTCATTTATTTTAGAGCGGAAGAACTAAAATTTATTGGCGGGAAGCGGAAGTGACGACAGTATGGCAATAGTCGTACAAGTCTAAATACTAATACATCTCGCTACATTACCCATTGAACATGTCGTAACATAGGCATAATCAAACATATAAAGAATGTTAATTTTCATTATGAATTATTTATAGCTCAATTGATCCAGTTTTTACGACGTTGTATATGATATTTGCAGTCTATGTGGTATTTGCATATTATGTTGTATATTTATGGTGGTAATCTATAATTCTTTTTGAAACATACAAACTTCTTTCTGTAACAAAATACTCTTGCGCTTAGATTGTTTGCATGATGTCAATGTTTCAGATCACCTGAAAGAGCCCCTTGAGGCGTACCTTCAAAATCTGGAGAAAGTCCGACTGCTCCGTGCTGAACATCGGCTAGGGCTGATCCAAGCCAGGAGCCTGGCCTTTCAGTTTGTTACTTCCAACATCGCTGTCTTTCTGGACTCTCACGTTGAGTGTAATACAGGTAAAACAACAACAGCCACAACAACAAACAACAGACTCCAATGAGAGCCGCGACACAATTACACCTATAGACTTCCGAAAAAAAAATGTGAAGAACGTCTTTTTTTTTTTACAAACAATGGATTTGATTTGTAAAGGTGTGAAGGACATAAATCCAAAGCACAATTAACAATGTTTTTATTTATCACATAGTATATGGGTACAACAGAGCTTTCGGATAGCGTACCGAAGTTCCTGAGTTCGAATTCTGGTGAAGGCTAAGACTTTTTGTCCCTGGTCTGGAGGGTGCCCATGAGTCTACCCAGCTCTGATGAGCATCTCACGCAGTCTAATCCTCAATTGACTCTTCTTTTGTTGCTTTTTTTGTTATAAAGTCTCCCAATAATCTCTACTTTTTCATACAACAGTGCAACATCGTTCATTCAATATCATGCACACCTTACTATCGTCTATAAGCTTATATAATAGCTAATGCACACTTTCCTACACATATTATCAACATGCTGATACATCTCCTCATAGACTGACATAGACTATAATATACATGGACCGCTTGCTTCAGTTTTTTATGCTATTATCTTCTTTTTTTGCAATTCCCGATTCTAAATAAAGTAATTGTCATACAAGTTCCGTTTTATTAAATCGCATTTTTTCGACTTTAAATGAATACTTGTAGGCCTATTACTCCTATGATCATTGACTATAATAAGATGGACCGCCTGCTCTATTTTTAGAGCTTATGTTCTTTTTCCGTGCACACACAACACTGATCTATAAATGTTTCCGCTCTGTACAACTTTCGATTTTAATTTTTCATTGAGAAAATCATAGCGATTTAATAAAACGGAACTTGTATATCAATAACTTTATTTCCTGTATAGCAATTACTTTATATAGAATCGGGAATTCCGAAAATCAGGTTTTCAAGTCATCATATAGCAGAAATACTAAAGCAAGCGGTCCAAGTATATTATAGTCTATGATCTCCTTTACAGTTCTTATCTTATAATACACATTACTTCCGGCTCACTTTCCCAGAATTTTGAAAAAAGCTATAAATAAATATTTTCAATAATAAATAAATTCAATACTAAAAATAATTAACACAAAAAAACAAAAATTATTTTCCTCTGGGGTTTCCCCACGGGCTATTTCTAGTTATATATATTGATTATTACTATTTTTTTCTTTGCCCTTCCTTCCTCGAGTCTGTCTTGTTTTAGGGATTCAACTGCATGTATTGGTATTACACTTATTAGCTGTTAAGTTTCACTTAAGTAGAACAACATTTTCTTTCTGTAGACTGGCTGGAGCCGTTGATTGCTCCATTACACAAGGACCCCAAAGTCATCACTTTTCCTATAGTAGACAACATTAACTATGTCACCTTTAAGTACGAAATCATTTCCATTGTCCTCGTTGGAGGTTTCAACTATCGGACACTAGCATTCAAATGGTTGTATGACAGGAAACGCAATCTCACTGCTGACTACATGGAAACTGCGTAAGTGTAGACTGATTATTATAATAAAGATAATTATATCACTAAATTTAGAAACACTAGAAGACAGAAGTTCAAAAAAGAGTAAAGTAGTAATAAAACATAAGGCAATAAATTCTAATTTAGAAAAATAACATAAAACAACCTGTTGCAATGCACTTTCCTTATCCCTTATGCGAGAACAAATGCATTTAAGTACTCATTCCTTCCGAGTGGCATCCGTGCATGGAATGGGCTGTCTGTACAAACCATTAAAACCAGTAGCTAAACATCATTTAAAACACTTATAAAATTGCAAGACTAGACTCGGACCACGGATAAGCGTAGGATGCAACAATCTTTATTACAGAAGGAGCATCTGTAATATATACGATAAGATAATGTGGTTAGGGTCATGCATTTTTCACTATAGAAACACTGTTCAAAACATTGATAGGCCTACAGAAGATATATATATATATATATATATACAGAGAGAGAGAGAGAAAAAGAGAGAGAGAGATCACACGTGAAATTCATTAGAGCGGTTCCCAACCTGTGGGTCGCTACCTCTTTGGGCGTCGAACGGCAATTTCACGGGGGTCGCTTAAGACCATCGGAAAACACACATTTTCGCTGGTCATAGGAACCGAGACACCGCTCATCTATCCGTCTCCAATCGCTACTCTGTTTAATTAAAGCAGCAGCAATGGAGGTGACAGGGTTGGTGCCATAATGTAATTATTTTTTTTTTTTGGGTGGTCTTCGCGTGCCATTGAAAATCACTCTGCGTGCCAAGTCTGAGACGCGTTTAAAGCATCAGACTGTACAAGATTAATTATGTTGATTTTCAAAACTTCATCAGAAATTGTACCAAGATTCTATTATCCAAAAAATTTACAACTTCATTCTGTAAAATATTGCAAAGGCCACACCTTTAAGATGACGCAACTGAGTCCATGTATTATCCTACAATATTCTACAAAAATACTTTCCCTTATCCTTTATGCGAGAACAAATGCATATACAATAAGTATTCTTTCTTCTTCAGTGGCAATCGGGAATGGAATGGGTTGCTTGAACAAACCAGAAAAACCAGTAGCTTGATAATCATATAGGCCTAATACACTAATTAAAATGTAAGGATAGATTCAGACCACGGATAATGGTTGGAAGCAAAAATCTTCTTTATAGAAGGCGCCTCTGTAATCTAAAGATAAGACAACTTAGCTACCACAAATTAACTACAAACCCAAGTTTAGTTTTAAACTTTGTCGCAGTAGTGAAATATTTCCTGAGCACCTATTGAAACAATGTATAATTTTTTACGTATTTTTGTTTTGTTTTTGTTTTTTTGGAAACCTATTTGTGAATTGACAAGTCTTAATTAGGCTTGACCTTTTAAACTGTAATGATCGTGAACTTCCGGTGAAATTTACCGCCATTTTCGTTAACAAAAATCTGTTGTTTGACAATTGATTTTTACATCGACAGCAAGTTCTGGTCTTTTAGAAATCTACAACGGCTACAAGATTAGTTATGAGGAATCCGTTTTTAACATAAAAATTGAGTCGGAGATAATTAATACTCAAAGTATTAGTCGCGTTTGGTTAAATTTAGCTTTTGTTTATAAAATAAGTTAGTCAAGGGTTACGTCCCTGGTAATTAAAAAACGCAATGCGGAGATTTATAAAAAAAAACAACAACGCGAAAATTCTTTTGCATCAAGCAATTAGTTTGGGATTATAAATAGGTGATTTTTCAAATCTGACATTCACAATTCGTTTTCTTTTGGCGCCATCTTTTGAAAATTAAATAAAATTTAATTCTACACATATTTTCGTACAACCTGTAACGTAGAACACAGACATGTTTCGAAGAAAATGATCGAATAAGACCGGAAATGTTCTTCTTTGTGACCTTTTATGCATGCATAATCGTTAAGACTTGTCAATATTCAAGTCAATTGTGAATATAAATTATGTTATTAACACAGGTCACCAACGATGCCAGGTATGCTGTTCGCAGTGACACGTGACTGGTTTAAAACTCTAGGACAGTTCGACCCGGGGTTAAAACTTTGGGGAGCTGAACATTTGGAGCTTTCATTCAAGGTAAATTTTATTTCGCATTTAGTTATTTCTCATTTTTATTATTTCTCATTTTATTATTTCTCATTTTGTTATTTCTCATTTTTGTTATTTTTCATTTTGTTATTTCCCATTTTTGTTATGTCCCATTTTGTTATATTTCCATTTTGTTATTTTTCACTATAAATTGTCTCTGGTATTTTTCTAACTGTTAAATGTATTTCCAACTATTATTTTCAGTTTTATCCCTCACTTTTTTTATTTCTGTTATTTCTCTTTATACTATAATATTTTACAATGTTTTTTTCTCTCTATAACTACTATAATATGTTATTTCTCCCTGATATAGTAATGCAGAACCCATTTATCCGTTGACCGCAAACTCATATCATACTTAGCGATACATCCTACCCTACATCCTACATATCCCGTAGTCTGTTAGACCGTTGGGGCGCCACAGATGACATGTAAACCAGCCTCCTCCACTCCTCCCGTCTCTCAGCCTTTCTCATTGCCTCGCACAGTTTTGTACCTGTCCGTTCCCTGATATTATCTTCCCAACGTTTCTTTGGTCTTCCTCTCTTTCTGCCTCCTCTGGTGGTACCCTGCAGGATGGTCTTTGCAAGACCGTTGGTTCTGGTGACGTGGCCATACCATTCCAGTTTCTTTTCTTGGCTGTGGCCAGCAGGTCTTCATACTTTCCAATTTCCTGTTGTATTCTTTTTCTTATCTGTTCGTTGGAGATACGGTCTTTGTAACAGATACCGAGCAGGGTCCTGAAGCATCTCATTTCCATGGCGTTTATCTTATTTTCCAGCTCCGCTGTTAGTGTCCATGACTCGCAAGCATATAAGAAAATGGAGATGACCAGTGAGCGCATCAGCGTGATTTTGGTGCTGAGGGCTAGGTTCTTGTCTTTCCATAGTGTCTTGAGCCTCTTTAATGAAGCTGTTGTCTGGGCAATCCTGGACATTACTTCTGGTTTGGAGCCCTCTTCGGATACAATAGCTTCTAGGTGTAGCGATACATAGCGAAAATAAATTATTAGTTTTTTTATCATTGATTTTTGTGATCTTAATCTAATTATAGTTCATCGTCTTACTTGTACTTCCCTACCCTCCCCTGACATTGTTTCAAGCACTTTTTTGTGTGTTTTTGTTTGTGCTAGTCAGTTTGTTAGGAAATGATTTATTGCTGTAATGGCAGCGTTCAAATCACAGCCACTGACCAAACATGTGCCCAAAAATGTTCATGCTGAGATCAACTGCACCCTGCCTCTTTTGGTGCTAACATATTAACATCTGGCACAACAACAATGGTGGAAATGTCTTACATAATATCAGATAATAAAAATAAGTGGGCCTAAATAATTTGATCGCTTGGGAGTATAATCTTCAATTACAAGGATTCGAAGAATAAAAAATGAGTTAGCCCAATTGTCTGCAAGATTATGTGTTGTTCGACATGTTGATTTTTAAGTCACCTTCATAAAATTTGAAATACACTTAATTCGGTTGATAGAAGAATATGGCACGCCTGTCAAAATATGCTCATATGCGACGTGAAAACTCGTAAACATGTCAAGTACCCCGTCGAACCTAATTGATCCATTGAGACGGTAAAGCAGCGTTTATTAGTTGCTGTGGCCACGGCATACTTGGGGATTATGTGGCAAGCACAATACCCATCCGCTTTTACTTTACCCTATCTAAAGTCAGGTACCCATCACAGCCGGGTAGACTCAGGGACACCCTCGAATCACGGGAAAAAAAATCCAAGCCTTCATCTGGATTCGAACCCAGAACCGTTGGTACTACCAGCGGAACTCACTGATCGGCCACCGATCCCTCTTAAAGTCAACTGTTTGTAAAAATTATAGTCTACTTTGTTTAACTTGTTACCATATTACATGTTGAAACTCATGTTACAGATGAAGGTCTCGAACACAATTCCTGCAAGGATTCATTTCTTAAAGCTTTCGTTTTTTTTTTCTTCCAGGCATGGATGTGTGGTGGTAGTCTTCTCCTGACCACCTGCTCGCGGGTTGGTCACCTGTTTCGAAAGAGCAACCCCAACGTACGCTCCTACTCAGATGTTGCGGGCAACAACTTCCGCTTGGCGGAAGTGTGGATGGACGAATACAAGCATTACTTTTATGAAACTCGAGGACATAACATTGTAAGCGTGCATCATTTGATAAACTGTATGTCTAAGCAGGGGCGAAGCCACGAGGAGAGATCAAGGGGACTAAGCGTTCCCCCTACCCCGCTGAAATTTGGTGAAAAAGAACGTTTTCAAATTCACTAAAAATGTTTATAAATGTTTGTCACGCGAAAGTACAGAAAAACAATGCCAGGCTTCGTCCCTGGGTCTAAGAATACATTTGTCATAAACTCATCAGAGGCGCCAACCGCTCAGTCTGGTGCCATGGCACCTTTAATAACAATGGCTCCAACCTATAAACTACAATTAATCCTGGCTCATTGCGGTACTCTCCAATGAAGAAATGATGTATGATTGTATTTGTACCTTGCATTAACGTTTATATAGGAATGTATTTACTTTCTCTTTTATAAATGATTTAGTACATGTATATATATATATATATATTATTACATCAACATAGTTATCTATTGTTGTATAAATTTAGGATGCTTTGCATTTACCCCCCCCCCCCCCAGCCATCCCTCATGTCTCCACTGTAAATAGTGTAAACCTTCCAGCCCCACCAAGACTACCTTTAATTCTCCCCACTTTCGCTACCGACCACTGGTCAAAATAAGCAAATTGCGTTTAAGTGCAAATTTCTTACAGTCGTCGCCGCTGGGCGGTGATACACCCCCCCCCCCTTTCCGAAACTTTCCCCGTGTAAACGAACACATACGAAACAGCTCTCGGCCGGACCCGTAGGGTATCAAAGAACCTTTGTATTTCCCCTATCGCCCTCCTCCCCCCCCCCCATCTCCCCCGAACCGTGATTCATCATTAAAGACCATCCTATAGAGGGCACTGTTAAGACACATTGAAAACTATCATTGGAGGCGAAAACACAGACCAGAAAGGACGTGTTTCGGCTCGTCCAAATAAATTGATACCTATATAATATTACTCGTATTGTGGATTATCTCAGCTATTCAGCGACTTAATGCCTAAATAAACAGTAAGTGAAATTCACCACAGCATTGAGTCAATCTTTCTTTTGTGTTTGCCTATGTGGAGCATCGTGTCTGTAGGATTATTCTCATCACCAGCACCCGCGTAAGCCACGCGGGATATGGGCTATAAATATATATTCTAAGGTCCAACGTTATTGTGACGCCTATTCATCAGCCCCCTTTTTAGAAATATTTTAGATGTTATAAAAATAGCATTTATTACACAAAACTTAGTCTATGGTAAGCATTTCACCGAAGACAATTTTGACATGACCTTTCCTTCAGTCATCCTATGGAGACGTTAGTGACAGAGTGAAGTTGAGAAAATCTTTAAACTGTCACTCGTTCGCCTGGTACGTTGAGAACGTCTACCCAGAATTGAAGAAGGAGTTACCTGCCCATGACGAGCTGTACTATGGATTGGTGAGTCATGATTTGATTTCTAGGAACCGATTCAATTACACATACATTTATATTTTTTTTACTCGTGTGTGTGTTTTGTTTTAAAGTTCTATCCTTACTCTCATGTCTTATGATACTTATGATACTTATGATACTTATGATACTTATGATCTTATGATACTTATGATACTTATGATACTTATGATACTTATGATACTTATGATACTTATGATACTTATGATCTTATGATACTTATGATCTTATGATACTTATGATACTTATGATACTTATGATACTTATGATACTTATGATACTTATGATACTGTTCGTGCACATTAATGTTGTCAAGGGGCACGGTGGTCAAGCGTTCGACTGCCACACCGAAGGTCCATGGGTTCGAATCCTGGTGAAGTCTATGATTTCTTCCCTAGACTCGACAGATGTCTCTGAGTCTATCCAGCTTTGATGGGTACCTGACATTAGTTGGGGTAAAGCAAAGGCGGCTGGGCATTTTGCTGGCAACACTATCCCCCCTACCCCCAGTATGTTGTGGCCACAGAAACTGGTGAACACTGCTTCACTGGTCCTATGAATCAATTCGGTCCGACGTGTACGTCACTTACTACTTTACGCGTGTAAAGAAATTTAATAGTATATTAATTTAAAGCACTCGTGTATCTTGTGTAGGTTTGTGGAAAATTCAGATGTTGTATGCAATGTTTCAGATAAAAAATGAGAAATTCAATCTATGTATTGAGAGATTCACTGACCATATACTGGACACCTGCAATGACGTAGAATTCAATCAGGTATGTCTATTCATGGACCATATACTGAACTGCATATCTATATAATGTCTACTTTGACTAGACTATATCCTTCATACTGCATAAACACGTGGTCCAAGATTAGTAAAGCCTGGGATGAGGGTGGGTAATAAGCACCCACCCCTCTCGAAATATCCCCAACGGCGTGCGTCTCAAAGAGCCCTCTGCTGACCAAAGTCCATCTCCTGGCCTTCTCTAACGACTTGTAACCAAGTCCGGTGGATCATTCAACAGGAGAAGGGGTGGAGATGGGCCGCTGGCGCATTAAACCCAATATTATAGCTTCAGGCTGATGGGGCTCATAACCCTTGGCAGGTAGCTCATCTAGGAGAGGAAAACTCCGGTCTCAAGCCCCCGCTATCTCGCGGCTACAACCTGTTAAGGGGAAGAGGCTAAGGGAGTAAACCCTAACAAAAAATCGGGAGATGGAGTCCCTAAGGTAGTCTTATAGCGAATGCAGATGATGGTTCCTTGTTGTATTAGCTTAGCTGTTCCCCTGGAACCACCATCGGCGTAGAGAGAGAGAGAGAGAGAGAGAGAGAGAGAGAGAGAGAGAGAGAGAGAGAGAGAGAGAGGTAGATAGGGCCTGCTGCCTAGGCTGTTGTAGTCTCTTTTGTCTTCCGTTTAGAGGAAAAAAGAGGTTACGTCATCGTCCCTTGAGGGTGGACGGATGCCATATATGCATAGATCGAGACGGCGATGCACACACAAACACACACGCATTAAATCGATCGATTATGAAATGATATTGTTTTTGTTTGTTTTTTAACATACAAATGTGATTAGTATTGATCACTAATACTAAGAATGTTAACAGGTTTGGGCGGTCATCGGAGACGGTGTGGTATACATTGACAATGCGTATCTAGCTGCTGACCAGCGGAACAAGAACGCTGCCAACAAGACTTTTGTGTCTTTACAACATGCGTCACGACCAGAGGAGATTGAAGGCAATAGCTGGCAGTACAATAAGGTGACAGATTGAAAATGGTGAATGAACGGCTGCATGCATGAAAAAAACGTTAAAGATAGCAGTAGCCTACCCAGCGGGAAGATCACGTCGTATATATCGAAAAAACACGTGGTTTCCACGTGTTTTCGTGGTTTCCATGTGTTTTCGTGGTTTCCATGTGTTTTCGTGGATTCCATGTTATTTTCGTTGTTTTCACGTATTTTCGTTTTTTTTTTTTGTTTTTTTTTTGGATTTTCACGTTTTTACGTGGGTTCTACGTTTTTTAGTGGTTTCTATGTTTTTTCGTGGTTTTCACGTCTTTTTGGTTTTACTTTTTAAGTGTGGTTTCCAATTATTTTCGTGGTTTCCATGTTTTTGTTTCGTGTGTTCCACGTTTTTGTGTGTTTTCTGTTTTTTTCGTGATTATCACTTTTTAAAGGGTTTCCACGTTTTTTCGTGGTTTCCTCCTTTTTCCCCATTCGATAGGACGTGGTGTGTCCACTGGGTATAGAGGAAAGAGAGGTCAATACAGATGGGGATTCAACCAAATAAGTTAAATGATTACAAAACTTGATTTTAAAACATAGAAGTGGGCGAGACGGAAGAACAAATAAGAAAACAGAAATGTGCAATAGATTTTAAAAAAAGATATAAAAAAAACAGATTGCTTTATATGGCTCTATTTAAATTGGGGTGGGGGAGGGGGTGATAGGAAAAATATATTGGGCAGTTACTGAAATCGGCATACAGTGTCGCTCGGCAAGCGCTCACTTTGAACCCCCAAGGCAAAAGGAAAAGAGGTGGGCCGAGAAACACCTGGAAAGCGCAATAAGGAAACTGATGTTACAAAGTTAGGGATCAACTGGAGTCAGATAGAGAAATCGGCCCAGGATCGGGATATCTCAATGACTCTTGTTGGCGGGTACCAGGTGGGGCAAAAAGGTATACGTAAGTAAGTTACTAAAACCAAAAGTGAGAAATAGAAATAAGAAGAAAAAGCACTATAGTGAAGAGAAGTGTTTGATATAAAGAGTGAGTGATTTAAAGAAGGGGTGGTGTAAAAATTAAGTTATTAATAGAGTAATGTAAAGAGTGGGTGATTAAAAATATTTCAAAAGAGTTGATCATTTAAAAACGTTATAAAGATTGAAAGAATGATGTAAAGAGTGAATGATGTAAACATAGAGTGAAAGATTGAAAGAATGATGTAAAGAGTGAGTAATGTAAACATAGAGTGAAAGATTGAAAGAATGATGTAAAGAGTGAGTAATGTAAACATAGAGTGAAAGATTGAAAGAATGATGTAAAAAGTGAATGATTAAAAAATCTTTTTAAAAGAGTTGGTAACTTAGAAACGTTTTAAAGATTAAAAGATTAATGTAAAGAGTGTGTGAATGAAAAAGTGATGTAAAGTGTGATTGATTGAAATATTGAGTGATTAGAACAATGATGAAAGGCTTGAGTTACGTAAAAAGTGTGTGATGTAAAGAGTGAGTGGCGGATAGTGCTATAGTAAAAACGAATAAAATACGCATTCTATTTCGTTCTTTTCTTTAAGGCAGACAAACTTCTTATCCACAAACACACCGGACAGTGTCTAGAGGTGGACCCCAGCACTAACGTGATCGTGATCAACGCCTGCCAAGTGGGCTCCTCGCAGCAGTCGTGGGTGCTGACCACTAGACGCGAGAGAATGGACCTACTCAGGTACAAGCTTCACATCCCTATCAGCTGGGACTGAAATTTCTTCAATCAGGAATTGTGTTTTCGAGTGTGTGTGTTTCGGGGAGAGGTGTGCGTAGCTTGTAATGTGAGCAGCCACATGTAAAGCTTAATAAGCTCAAGAATCGGGAATGCCAGATATTGAAAAGAGAGAGGAATAACTCTTACATAGTCCGGTTGAATGACAACTACTTGATGAAATTTTTTTATAATTTGTGTCAATTTTCACATTTGTTATTGACATGCAGTTTAGGAGCCACGTGTCAATGTGATCAATGCCTGACCATTAGCCTATGTCTAAGGTAACACTAAAAGTACATAATTTTACCATAATTTTAACTGTACATAGCTCACATGTTAGACTTGACAAATAGCATTTACATTGTATTCTTACTTTGGTTAGATTTTACATTATTTTCTTACTTTGGTTTGATTTTACATTGTATTCTTACTTTGGTTAGATTGCTATTATATTCTTTCTTCGGCTATATCCTTTTTCATAACTTAATCTTACCAGATCTATGTGTCATTGGAAAAGTATTTTCTTTCAATAAAAAAAATTCCTTTATAGATAATGTAGGTTTATTAGATATGGTATATAGTTCTATGAAACCGGAAGATATATTACTTTTGGAGGACTTGATAAATATTTATATCCTACTATAAATTGTTAAGTGGACAATATAATCACAAAATCATTGTTTTGAACATGTACAAACATTTATAACTATTGAAGATACCAAGAAACTCTAAATCAATCAAATGTTCTTCTAAGACAAGGCGTGAGGCCAATAAATAGCCTCGATGTGGCTTCACAATAAAATTGTAGTACACTGCACATTAAGTGGGGGTCTAGTTACAGGTGGGTTAAGGCTATTTGTTCCTGACAATACAGATTGGACCTTTTATACTTACACAGTTCGACGCCAAAATATTGTCTAGCCACGACTGGACTACTGATTACATGTACCTGTGGGGGACAGTGTGAGTGTATGTGTGTGTGCGTGTGTGCGTGTGTGACTCTGTGCATTTCACATATTATTGGTTTCGTATGCAAGCGATTTTAAAGAACAAAATAAAAGTTTTATTTGTTGTGGGTTATCTCTTGTTGTTTTATTCGATTTGCATATGTAAATAAACATCCCCCCCCCTTTCAAGTGTTTTCAAACGTAATTCCTATTCTTCTTTCCCTGTTTTGTTTGTTTATTTATAGAGAGGCATAAAGATTGAGTTAGAGAGACTCTTAGAATTCGTCTCTGGCATTAAATTGTTCAAAGTGGAATTAACATTCGTCCCCGCCCACTGTACGTGATCTCGCAACTCAGCCAAAAACTAATTGGGTCTTTATTTAATGGTGTCTGCAGTAGATCCGAAATATTGGCTATTTGTTGGTATAGAACCGTGAAAAGTCCACGGTGACTTCATAAGAGACTATTACATCTGTAGATACAGCTATGGGGTCAAGGTCAACTCTAGATTAGATGCCGGCAACTTTTATGATTAATATAGTGGAATTTCTGATTTATTAAGCGTAAGAGTCATCCTGCTCTAGAACTCAATTAATTTCTTAATAGAAATGACTTGCATTGCCTTTGGTCATCCGCGTGCCATTGAAAATTGTTCTGCTGGTCTAGCACTCAACATAATTTCCAAAGTTTTGACACCCTTCGCTTAGCTGTACTGTTTAATTCCTTCAGTCCACTTGATTCCTTCCTTTACTTCCGTTTTTTTTTAATCAGTAGCGTGACTAGAGAGGGGGGGGGGGAAGGTACGGAGGAGGCGGCCGCCCCTGGCGCCACAGTTTGAATAGTCGACACTTTCTTAATTTCTACATAATATTTACAAATCATAGCTTACTGTTATGTGTGTGTGTGTTTTTATTTCTTAATTAGATTACATTCAGTCTCTCATCGGAGGCAAACACGAATTGACTCAACTGCCTCATGCAGTAGATGATGGGTCGGCAACCTACGGCACGTGTGCCATATTTGGCACGCCGAGGGATTTTCAATGGCACGCGAATATCAATTCAAGTTCTACGAGAAATTTAGTGCTACAGCGTGATGCCTTTTAGGGTGTTGGCACGCTGAATGAATTAGAACACCTACTTTGGCACACTGTTAAATGACCCCCCCCCCCCCCTTTTCCTTTGTGTACGTTCCCCACCATCACTCGTCACTACTTTTTCAAATTCACCGCTTTACACACTTCCCTCTGTCTCACATTTTTAGTCCTATGACGTGTATGCAATTCAATTTTCTTTATAACTTGATGAGTTCACGCTACCAGACAGTCAAGCTTCACTTTTAGCTATCGTTTTTTTTTTATTATATAGAGGAAAATGTGTCGATTGCCTACAAAAATAAAGGACACTGCAGACAAATTTATATTACTTGAACTAAAAGATTTTTTAGTGAAAAATAAGAATGAATATTAATTTTTAAAGTAGCATCCATGTTATTACATTTGGCATGTTAAGTGCACTTTTGGTATAAATTGCAGTGGCAGATGTATGGGTAATGGGTATTTAAGCACACAGCCACTAGTTATTTGACGAAGGTCTTGAAATTCTTTTTAATAGACTCTATTGCCTCTGTTTTGTTCTAATTTAATTTCTATTTGCAGACATCGACGATGGTATGGTGCTATCGTGGATTAATTTTGTATTAAAAAAAAATATGGGCAAGACATATTAGCTGTGCGTTTTTTAAGAAACAGACGTTTATCAAACTTTAGGTTGCAAAAGGACATCCATCGATTTCTCTATCTCTCTTGTTCTTGTTTCGGCAATAATCTTTTGTATTGCATTTTCATTTCCCTGTTTAGTGGAACCTGCAATTGGTGCTGTTACCACTCTGTTGTCGTTCAAGAGAAGCAAACTGAAAGTAAATGCATCATGGAAACCGAAATGTTTGGTAACCAAAAAAATGAACCAAACATAGACAAACCGCTAACAACATACCAGTCACAATCTTCACTTAAACATTGAATGATTTAAAGAAACAACTTTTTGTCAGGTCTTTTTTAGGATCGTAAAAACGCACACAAATCTCATCCTTTAATTTAATTTGCGGGGGAAAGGGTGGTGGTGAGGGGTACAACATTGGAAAAGGGGCGGTGAGAGGGTGGGGCGGTGAGCCGAAAAAGGTTGAGAACCTATTGTGTAGAATGTCAATATTTAATACGCTCAACATCAACAGTAAGTAGATACAATAAGAAGAAATCATCTAGGTGAACAAGAACTGACTAAAACTAAGAATTAACTCCACGAGGTAAGAAAAAGGCTCCAACTTGGATTGGTTCCCCCCCCCCCAGATGGGTTATTATAATCGATAATCATGATTGTTTACCAGGGTTCAGAGAGTCAATTCACAGACTTTTAAATAAGAAAAGACATCAACTTTTACTGGATGGACGTTATTCCTCAGCCAAGTGTGGGACTGTCGCACGTTTTTCGAATTACATACTATATGACGGGGAGTCGGTGGGAGGCACTAAAAATACTTTGAGAGCTTAGGGCCTCATGGGGTCTTAATCCGGCCCTGGCTAGCTCTCAATAAAATCTTTTAAAAAAAGGTATATTAGTATATTAACTCATCTTACCGGGTGTCCCGGTTTAATGAATTGGATATTTGTTGTCATATGACTGTCTCTGGGGAGGCAGAAAGAGAGGAAGACAAAAGAAACGATAGGAAGACAGCATCAAGGCATGGACAGGAACAAAACTGTGCGACGCATTGAGAACGGCTGAGAGACGGGAGCAATGGAGAAGGCTGGTGTACATGTCATCTGTGGCGCCCCAACGGTCCAACGGACTACGGCATATGTAGGATGTAGGTAGGTAGGACTGTCTCTGACACACTTTCTTTGTATTTACAGTTAGATCTGTTATACCACTGTTCATATGCAGGTTGTTTCAATGGATAAAATAAAAAACGGTCCAAAAAAATAAGACAAGACAGCCTGCATAGTACCGTCTGTAATTGTATGCTTAGTATTGTTTAAGAATACATTAGACCACTAGACTGTGTAGGATCATTTATTTAATAATACTTGAACAAGACAAATAACCTTCGTACTAGAGGGACAGGAAGAACAACGGGAATAATAACAACACATGAAGCGAAAGCAGTGTTTTATGTTAAGTCTAAATAACGAAACATTAAGTGTTCACTATTTTCCAAATACCGATACATCAAGTTCTCACTAAACTGTCTAATCCTGAAGCCACATCCTTTCAGTGTGATGCCTGCAAAAGGACCTTAAGGCAGCGATGGATAACCTATGGCACGCGTGCCACAGGTGGCACGCAGAGCCATTTCTGATGGCACGCAGGCATTTACCAAATAATGGAACAGCTTAGTTATGGCTACACCGCTAGGGATGGGATCTTCGATTTAGAAAGGCCATTTTGTCGGATCGACGTTGAAAGAAAGGAGTTTCTTCAAGACAAAGGGAGGAAATATCACTCCCACATCTAGTTTTTTTAAGTATCGTTCTCAAACAAACCATCGGACAGAAGCAAGCTTTTAAGTGTCACTTTGCGTAGCAAAACATGGTGAGCCACTCTCTGATGGGGATTTTCTGAAAACGTCCATGTTAGCTGGGAGTAATTCCCTTTTAAATGATTTTCCAAACAAGGATAAAATTATGCCATTTGGCAGAAATACTGTTAAAGATCGAGTCTTGCGCATCGCAAGTGATGTTAGTCAGCAGATCACTATTGACCTACAAATGTCTGCCTGCTACTCCATGTGCTTGGGTGACAGCACAGATTTATATAAATTTCAATAATCATGCAATGTTTGCGGTAATTTTTCGTTATGCAGTTGGTGACATTAGAAGAGAAGATCTGGTGAAATTGTTATATTTGCCTAAAAGAATATAATAAATAAATATACACAATGCTGTTATGGAAGCGTTTTTTGGTACAAGATATAAAACCAGAAAAAGTTGTTTCAGTTACTAGTGACGGGGCACCTTGCATGGTGGGAGACGCATCTGGTTTCATACAGTTCTTTGTTAAAGAAGCAAAACACCCAGTCGTTCAGTTTCACTGTATTATTCACAGTTAATTATTGACAGTTTCACGCACTTCTTGGTGAGGTCAAGGCGCAGTATAATACTTAACTCATGTACAATAAAGGCTGAGCAGAGGACAATTATTGGAGAGATTTGAAGCATGCTTGGATGAAAGGCTGTTTATGATTCAAGAGGGACATGATTATTCACAACTCACTGATATGGTCTCGCTTATCAACCTCATGTGCTTCATTTTACAGATTTTACAAATGTTACAGCTAACTTCAATGAATTAAATACAAGAACTGCAAGGTTCATGAAAAGCAGCAGAAATGATGTTTCGTCATATCAGAACATTTGAAAGAAAACTGCAGTTTTTTAAAGATACCTACTAGGTGGGCAGCTGAAATATTTTCCAAAAATGCATTTACAACATTCTATCTACCGACAATCCTACAAGCCATCGGGAAATCTACAAGGAATTTTCTAGCATTGTAACAGCTGCAAAGGAGAATTTCAGTAATAGATGTGTACAGTTCCGTAAGATGGAGACAACCCTGTTTTCTTACTTTCCCAGCTAAAGCCAAATTTGAAGACATTGATCTTTCCTGCTTTTTGTAGTTAGATTTAGGAAATTTGGAAATAGAGCTATTAGAATTTCAAGAAAGCTATATCTGTAAAAATACATTCTATTATCTGCGTAAAACACTTTGAGAAAAAGTGTCAAAGGATGGCAAAGGAAAGCACAGTTGGTAGCTCTGATGATGAAATCCTTCAAGTGTGGAATTATCTGCCAAATAATTTCAAGTCTATGAAAGCACTTGCATTGCACTTCTGACTTTGTTTGGGTCATTTATGGGTTTACCCATTTATGCTTGTGGGCTGCTGTTTTCAACTTTAAATTACATCATATCTGATAACAGAAACAGACTGACAGATGACCTTAGTGGTGCATGGGTATTGCTATAAATTTACGGAGTAGAAGCCAAGGCTTGACAAACTATCAGCATGCACACACACAACAGCAAAAATCACATTAACTATGCAAAGTCATGACACATGTATACAATCAACTGTAATAACTGTATGTGTGTAATAGTAATGTATTAAGTTTTTTCATTTCTACAGTTCATGTTTATTTTTTTTAAAGACTGTTTGTATCATTTAAAGATCTGTTAATTTGTTATTCCTTTTGGACAAAAGATGTTAATTAGTCTAGTTCGTACTGTATGAGCTGTTTGTTTTCTCAAGTAAAACCTCAGAATTTTGTTTTAATTGCTGTGTTGGCACGTTGAAAAAAAATGAGTTGGTCTTGTATTGTACTTTGGGCACGCGGCCTCAAAAAGGTTCGCCATCACTGCCTTAAGGGCCCATGCAGGACTAATAGAAGGACATCACAGAAGCCACAGTGTTATATGGAGGTGCGATTAGCCTCTAAAATCAGGGACGATAAACACAATTCGAACAAATAAACAATCATAAATAATAAAAATCATATTTTATTTTGTTTACAAATCAAATTTGGTTAACATCTTATACTATCTCATACATTACAGACGCTCCTTCCATAAAGAAGATTATTGCGTCCTACGCCCATCCGTGGTTTTAAGTCAAGTCCTGCATTTCTATCAGTGTTTTATATGATGCTAAGTTACTGGTTTTCCTGTTTATTTTCCATTTCATTTATAGTGTAAGAGTTTTCTCTAGATCTAATCATTAAACTATGTGTTTGAACACAAACTCAAAACTAATTTTATTTCAATGGTGCCCTCTCCTCCCCATCCAATGAGATGCCCTAAACAAGCCCTTCTTTTTGTTTATTGGTCTAGGCCAGCCCATCGCAAGCGTTTTTACTTGTAGCTCACAAATACAAGCATATTATAAAAAATTTTGTAAATGTGTGCAAGAGTTATTTCCCTTTAATTACAATGAATGCAGGGTCGCTATTATTCTGTCTTTTATTTTAGGTCAGCGGAGTTTATCTCCTTTACCACTTCTGATGCTGAGCTCATTTGTAGAATGAAAGATTGATATGCAATAAATAGGCCTATGTAGATGAAAGGGGTCTAAAGAAACATTTTTTTTATAATTGAACATTTGTCTGCGAGCCAGATGCAGCCATCAAGAGAGCCACATCTGGCTCGCGAGCCATAGGTTCCCGACCCCTGATTTAGAGTATCTTAGTATCTTCAATAGTTATACATGTTTGTAAATGTTCAAAACATTGATTTTGTGATTTTATTGTCCACTACAGATAGACCCCTCAGCCAACGCCGCGCGCCAAATACGCCGCCGAATTTTCGTCCGCCTAAAATCCACCGGAAAATATGCGACGCGCCGCAATAACCGCCGTATTTCGTCCGCCGTAAATCCGCCAAAAATGAACGAGTCGCCGTAACGTAATGTTTTGCTTTCTTAAATTTTCAATTACAAACTGATATTTTAAGTGCCTATCAGGTATTGAGTGACAGAAACTGAATGAATGGAATGCACTCATGCACTGTATAGGGCGTTTGCAATCCCGTGACAAAAAGCACGTGATTTGTGTTTACTTTGAGTAATGGTGTACAATTAAATATGGCCGCTGTATTAATAAAGTTTCATAAAGGCTCGAACTTTTTTTAAATGATTGTTGTGTTTTAAGTCTTATTAAGATTTAAGCTGTATTATGTATGTTAAATAAAATAGGCTATTTTATTATTATCATAGACATAGATCATAGACGATGTGAGCCTAATAGTGACTTGACTAGATAGCCTATTCACCAACAATATCACTTGACATCGTAGCCTAGCCTACGAAACATTAAAAGTGTAGGCCTATAAAGGGAAATTGAAAGTGTAAATAGGTCTAGCCGGCCCTAGCCTAATCACATTAATCAATTAATCTACAGTACTACTATTTACCTCCTTATTTTTGAGTAGGATAGCCAATATTCAGATGTGAATTTTGCATAATAAAGAAGTAATTTACTTTCACCACGTTATGTTTGTACCTCAAGTGGGTTCTATATTTACACAAATACGTCACTAAATGTACACAAAAAAACTTAAGCTCCGCCTACTGAGAACGCTCTATTAGTAGGACAGCATATAAAACTGTTTTTTGTTCTATTGTTTGAAAAAATACAGCTTTTTTCAGCCTCAAATGTCAATTTACGGAGAAATCCGACTAATCCGGATATTAGCCAAAAAATTATGTCAGCCAGCCGAAATTGTAACAAAAATTCGGCTGGCAGGTCTAACTACAGACCACTTACCATTTTTTTGTAGGATAAAAATATTTACCCATTCTCCGAAAGCATTAGATCTTTTGGATTCATAGATATAAAGGATCCGGTGTATTGTGAGAGTTAGGCTATACTAAGGACTTATAACTTTATGACTTTATAGGCCAACTAATCTATACTATTCTATAGTCTATAGGCTTTTATTTAGGATCATATTCCTAGCGAAGTCCTAAGCCTAACTGAGCCTAACCGTAACATCAATTTCTAATTGTGATTAAGAGACATAGGCCAAATAACCTTTTTGTTTGAATTAATTATAAGACAATGACAAATTGTTACTTACAAAAAATTCACGTAATTAACTAAAAATGTATCGTTTTACATGTACTATAATTGAATTAATAATAAAAACAAACAAAAAATTATAAAGATGGGTGGAGAAGGCTGGGGTTGAACCTGTGTCTCTCCTGTTAACAGCACACACTGCTAACCACTTGGCCAGGGGTCGGGAACCTATGCCTCTATTGATGGCTGCATCTGGCTCGCAGACATATGTTCAAGTTATAAAAATATGTTTCTTTAGACTCCTTTGATCTACATATTAATTGCATGTCAATATTTCATTCTACAAATGAGCTAAAGTCTACTGCAGCTCACCATCAGAAGTGGTAAAGGAGATAATAAACTCCGCTGACCGAAAAGACAGAAAAATAGCAACCCAGCTTTCACTGCAATTAAATGGAAAAAAACAACCTTGCCTTACGTTACACAAAATGCAGACATTTACTTGAATTTTTAGTTTTAAACATAATGTATGGCTCTCACAGAATTACTTTTCAAAATATGTAGTGTCCATGGGCTCTCTCGGACAAAAAAGGTTTCCGACCCCTGCACTAGGCCAAGAAACCTTGAAGAAAGTTAAAAAAAAAATTATTAACCATATAGAGCTAGATAAACAATTATGCGCATGCGCCAATAGCAGTGTGTATAATATAGGTCACGAGTTCACGCAAAAATCCGCCGAATAACGCTAAGCGTTATACGGCGGATCCGCCGTATAATCACTCCATAGATATAAGCTTGTATACCATATCGAATAGACCTACATTTTCCATAAAGAAATTCATTTTATTGAAAGAAAATACTTTACCAATGACATATAGAAATGATAAGATAAGGTTATCAAAAAGGATCTAGCCGAAGAAAGAATATAATAACCATCTAACCAAAATAAGGATTCAATGTAAAGTCTAACCAAAGTAGGAATACAATGTAAAATCTAACAAAAGTAAGAATTCAATGTAAAATCTAACCAAAGTAAGAATACAATGTAAAATCTAACCAAAGCAAGAATACAATGTAAAATATAAACAAAGTAAGAATACAATGTAAAATGTAACCAAATTAAGAATACAATGTAAAATGTAACCAAAGTAAGAATACAATGTAAAATCTAACCAAAGTAGGAATACAATGAAAAATTTAACCAAATTAAGAATACAATGTAAAATGTAACCAAAGTAAGAATACAATGTAAAATCTAACCAAAGTAAGAATACAATGTAAAATCTAACCAAAGTTAAAATACAATATCAAATGTAACAAAAGTAAGAAAACAATGTGAAAGGTAACCAAAGTAAGAATACAATGTAAATTTTAATCGTCTAACAAGTGAGATATGCAGGGATAAAATTATTTGGTTAAATTATGTAGGCCTACTCTTAGTGTTACAATAGAATTAATTGTCAGGCATTTATCACAATGACAAGTTGCTCCAAAATTTCATGTCAATGACATAAGTGAAAATTTCCACCAATTTTTTAAAACATGTTAACTATCAGTTGTCATTCAACCGGACTATGCTAGAGTTAGGCCTCTTCCTCTCTTTCTCTCTCTCTTTCATTCAATATCTGGCCTTTCTGAGTCTTGAGCTTAAACTCCAAATGTGGCTGCTCACGATACAAAGCTGAAACTCCTACCCCACCCTATCCGCACACACACGCAAACACAATTCCTGATTGAAGAAATGTCAGTCCCAGCTGATAGGAATGTGAAGCTTGTACCGGAGTAGGTCCATTCTCTCGCGTCTAGTGGTCAGCACCCACGACTGCTGCGAGGAGCCCACTTGGCAGGCGTTGATCACAATCACGTTAGTGCTGGGGTCCACCTCTAGACACTGTCCGGTGTTTTTGTGGATAAGAAGTTTGTCTGCCTTGAAGAAAGGAACGAAACAGAATGCGTTCATTTATTTGTTTTTACTATAACACTTTCCATCACTCACTTTTTACATCACACACTATTTACGTAACTCACGCCTTTCGTCACTCTTTCAATTACTCACTCTTTACATCATTCTTTAAATTACTCACTCTATACATTACTCTTTCAATTACTCTTTACATCACTCTTCCAATCTCTCACTCTTAATATCACACTCTATTTATACCATTCTATCAATCCCTCTTTTTACATCACTCACTCTTTACAACACTCTATCAATCACTTACTTTTGACATCACCCGCTCTTCGAATCACTCACTCTTCAAATCACACACACTTTGCATCACCATCTCTTTGCACTGTTAAATCATAACATCCTTCACTTTTTACATCACTCACTCTTTGCATCGCTCATTTCCTTTCCTTTGCAGTTTACTTACTCTTTCTGCCTATAGTTTATTATTTTTTCTATCTATTTCTCACTTTTTGTTTTGGTAACTGCCCAAAATATTTTCCCCTTACCCCCTCCCCCCCACACACACACCTTTAAATATAGCCACTTAAAGCAATCTGTTCATTCTCCTTAAAGAACTAGTTTTGTTTATATCTAATGTTCATTTCTATCTTCTTCTTTGATCTTCCGTCTCGCAGTCTATGTTTTAAAATATATTTTGTAATTATTTTCCTCATTTGGTTGAATCCCAATTTGTATTGATCTATCGTTCCTCTATACACAGCGGGCACACCAGGTCGTATCAACGTGGAAAAAACTTGGAAATCAGGAAACAACGTGAAAACCAAGAAAGAAAACAACAACACGAAAACGACGCAAAAACACAGAAACCACGAAAAAACGTGAAAACCATGAAAAACAAAATGGAAACCATGAAAAAAACGTGGAAACCACGAAAAAATAATGACAACCACGAAAATGCGTGGAAAACATGAAAAAAAAATGGAAACCATGAAAAAAACCTGGAAACCACGAAAAAAATATGACAACCACAAAAATGCGTGGAAAACACGAAAAAGCATGGAAACAACAACAAAAAAAATAAATAAATAATGGAAACCACGTTTATTCTCTGTCGATTCGACGTGGTGGCCCGCTGGGTAGGGCTACTGCTTTTTTATTCTTTCCTTTTTTTTATGCATGCAGCCGTTCAGTCCTGTTGTTCTCTATCTCTCACCTTATTGTACTGCCAGCTGCTGCCTCCTTCAACCTTCTCTGGTCGTAAAGCTATTTTCAGACCCACTATAGTTTTGTTGGCAGCGTTCGTGTACCGCAGGTTTGGAGCTATATATATATCATCAGTGTATACCAAGCCGTCTCCGAACATCGCCCAAATCTGTTAACATTCTTAGTATTAGAGCTCAATATTAATCACATTGATATGCAATATCATTTCATAATCGATCGATTTTATGCGTGTCTGTGTGTTTGTGTGTGAATCGACGTTTATCTATATGTATGTACGGTATCCGTCCGTTCCCTGGGGGTGATGGCGTAATCTCTTTGTTCCTCGGAAAGAAAGTCGACATAGAGCCTAGGCCAGGTGTCGGCAACCTACGAAACGCATGCTAGCCATGCTTGGCACGCAGAGCGATTTTCAATGGCACGCGGAACACCCCAGAAAGCAATAACACATGCCTCTTCTATAAAAAAAAACTTTCATTGATTGCTAGAACATAATGATTTTTAGGTTGTTGGCACACTTAATGAATTAGAAATCCTACTTTGGCACACTATTATCAAAAGGTTGCTGATGTTACGAAAGTGGTTTTATTTCCATAATTATATTGGTTCTATTATTATTAATTAAAGTTCAAAAGAAATAATCTTAAACCCGAAATGTTTCCGTGTTAGGAATAAAACATGTATATGTCTAGACACTACGTCATAGGATTAAATGCGTGATACGTCGCGAGATGGTTTGAGATCGTTAGTCAGTTCTAGCTTGGGCGCTATTGTGTGAGGACTGTTCTTGACCACTTTCTTAAAAGATACGTTAAAATGGCCTAATACTATATAAAAGAATCTCAACTGATTTACGTTTCATCCTATACTATTGGTACCTGTATTCTATGTTGCTGTTATATTCATAATTTCAACTTGTTGGAATAAAATTGTGTTTAACATATTCAAACAGGCAATGCTTTTTAAAGGGTCAGCTGTTGCCTAGGCTTAAAAAGTTCATATCCAGATTATTTTGTTAGGGTTTAATCTCTTAGCCACTCCCAGGTTGTAGCCGCCAAATAGCGGTGGTTTGAAATCGGAGTTTACCTCTCCTAGATGAGCTACCTGCCAAGGGTTACGAGCTTCATCTGCCAGAAGCTATAATATTGGGTTTAAGGAGCCAGTGGCCCACCTCTACCCATTCAACTGTTAAATGATCCGCATGACTTGGTTACAAGTCGTTCGAAAAGGCATGGAGATGGACTTTGGTTAGCAGAGTGCTTTTTGAGACGGAATCCATTGGAGATATTTCGAGAATAGTGGGTGCTTATTTGCCACCCCCATCCCCAGCTGTACTAAACTTGGACCACCTGTTTATGTAGCATTAATGATATAGATGACATAGTATAGATATAAAGTTCAGTAGAGGTATTGACATACCTGATTGATTTCATGGTCATTGCAGGTGTTCAGTATATGGTCAGTGAATCTCTCAACACATAGATTGAATTTCTCATTTTTTATCTGAAACATTGCATACAACATCTGAATTTTCCACAAACCAACACAAGACCAACGAGTGCTTTATATTAATATTTTCAGACACGCGTAAAGTAGTAAGTAAAGTATCCCGTCGGATAAAATTGATTCACAGGAGCAGTGAAGCAGCGTTCACCAGTTTCAGTGGCCACGACAATGTAGGGGGATAGTGTGGCCATCACCATGCTCAGCCGCCTGTAATTTACCCCAAATAAAGTCAGGTACACATCAGAGCTGGGTAGACTCAGGGACCCCCTCCAGACCCAGGAACAAATCCAAGCCTTCACCAGGATTCGAACCCATGGACCTTCGGTGTGGCAGTCGAACGCTCGATCACCGTGCCCCTTGACAACATTAATGTGCACGAACAGTATCATAAGTATCATAAGTATCATAAGTATCATAAGTATCATAAGTATCATAAGTATCATAAGTATCATAAGTATCATAAGTATCATAAGTATCATAAGTATCATAAGTATCATAAGTATCATAAGTATTTGTGGCGTTTTGGGGAGAAGATTAACGTCACACTCAACTAAGAAAGGTCTTAGATGTAATCCGCTCTTATAAGATACTATAATCATCTCATATGTACGTACAAACCACTGACACTATGTGCCACTATTGAATGTCTGATTGGAGTAAGAATGTGTCTTTCCTTTCTATCTCCTATAATATTTAAGATTAAAGTATTTAGCTTGCATTGAATTTTATTTACATATATGTATACGTTCTGCATGCTTATCAGTATATTACTTATTGTTATACGATTAGTCATTGATATTAGTTCCCATTCATGTACATTATAAATGTTGTAGCACGTGTGTGTTCCTCCCCCCTCCCCGCCCCATGCCCTCGGAACAAGGCCAGGGTCATACCTGACGCAACCAAGCTAATCCCCCCCCACCCCACAGTCTCTTCGACCAGATCACAGGAAACTCACATCTCAATGACGGTTCTTCCCCTGGTCAGAGAATAGGGAACTTGGAATCTTTGATGCAGGACCCCGACGGACAAGAGAGAAAACTCTGACCAACAACACAGGGCCTTCGAAGTTTCCCTACCGCCGCGTCTTCTCCCCCCCCCCCGCACCCCCTCCCCACTACCGTTTGGTACTTATTTTCACATGCCAATCAATCAAATGTTGAATTGAAGAGACATGTTGACCAATCGGATACGCTATCTACTGGTCAATCTTACCCTTGCCCCTCCCCCCTCATTACAATCACGTGGGGAGTTGCAACCTAACTTGTTGTTTAACATGTAATGTAAATGTAAGTTAGTTTTAGGTCAGTCTGGCTTAAGGAGTCTCGAGGGTTGGATGCCCCGAGCTCCAATAGCACCAAGCGGTGCTATAGTCTGTTGTAGAGTCCTTGTTAGGACTATCTGCTACATGTAGTTTAAGCCTATGATTAAATGTACACTCTTTATCACTTGTATTTGGATTGTATGAATTATGTGCTCATGTCATCAATGATTGAATACGGACTTTCACGTGAATAAAATATTCGTTGTTACAATACGCCTTGCTTATCGATTGATAGAATACCTGTTTGTGTGACGTCCAGTGACAGTGTCAATTAGTCAACAGTTTAACTCAACCTACGTATTAACGAGCCAAACGAAACCTGGATATAAATTTGTCTTAGAATCACCTAGGAATCATCTGCACTTCGGGACCACATACCACCTAGAAAACCTGCCTAAATCACCCCTCCCCATCACCCTGTGTACCTGCTGAGTTATCCACTAAGTCTGCACTGATAGCCTAGGCTAATTGCAGGCTCGGTGACAGAATCTTAGACCAGCACGCCACACCTGTGGGCTCGTGCCTGGATTAGTTTCGCTTGACGTACATGGATAAGTACTCACGCTCAACATTGAACTCTGTGCTATGATATTCTTCACGTGATGAAAGACTGGGGGCTTAAGGTTTCATCAGGTGAGCGAACTGTGTTATTTGACTCCACTGCAAACACTCATCTATCATCGTAGAATTATACGTCAACTCTTGTTTCTGCCAACGCTATACGATTGAAATATATCGCCTTGCCTGTTCGGATTATTTGCTGTATTACGTTTATTTGTCGGCTTCACGCCACAATAACAAAATCGCCACTCATGTTTGGATAACTTGCTTTATTATGTTAGATGTCGGCCGAAGTGCCACTAATAACAACGTCGTTTTCCTGCTCGGATTAGCTCCCGTACAACTCTGCACACTATAGGCTTGCCGAATGCCGATAGTCAATAGGCATATCGCCATTTCTGCTTTGGATTAGCTCATGCGTAACGAAATTATTTGCCAGATCGGGCATAACTATGTCCGCCAAATACTGTGAACCAGTACCCGCCCTGAGAAACACTGCAAATATTCGCGCCCACCGGGCCGAAATCCAGCCTGCAATCTTCAACATTGCATATGTTCGCCCATTCAGCTATAATTCTTGGATACTTTCAGCCACGTTCGCTCTGGATTAAACTGTCATGTGCAGTACGTTTCCTGAAAGCTGACATTATTGCCTTTAGATTGGAGTATATTAACTGTTATCGGATTACCATGTGTATATATTAACTTTTGATGAACTGTGTTCCTTACACAACGCGTTGGATAATAAATGTGTTAGATATAAAGACTGCCTACGGGCCAATTGACTGTTCTTAAAGCGCTACACAACTGATGTCATCCGATGTCATCTGATGTGCCAGACCACTCAGACGTCAAGATTCAAGACCCCGCGGTCTAGCGTGAAAGAAAATGAATGTGTAGAAATAAAACGGTGAGTGGCATATATGTGAGTTGGTCAAATGTACGTACAGAGATATTATTGGTAGCGAATTAAATAATTGCTTCTTTACCGATTTTACAAATTTATAAAACGGGAATTGAGAAAGTAGAACGATTTAATCTTTACTATAGCCAAAGTAATGTACGCCCACTGCCAGCCCCCCCTTTCCGCCGCTGCTTAAACACTGTTAAACAAGGAGAAATGTGTTGCTTGAGAAAAGAAGAAAAGCGAATAGTGTAACAATTAAAGTGAAACTATGTCCGTGTTTTAGCTCTAGGGCCCAATAATTGCAAACGAACGACAACATTGATACAATTTCCTGGCCTATCGCGCCAGAGGTGACTTGACTACCGCCTTACTCCGCCCCCCCCCCTCACTAGAAGTCACTCGCGCGTGAGAAATCAGAATCCACGTGATCAGAAACACTAGTGTTTAGGCTTGTGTTGGGGTCAGCTGCACGCGCCCACACAACGCCCGCCGCCGCCCCCCCCCCCTGAAGAATGTTCACTAGGCCAATAATGCATGTACCAATACGTTAAGCAAAGGACTCCGCTGCCCCACCCTCTATGACTCCGTCATAGATCCCCTGATATTTACGTGTGAGCCAGATCCCCTCACCTGTCCGCTTTAGCGCGAGGCAGGGAGTGAACTGGTGGACCTGATAGTTCGATCAGCAATTCGATCCCTATCACCCAGTTTTGGCATCCCGTCTCGGACTTCCTCCAATTTCGTGGACCCTACTGCCGAGGTCGAATTATTATTATTATTATGCTTATAATTATTATAATAAAGTGAATCCCGCATTTATAGCACATAGAAAGCATGAAATAAATAGATTTCCTAGCTAGTGCCTATCAAACTATCAATATATGAAAAAGTAAGGACCTAAGACAGTCACAGACAAACGATAAAATGAATAAACCGTGTCAATAGCTCGCAAATAAATGGGACGAACCTAGACTAAGCATTATGCCGGAATAGATTTAATAGTACTGTAAGAAACGCTAAAGCATGCTTTTCTCCTCCGCCCTCAATAGAAACGTAAAAATATTCGCCCGTCATCCCTTACCGCCTTGTCTCGACCTCCCCCCTCTTCCCCATAGCGATGACCACCCGCTTCGCTTCGATGGTCCAGAACACTCATAGTGTAAATAGTAAATGCAGTAGGCCTACCTCTAATGGGTCAAATCTTTCATTATATGAAAGCTTTAAAACATGGCGGGGCAGGTGTGGCGTTTTGGGGAGAAGATTAACGTCACACTCAACTAAGAAAGGTCTTAGATGTAATCCGCTCTTATAAGATACTATAATCATCTCATATGTACGTACAAACCACTGACACTATGTGCCACTATTGAATGTCTGATTGGAGTAAGAATGTGTCTTTCCTTTCTATCTCCTATAATATTTAAGATTAAAGTATTTAGCTTGCATTGAATTTTATTTACATATATGTATACGTTCTGCATGCTTATCAGTATATTACTTATTGTTATACGATTAGTCATTGATATTAGTTCCCATTCATGTACATTATAAATGTTGTAGCACGTGTGTGTTCCTCCCCCCTCCCCGCCCCATGCCCTCGGAACAAGGCCAGGGTCATACCTGACGCAACCAAGCTAATCCCCCCCCCACCCCACAGTCTCTTCGACCAGATCACAGGAAACTCACATCTCAATGACGGTTCTTCCCCTGGTCAGAGAATAGGGAACTTGGAATCTTTGATGCAGGACCCCGACGGACAAGAGAGAAAACTCTGACCAACAACACAGGGCCTTCGAAGTTTCCCTACCGCCGCGTCTTCTCCCCCCCCCCCCGCACCCCCTCCCCACTACCGTTTGGTACTTATTTTCACATGCCAATCAATCAAATGTTGAATTGAAGAGACATGTTGACCAATCGGATACGCTATCTACTGGTCAATCTTACCCTTGCCCCTCCCCCCTCATTACAATCACGTGGGGAGTTGCAACCTAACTTGTTGTTTAACATGTAATGTAAATGTAAGTTAGTTTTAGGTCAGTCTGGCTTAAGGAGTCTCGAGGGTTGGATGCCCCGAGCTCCAATAGCACCAAGCGGTGCTATAGTCTGTTGTAGAGTCCTTGTTAGGACTATCTGCTACATGTAGTTTAAGCCTATGATTAAATGTACACTCTTTATCACTTGTATTTGGATTGTATGAATTATGTGCTCATGTCATCAATGATTGAATACGGACTTTCACGTGAATAAAATATTCGTTGTTACAATACGCCTTGCTTATCGATTGATAGAATACCTGTTTGTGTGACGTCCAGTGACAGTGTCAATTAGTCAACAGTTTAACTCAACCTACGTATTAACGAGCCAAACGAAACCTGGATATAAATTTGTCTTAGAATCACCTAGGAATCATCTGCACTTCGGGACCACATACCACCTAGAAAACCTGCCTAAATCACCCCTCCCCATCACCCTGTGTACCTGCTGAGTTATCCACTAAGTCTGCACTGATAGCCTAGGCTAATTGCAGGCTCGGTGACAGAATCTTAGACCAGCACGCCACAGTATTGTTACGAATATCGGTCATAGATGGATGACGTAGTAAGGCATTGACCTCTTAACAAGTGCGTATTAGAGTCCAAGGTTTGACCTTTATGCCCTGAGGGCAGTTTAAATAAAATAATTCGTTCAAAACCGTGGAAATCGGAGGATAATTCTGGATCGCAGTATATTATAGAGAAAGAGGTTAAAATGCGTATTAAGACCCTGTAAAATTATCGATGATAGTTTTCTTTGTAAAGTCCCCACCTCCTTAAAGTTAGTTCAGTTTGAAAGTTTGTAGAGTGTTGTCGCTATATTGATACTTGTATATTATATGCCATTTATTGAAATACTTATGTTGCCATCAGTTGATGCATTTATTGATCGTTTATATTGAGTTTACAATTTAAATAAAATTGTTTATTCAACAACTGGAGTTGTTTGATCTATCATTGTTGAGAAAGGTGTTGAAGATAATTATCACGAATATAACTACATTACTGCATAGACCTGTCAGTCAAGGAACCCCTAGCTTGGGCTACAGATTAGCAGAATCTAGAGACTTCTAATAAAGATACAACTATATTCATTGAATCCGATTTAACGAGTCGTAATAATAGTCATCATAGAGACAGTCCATAACAGTATCATAAGTATCATAAGAATCATAAGTATCATAAGTATCAACTATCTGCGCCCCCGTGCCCTCATTAACAACATTAAGTACATGAACAGTTAGTCATAAGTCATAAGAGTAAAGATAGAACTTTAAAACAAAACACACACACGAGTCTAAAAATATCAATTTATGAGTGACTAGTGGTTATGCCCGTCAAAATAACGGAGAAACGAATGACTACAATGTGTTTTGTTAATAGGAGAGAAAAAAAAAGACAATCTTACAATAAAAACTGGAGTGAGAACGTTTATTTTCGGTATTTAGTTTTTGTTCTTTTTAATTGTTTTTGGTCGCCCTGACCCTGGCATATGCATAAGAATTATTGCTGTCAAGCTTCGGGTGTTAAAACTTAGCGAACATTTGTGTTGTCTTGACTTTTTATTAATAATATTAAATTAACAATATTATACTATCTAAAAGAAAATGAATCCATAAATACAAAACCTTAAAAAACTAAGTATCAAACAATGTAGATAATAATATTTCAATACAATAAAAACTAAAGGGAGAACGATTTTTTTTATATTTAATTTTTGTTCTTGCTAATTGTATCAATAGAACAGTGTTGAGAACGCTTCATTCGGTATTCAGTTTTTGTTATTTTATATTGTGCCCAGTCGCCTTACTCTGGCACATGCATATCATTGTTGCTGTATAGCTTC
This sequence comes from Anisus vortex, assembly GCA_949126835.1. NCBI lineage: Eukaryota > Metazoa > Mollusca > Gastropoda > Planorbidae > Anisus > Anisus vortex. The sequence goes on from OX421495.1 coordinate 8,832,741, forward strand.
TGGTTTTTAAAAGTAATCACTTATAACTTGTCCTTAATAATTCGTTTCAAGTAATTTATAGAATATATTATTATAAAGTCGCATATTAAAGGATGTTCTCAAAGGGACGTGTATCCATTAAATAATTTAAGCATTTGGTTACTTTTACTTAAAAGGATAATTCGAAAATCTATAACTATAATGAAAAAAGAAATGATTTGATAGACATTACGTCATACGCTAGTATTTTTTTAAGGTACACCATTCAAACTCTCCAAGCCAAATTGCGGTGCGTAACTTTTAAAAAGGTCTCACCAAATTAAAAAAAAACAACAACAGAAAAATTGGGAAAATCCGATAAGACCCTTGCGTTCAACATAATAAATTTCGCGTTCAACATAGTAAATGAACGGAAATGGCCATTTGTTAAGTACGGTTCTATTTATTTGCATAGTTTGATATAACATTTTGGATTTTTTTCATTCATGAATATATGTCATAAAATAAAATTATCTTTTGGAGGACGTTTCCAATTTATACATTTAACTTTTGTCCCGTTTACTCAAACGACTTAGGTGCCTATAGCGAACAAACATATATATATATGAGCCCAAGTCAAAAGGTGCTCTTTCAAGGGAAAACATTTCATATTCACAGAGAGGTGTAAAAATGCACTTAAGTATTATCAGAACCTTCCTACATATGATTTGAATAGTGGGAAGATAAGTTATACACTGGAAAAGACACAGTGACGAAAAACGCGAAACAAAACAAATGGCTGATAGAGGCATCTTGGTGTCACTTAACACAAATGACAACAAAAAATTGACTTCAGAAAAAAACATATTAATTCTTGATGGACATCTTCAAGAATTTAACACACATATCTCCATAGCCTATATTTATGATAGTCAAGAGTATTACAAGCATAGGAGTTGCAAAAGAGGGGGTTTATGAGCATAAACTCTACTCACTTGAAATGACAACAACTGTCCTAAGCAACACTATTTTTTTTAAACCCTTGTAAAAAAACTATCCCTGCATCAATTTGAGCAAACTTTGTGGCAAATAGTTATTTAAGGGCTTCTTGTATTCACCAAATGAGTTTGAGATACATATAAAGCTCCTAGGTTATTGAAATAAAGTCTGGAAAAATTGCATGTAATGAGTCACTTAGAATCACCAGCAAAAAAAGCAACATTCTCATGAAAAATTCGTTTTTAGGCATATTTTAATCAACCTAGGTCAAAATGCTATCTCATGCTATCTCGTCGTCCATGTTTGGTGTGAATTAAGTCCAAGTTTTAACTATTTCATTGCATTTTGACCCTTTAATTGCGATTTTAAAAACATCAGTTTTGAAGTACGACCTTTTGACTTGGGCTCATATATATATATATATATATATATATATATATATATATATATATATATATATATATATATATATTTATATATATATGTATATATATAAATATATATATATCAATTATATATATAAAAACAAACATATAAACAAACTCACGGTAATTATATATATATATTGATAATAGAATTGGTTTTAAGAAATCAATTTATGACTTACAAGTCCATAGTACATCTCATCATGGGCAGGTAACTCCTTCTTCAAATCTGGATAGATGTTCTCCACATACCAGGTGAACGAGTGACAATTTAAAGATTTTCTCAACTTCACTCTGTCACTAACGTCTCCATAGAATGTCTGATAAAAGGTCATGTAAAAAAATGTCCCCTGTGAAATGCTTACCTTTTGTTGCTGTTGTATAAATCTATTACTATAACCAAGGACTATAATAAGATGGACCGCTTGCTCTATTTTTAGAGCTTATAATATGTTCTTTTTTTCCATGCGCAAACAATAATAATAATAATAATGACATTTGTATAGCGCTGCCAACAAACATAATGTAAGCTCAGAGCGCATTTCACATAACAACTACGAACACGGATTCAATCTATAGGCCAAGAGATAAAAAAACTAAATGATGATTCAAAACTTGACAAACATAGAACAAATCAAACAACTAAAACAATATAAGCGACCTAACATATAAGTAGGACAGTAGGGCTCTAAAGCATGTTAACTCAGATAAATATTGAAATAAGAGTTTTTAAGTTCTTCTTGAAGGAATCAATGGAGCTTGTTTGCCTGAGTTGAATGGGAAGTAGATTCCACACCTTCGGACCGGATACTGAGAAGGCCAACGGTCGTTAAAGAGAAACGGGGCTCTTCCAGAAGCGATGAGTTGGCAGAACGAAGTGTTCTTTGAGGGACATAGGGTGTTATTAGTTCCTTGAGATAGGACGGAAACTCGTTATTAAAAATGCACTGATGGCAAAGTAGCGCCACTTTATACTCGATTCTGGCTTTCACGGGGAGCCAACGGAGCGAGCGTATTAGGGCGGTTCCCGAGTCTCGTTTTGACTTGCGCATAACCAGGCGTGCAGTACTGTTCTGTATTCTCCGTAGCCTGGCGATTTTGTCTTCGGGCAGGCCGGCTAGCAGGGCGTTACAATAGTCTTTACGCGAAAGTATCAGGGCGACTGTCAGTGTCTTTGCAGAATCAGTGGACACATAGGGTCGTATTTGGCCAAGTCTACGCAACTGTAGATATAGACCTCTGCACAGATGAGATACATGATGGTCGAAAGAAAGCGTGGGATCCAATAAAACACCAAGATTGTTCACTTTGTTGACAAATGGCACCTGGCAGGTTATCACGGTGATAGATTTTGAACCAGTGAATTTGACCAAATTTCTCTTGGTTCCAAATGGGATTATCTCTGGTTTTTCCTCATTAAATTTATCAAATAGCAGAAATATAAAAATAAGCGAGCCATCTTACTATAGTTTTTGCTTTAACATCTGAAATATTTCTGAATATTCCTGCCGAGCGGCAGCGCGTTCGACTAGCGATCCGAATGTCCTGGGTTCAAATCCTGGTGGAGCTCTGATTGGTACCTGACATTCTTTTTCTTCTTTACGTGCCAGGTCTGGAACAGACATCGGCGGTCATGACTCTCCATTCTTTCCTGTTGTTAGCTTTTTGCAGAAAGTTATTATTACTTATGTTGTTGTTCGTGGCCCATTCGTTCAGGCTTCCTACATATGTTAGCCTTTGTCTTCCTCTGTCTCTCTTACCAGATATTTTCCCACACAAAGCCAGTCTTTCTATACCATTTTTCCTATAGATGTGTCCTAGAAATTTCATCTGTCTATTCCTAATAGTGTTAATGAGTTCTCTTGAGGTACATGCTGTTTTCAACACCTCTGCATTAGATTTCTTTTCAGTCCATGATATTCTCATCATCCTTCTTAGAAACCACATTTCTACTGCCTCCAATCTTTTCCTTGTTTTATTATCAATAGTCCAACATTCACATCCATATAGAAGAACAGACCAAACATACCCCTTCAGTATGCGCATTTTGGTACATATTCTGATATTCCTGTTTTTCATGATACTGCTTAAGCTCATGAAGCTGTTTTTAGCTATTGCGATTCTTCTCTTTATTTCTTTGTTGAATTTGCCTTCCTGTGTTATTGTATAGCCTAGATACTGAAAAGAACTGATTTGCTTGATGTTTTCACCTTCACTGGATAAATAGCATCTTGGAGGTTGTGTTTTCTTAGAGATTACCATTACTTCGGTCTTACTGAGATTGAGTGTTAATCCTGGGGGAACGGGACTGAGTAGGGGAGGGGGGCATATTTGGCATATTTTTTCACAAATAGAGTTGTTTAGTTTTTGTTAAAAATAGCTTGCTAAACCTAATTGTAACAAAAATGCATCAAATAAAATATAAAAAATGACGGTTTTGTACTGAAATATTGAGTTTGAAATGTGGGTGTCGACTCAATTTCTTTGTCGATTCTTTGCCTTTTAATGGGTTTTTCTCAATATGTTTTTTTTTTTGTTTGTGTGCTATGATAATTGTAAAATAATGAGAAGCATTCAAGATAATATGTTGCAATTTGGTATGTAGCTTTATATATTATATCTAGAGGTACTAGACTGGGTTTTAAGGTGAATGTATAATTAGTTTGTCTGTAAAATGTATTAAAAGAAAAAAAATGTCATGAATTTTTTACAAAATTTCAATACTAAAATTAAAAAAATTCTTTAAAAAACACACTTTTAACAATATTCAATTAAAATTGTGTCTAGTACCTAAAATGGTATTAGTACTACATAAAAACACTATTGAAACCAAAATATCTATAATACTTTTAAATATTTTATAACTTTTGTAATGACTTTTTTTTTCAAAATGGCGGCCGTAACCATGGCAACCATGTTTTTGTCATACAAATTACTTATATTTTTATCAAGGCCACTCAAGATATATATGTATATGTAATTAAAAATCATTTTGGTCCAGTAATAACTGAATTAAATTTTTCAGTCCCATTCCCCCTTAGTCGGCTCTCTTCTACCACCTTATTTAGAATAGTTTGCAGGGCACTTTCTGATTCTGCTATTAGTACTGTGTCGTCTGCATATCTCAGATTATTTATATTCTTTCCTCCAATTTTAATACCATCTAGGTGTTCGATATTCCGGAGTATTATTTCACTGTAGATGTTGAAGAGGTCTGGTGATAAAACATATCCCTGTCTTACTCCTCTTTTATTGGTTTAAATGCACTTAACTCCCCTTCATATCTTATGGCAGCTTCTTGCTCCCAGTATAGATTTCTTATTATTCTGAGGCCTTTACCATCTATGTCCAGATCTTGTAATATATAAAATAGATCTTGATGTTTGACATTAGTTGGGGTAAATTAAAGCGGTTGGGCATTATGCTGGCCACACATCCCCTAGTATGCCGTGGCCACAGAAACTGGGGAACGCTGCTTCCCCAGCCCTATGATCAGTTTGGTTCGAAGCGAACTTTTAACTTAAGTTTTCTAAGTCTTATACTCCGAAGAAAATAATATCACGAAACGTAGGCTTAAGTAGGCCTATATATTTCACGTTTAATGTTATTGAAAATTAGATAAAAGAACCAACACATCAAAGACACAGTAAACAGTTAGTCAAAGCAAAGACGCAGCAGGCTCTAAACCAGTTATATGGAAAGCCAAAGTTATCATAATTTAGAAAAGTAGAAACTACCAATATATTATTATTATAATGAACACAGTGTGGGCTTAACTTTTGCGTGTCAAACATTTATCAAATTGTTCACAAAATTAGTATATATATATATATATATATATTTATAATAAATAGATATATATATATTTATAATAAAATATTTATAATAGTTATACATATATATATATTTATAATAAAAATACAAATTATGGATATTTACATAGCGCTTCTATCTATGCAATCGCTCTGCTTAGACTTACAGTCTATGAAATAGTGCATGCTTACAATGTTGTGAGCCCGCGTTTCATAAAAGTAATGCTTGTATTCGTCCATCCACACTTCCGCCAAGCGGAAGTGGTTGTCCAAAATTTCTGAGTAGGAGCGTACGTTGGGGTTGTCCTTTCGAAACACGTGACCCACTCGCGAGCAGGAGGTCAGTAGAAGACTACCACCACACATCCAAGTCTGGAAGAAAAAGAAAAAAGAAGAAAGCATAAATACACATCAGAAAAATAAAACGTTAAGAAATGTATCTTTGCAGGAGTTTTCATGAGTTTCCACATGTCGACTTTAAGAGGGAGCGGTGGCCGAGTGTCGTGACCCATCATGGAAGATGTGCCAGATGTTATTATGAGATTGTGAGAACCAAAGGGGGCAGGGTGAAGGGGATTTTAACATGAACTTATTTATTTATTTATTTATTTCATTTTTTTTTTTTTTTTTTGGAGGGGGTGGGGGAGTTTTGGTTAGTGACGTGATTTGAACGCTTTCGTTACGCAATAAATCATTTCCTAACCAAAACCAACTGGCCATGAGCCACGGTAGCCGAGCGGAATACGCGTTCGAATAGCGATGCATAAGATCCTGGATTCGAATCCTGGTGAACAATGTTTAATGAACAATGGTGGAGGCTAGCTTTTTTTCCGACTGGACTAGGCATTGTGCTGGACAAGGAACTATAACTAGATTAAGACCACAAGAATCAATGAAAAATGACCTTATAACTAAATTTTCGCTAAGTATGCGGATGAGTTTGAGGGTCAACGGATCAATGGGTTCAGCATTACTTTATCAGGGAGAAATAACATATTATAGAGAAAAAAATAACTTTGTGGTAAATACTATAAAGAAAAATAACAAAGTGGGGTATAAAACCGATAGTAATAGTTGAAAATACATTTAACAGTTAGAATAATAACAGAGTAAAGTTACAGTGAGAAGTAACAAAATGAAACATAATAAAATGAGAAATAACAAAATGAGAAACAACAAAATTAGAAATAACAAAATGAAAAATAACAAAACTAGAAATAACAAAATGAAAAATAACTAAATTAGAAATAACAAAATGAAAAATAACAAAATTAGAAATAACAAAATGAAAAATAACTAAATTAGAAATAACAAAATGAAAAATAACTAAATTAGAAATAACAAAATGAAAAATAACAAAACTAGAAATAACAAAATGAAAAATAACTAAATTAGAAATAACAAAATGAAAAATAACAAAACTAGAAATAACAAAATGAAAAATAACTAAATTAGAAATAACAAAATGAAAAATAACTAAATTAGAAATAACAAAATGAAAAATAACAAAACTAGAAATAACAAAATGAAAAATAACTAAATTAGAAATAACAAAATGAAAAATAACAAAACTAGAAATAACAAAATGAAAAATAACTAAATTAGAAATAACAAAATGAAAAATAACTAAATTAGAAATAACAAAATGAAAAATAACAAAACTAGAAATAACAAAATGAAAAATAACTAAATTAGAAATAACAAAATGAAAAATAACAAAACTAGAAATAACAAAATGAAAAATAACTAAATTAGAAATAACAAAATGAAAAATAACAAAATTAGAAATAACAAAATGAAAAATAACAAAATGAAAAATAACAAAATTAGAAATAACAAAATGAAAAATAACAAAATTAGAAATAACAAAATGAAAAATAACAAAATTAGAAATAACAAAATGAAAAATAACAAAATTAGAAATAACAAAATTAGAAATAACAAAATGAAAAATAACAAAATTAGAAATAACAAAATGAAAAATAACAAAATTAGAAATAACATAATGAGAAATATCAAAATGAGAAATAACAAAATGAAAAATAACAAAATTAGAAATAACAAAATGAGAAATAACAAAATTAAAAATAACAAAATGAAAAATAACAAAATTAGAAATAACAAAATGAAAAATAACAAAATTAGAAATAACAAAATGAAAAATAACTAAATTAGAAATAACAAAATGAAAAATAACAAAATTAGAAATAACAAAATGAAAAATAACAAAATTAGAAATAACAAAATTAGAAATAACAAAATGAAAAATAACAAAATTAGAAATAACAAAATGAAAAATAACAAAATTAGAAATAACAAAATGAAAAATAACAAAATTAGAAATAACAAAATGAAAAATAACTAAATTAGAAATAACAAAATGAAAAATAACAAAATTAGAAATAACAAAATGAAAAATAACAAAATTAGAAATAACAAAATTAGAAATAACAAAATGAAAAATAACAAAATTAGAAATAACAAAATGAAAAATAACAAAATTAGAAATAACAAAATGAAAAATAACAAAATTAGAAATAACAAAATTAGAAATAACAAAATGAAAAATAACAAAATTAGAAATAACAAAATGAAAAATAACAAAATTAGAAATAACAAAATGAAAAATAACAAAATTAGAAATAACAAAATGAAAAATAACAAAATTAGAAATAACAAAATGAAAAATAACAAAATTAGAAATAACAAAATGAAAAATAACAAAATTAGAAATAACAAAATGAAAAATAACAAAATTAGAAATAACAAAATGAAAAATAACAAAATTAGAAATAACATAATGAGAAATATCAAAATGAGAAATAACAAAATTAGAAATAACAAAATGAAAAATAACAAAATTAGAAATAACAAAATGAAAAATAACAAAATTAGAAATAACAAAATGAAAAATAACAAAATTAGAAATAACAAAATGAAAAATAACAAAATTAGAAATAACAAAATGAAAAATAACAAAATTAGAAATAACAAAATGAAAAATAACAAAATTAGAAATAACAAAATAAAAAATAACAAAATTAGAAATAACAAAATAAAAAAATAACAAAATGAGAAATAACAAAATGAAAAATAACAAAATTAGAAATAACAAAATGAAAAATAACAAAATTAGAAATAATAAAATGAGGGTCTAAAATTTACTTTGAATGAAAGCTCCAAATTTTCAGCTCCCCAAATTTTTAACCCCGGGTCAAACTGTCCTAGAGTCTTAAACCAGTCGCGTGTCACTGCGAACAGCCCACCTGGCATCGTTGGTGACCTGTGCTGGACAGGAAATATATGTCAGGCTAGCAGACGCCAGATAACATAATTTATTTTCACAATAGAATTAAATATTCACAAAAAGTATAAAATGAAACATTGTTTCAATAGGTGTTCGGGAAATATTTCACCACTTCAACAAACTTTAAAATTTCACTTGATTTGTGGTAGCTCAGTTGTATTATCTTATCTTTAGATTACAGACGCTCTTTCTATAAGAAGATTGTTACGTCCTACGCTTATCCTTGGTCTGAGTATAGTCTTGTATTTTAATTAGTTATTTAAATTATTATAAATTTACTGGTTTACCTGGTTTGTTCAGGCAACACATTCCACGCCCTGATGTCCTTCCCGAATAAAAAGTACTTATATTTATATGGATTTGTTCTCGCATAAGGGATAAGGGACATTGTTTTTGTAGACTAATGTAGACTAATACATGGACTAAATTACGCCATTTTAATGGTGTAGCCTAGTCTTGCCAATTTTATAAAGTGTTTTTAACATGATGTTAAATTACTTGTTTTCCTGGTTTGTTCAGGGTGCCCATTTCTTGCTCGGATGCCACTCGAGAAGAAAGAGTACTTTTATGTATTTTTTCTCGCATAAGGGATAAGGAAAGTGTTTTGTGCCCTTAAATTTTATCTGAGCAGTGTAACAGATTTTTGGTGTGTGGATTTTCTAAATTAGAATTTATTTGCCTTATGTATTATTGCTACTTTACTCTTTTTTGCCCTTCTATCCTCTAGTGTGTCTAGGTTTTGTTATTTAATTATCTTTATTATAATGATCACTTTACACTTACGCAATTTCCATGTTGTCAGCAGTGAGATTGTGTTTCGTGTCCAACAACCATTTGAATATAAGTGTCTGATAGTCGAAACCTCCAACGACACTATAGGGAACGGTTTTGTACTTAAAGGACATATAGTCAATGGTGTCTATAATAGGAAAAGTGATTACTTTGTAGTCCCTGTGTAATGGAGCAATCAACGGTCCCAGCCAGCCTACAGAAAGAAAATTGCGTTCTACAAAAGTGATCGTTCACATCTTACAAACATGAAACCAATAGTTGAATCAATTAACCAAGACAGACTCGAGGAAGGAATGGCAAAGAGAAAGATTTGTATTTATACATAGGACATAAAACATTCAGTGAAGTATCCCGTCGGACGAAAATGACCCATGGTTCGGTGAAGTAGCGTTCACCAATTTCTGTTGCCACGGCATAATAGGGCCAGCACAATGACCAGCCGCCTTTACTTTACTCTAACTAATGTCAGATACCCATAAGAGCTGGGTAGACTCAGGTACACTCTCCAGACCCGAGAGCGAATCCTAGCCTTCGCCAGGAATCGAAAACCGGGAACTTCAGTGTTCTAGCCGAACGCGATACAGCTAGACCTCCGTGCTCCTTATAAAAACTTCAATATGCTCATATAGACATTTGGGGCACAATGGCGTCAACGCTTTAGGCTGGCGTACCGAAGTTCCAAAACTGGTGAACGCTGCTTCACAGGCCCTATGGATCAATTTGGTTTCACGGGATGCTTTACTTTGTTTACTTTTATATAGATATAAGGATAGAGACACGTATTCTATTTCAAAAAACAACGCATATACATATGGTATGTAAATAAGAAGAAACCTGGTCACAGCTGGTAATAAAAAAAAACATTTATTATATATATTTCGTTTGGGTCTTGAATTGTGTGGACATTCGACATTAATTTAGATTTAAACGTTTACAAACTTCTTTGATCGAAAAATCGACCGATCTAGCAAGCTGAGAAGGAAAAGAGGTCGGCCGAGAAAACCCTGGAGTCGCGATATGGGAACTAACGCAAGAAAATTGGGGCTTAACTGGGGTCAGATAGAGAAATTGGCGCAGGATTATAGTATTCTAGTTGGGTGGTATATGTCCAACCTGAGGCGAGAGGCATAAGTGAAGTAAGTAAGATAGCTGAATGTGTTTTATTATAATCATATTGTTATGTGTATAAAACAGTATTGGGAGCAATTATAAGCTAGTAGAGATGGGAATCGAACTCACATTTAGAAGTTCGTTTTCGGTTCTTGAGACCTTAAGTTCGGGTTTGTTTCGGTTCGTTGGTAACCACAGTTCGAGTTTGGTGTGTTCGGTTCGAGTTTGGTTCGATTCCCATCTCTAGGCTATAGCCTGCTAAATGAATTTTAAACTTTGCACAAAAGTGTCAGGGCCCTTTTAGAGAAAAAAAAGCTGCCGGTACGAGATCTTTTCTGGGCCCCTCTCCCCCCCCCCCACTTTTTTAAACACTAGTAATTTCCAGATGATTTATTTGTATTACATAGGCCTACGTTTGAAAAATCAGGGATCTTTTTACAAGGTCTGTGGATCATTTTGTGAAACTGTCATAAGACTAACTGTCATTAGAGTGTAATCATTTCAATCAAAGCCTTACAGGTCTGTTACGAAAATACTTTAATCAAATACATAGTTCTTAGTTTAAATTATTGTAATTGTTCCTGCGCTTCAGAAGGCCTATTGATCTTGCAAATAATATTACAAAGATGTGTAAAATGGGAAAAGTGACTCTCACTGTTGATTGATAATTTATGTCCTCTAGTGACTAGTGTTTATAGGTTTAGTGAATTAACTATTGGTGTTATTCTTGTCAGTTATAAATATTCGCCAGTAATGTATGTTGTGTAGTCTAATGTAAGGTGGCAATACAGTTGACACATAGTTTGTTTTTTACAAACTCTTCCCAAAATACATTTCATTTTGTTAATAAATGACCAAAAAAAAATGTGTTTTAAATTTTCAATACATTTGTCTAAAATGATGATACCTTCAATCTCCCCTCTTGGCTACCGCACAGGAAATCATTAAAGTGTAAAAGGATCGACTAACTAGTTTAACTGCCATACTAGTACCGATATGCAGCTAATAGTGTGCCAAACTAGGATTTTTAAATCATTCAGCGTGCCAGCAGCCCGATAGTCAACCTGCTCTATGATATTTTATTTTAAAAATAATAATATTAAATTTAGCGCCTTAGCAAGATAGAGGCCTAAAACGAGGTGTATAGAGAAAATCTTTAGAGCGTTTAATATTTAACTATAAAAAAAACGAGTTCCTGGTTATCATCCTTTTTAATTTATTTGCATTTACACCAAATACAGAATTTTATTACCAAACTTTCACATTTTGATAGTTAATTATCGCCTAAAATTATCATTTAGTTATCGTGATTTTAGATATGGATCTGGCACCTGCTATACATTAATTGTATTTCGATCTCAGTTTTACTGAGATATTCTCATTATTATTGCGCAAGATCAATATCTCTAGTACTATCGTCGAGCGGTGTAGAGACATTGTAATCATACAAACTTGGTAGTTAAGGCAATGTTTTAAAATGTACACATATTATTATGAATTCTTTAGTCATATAATATTTATATACTTTTCAACTAACTTACACAATTTGATAAATTTTAAAATTATAATTGTAAGAGCCATTAATGTTTTTTTAAAGACAGATATGAAACATATTGGACATATTAGAGCACAAAAACAAATACAAAACGGGTTAATTATCTCCCTTCTTTTAAAATTAAAACTAATATTACTTTTTAATTATTATTTCTTTATAAAAATTTAGCATTTTTGTGTTTAAAATTCAACTTGCTGCATTTTAAATGGTCAATATCCCTCCACTTAAAAGAAAGATCCACATCTAAGATGGTTGTCTATCGATAAATCCAGTCAGACTTTATGTGGTGTGAAAACAAGAGTCCATAAATTTAAAAGTCTTGTCTTTGTTTATAAAACTCATCTCTATCTATTTAATATATGGCATAAATTAGGAAATTACAAGTAGTTAAGTGTTTTGAAATTGAATTAACGTGCAAGATTTGTCCAGTTTCAATGCGAATCCATTCCGGTGGTCGAACAGTCAAGTGCTGTCTGGCCACGTCCTTTTAAAAGCAAGTTCAACTCACTGAAATGTGTCGCGTAGGACGCAATAATCTTCTTTAGAGAAGGAGCGTCTGTAATGTATAAGATAGAAACATCGGCTTCAACAATTAGTGCCTCCTCATTCACTTATTGAAAAAAATCAACAAGAAGCACCTTTTGGAGGTCTCTCGCGTGCCATCTAAAATCGCTCTGCGTGCCATGTGTGGCATGCGATCCTTAGGTTGTTGACCCCTGGCCTAGGCCACTAAGCTAACAGGGAGAACTGTAAGCCTGTAGGGCTCATGTGTCTATATTTGTAAGTGTCTCTGGAGAAAACAAAATAAAAAAGAAATCCTAAATGCTATCGAAAATAAATAGGCCCTATATTATAACTAGAGGCTTCTTTGCAAATTTAACAAAATGTTCAAGTACTTACTAAAAAAATACCAAAATTAAGGGCCCCCAACGCCACGTGAGATTGTAGGAGGTTTTGTGGCATCTCCTCTTAGATTTATTGCAGCAATTAAAAAATACTTGCGTAATTGCCAATTTCATTTTAAATTGTAATATTCATGGGCTCCCCTAAACTCTTATGGGACCCGGTACGGCGTACCGGCTGTACCCCCTTCTCGTTGGGCCTGAAAAGTGTACATGTATGTCAAGTTTCGGCCACTGTTAAATAAAAACACCAAGACAATACTAGCCATGTATTCAGGACTATAGCAAAGAATTGGGACACACATGTACAAATATAAATTTTAATTTCTCAATTAATCATGAACTTATCGTGGTCCTTATAATTAAACTATGGTCACAATTTATCCAAATGGTTTATTGAAATTTACCTTAAACTTAAAGATAAAAATGATCCATGACATTATTTTTTTACATTAATTCATCGATAGGGCGTTAGCAATCCCGTGACAAAAAGCACGTGTCTTGTGTTTACTTTGAGTAATGGTGTACAAGTAAATATGGCCGCTGTATTAATAAAGTTTCATATAGGCTCGAGCTTTTTTTAAATGATGTGTTGTGTTTTAAGTCTTATTAAGATTTAAGCTGTATTATGTATGTTAAATAAAATAGGCTATTTTATTATTATCATAGGCATAGATCATAGACGATGTGAGCCTAATAGTGACTTGACTAGATAGCCTATTCACCAACAATATCACTTGACATCGTAGTCTAGCCTACGAAACATTAAAAGTGTAGGCCTATCAAGTGAAATTGAAAGTGTAAAAAGGTCTAGCCGGCCCTAGCCTAATCACATTAATCAATTAATCTACAGTACTACTATTTACCTCCTTTTTTTTTAGTAGGATAGCCAATATTCAGATGTGAATTTTGCATGATAAAGAAGTACTTCACTTTCACCACGTTACATTTGTACCTCAAGTGGGTTCTTTATTTACACAAATACGTCACTAAAAACCTAAGCCACGCCCACTAAGAACGCTCTATAGGCTTATAATGGTGGTGTACTTCCCCACACCTCCTATTTTTCCTCTGTCTTTGTATTGTTCTTTTATTAGTATATTTGTTTAGTTTTTGTCTTGTTATAGTGTATATGTTACCGGCAAAGTGTGAAATGTTTAGAATGCCTGATGGTTTAGGCAAAGTATGAAATATCAGTTTTTTGTAAAAATTGTGCATAGTTTTCCTAGGCACTCTATACAATTCCTAGGCATTATATAGAACCACAAGTATCGTTTAGGCAAAGTGTCAGAAGAGCACAACAAAAGCATTTATTGATAATTACGTATTTTAAAGTGGAAGGAATACGAAATAAAGCATATGATGTTCATACCGGAAAAAACAACGACAGAAGAGCTGAGATTGAAGTATTTGATACAACAGGTAAGAGTAAGACTGTCATGACACTTAGATTTGTACTTTACTTAATTTTCTTCTTTCACAGAAAAAAAACCACACATGATATTTTGGCACTTTGGTCTTGCATTTCACGAATTTGTGAAGAATTGAAAAATAATAAGGATATGATGTTGTTTCTGGTGAAAACAAGCAGAACACAACTGGAATGAGCTAATTGTTGCAGCAGGGAAGACTAGAATGACATTTTGAATTGCACTTAATTTTCTCTTTCACGCAAAGACACCTCATAGTTTGGCATTTCGTCTTGCACATACACCTGACGAATCCTTGACCGCTTCCTATGGACGGAGAAGAAGCAGCAGATCGGAGAGCTATTTCATGGTCAGGAATGTCTTCCGCTTTCATTAAATCTCTTGGACGTATGGTGAATTCTGATCTGGCATAGAGTTGCTTCAAGATTCCTTGTGCAGTTCCTAGGCGGTAAAAGCCATCTTCTGTCATGCTCATAACAACTGGCAACAGATTTCGCGAGTCTCCCCGCCCTTTGTCAACATCGGGAATCGGAACTATGTCCTCCTGCTCTTGTGTTGTGTGTACGCTCTGTATTATTTTTTCGAGGTCTTCCCTTGTTTCAACATCTTGTAAAAACATCGTCAGGTAGGGACGATGTTGTGAGGCCTACTTTAGCTTTGCAGCCAAAGAGAACTTCGTATGGTGATATTTTCATCCCCGAATGAAAAACTCTGTTCTTCAATAGTCGGACGAACCGTATCCCCTCACTCCAGTGGCCAGTTTTTTCATCTTGCATCCAAGCACACATCATATTTTCGATGTCCTGGTTAGCTCTTTCGACGCTCCCCTGACTTGGTGAGTGGCGTGGCTTACCATGAACGATCTTCAAGGTGGGCCAGTAGTCATTTAGGTTGCTTACCACATTGCTTGCTAATTCCCTGCCGTTGTCGGACTGTAGAATCGTTGGAGCACCAAGCAACGTGAATATGTCTACGAACTGTTATGCCAAATCTTCTGCCCTCTTTGTCTTCAGGGCCCTGAGAACCACGAACTTGGTGAGATTATCTTGATACACCATTATACACTTGTATTCCCCATCAGGATGGGATTGAAAGTCGATGAGATCGACCTGACAACGGAAGTTGAATTCAGAATAAAACTTTGGCTTGACCACAATGCCTTTTTTGACGCCTTTTTGTTTTTTTCTGGCAACGTTTACAAAGGTTAATATACAGTTCAATATCATGACGGGTAACGTTCTTGTATTTGGGTGAAAGTTCTTTCAACATTCTGTCACGTCCTTCATGACCAATAGCCCAATGGGTTTTATGAAGTACGTCAAATAACTCGGAGTCCGAGACGTAAAACTGAATGGCACTTACACCTGCTTTAACAGAGTAAATCAACTTACTCTTATTTCTCACCATCATGACATCATAGTGTTTCACCAGCCAATTGTCCCGTGGTTCTTTCTTCATGGTCGTCTTAGCCTTTTTCAAATCGGCCACTAATTTTTGGTAACTAGTTTCGGTTAAAAAACGCAGTTTTTATCAGCATTGGCTCTTACTTTAGATAACTCTTCGTAGAACCGTCGTTGTATGTCAACATGGCGTGATTCCTGTCCTGGCACTACAGTCCCTTCCGACATGGTCACACAGCAATCCAAGGGGAGAACGTCTGTGGAATCTCAGCCAGATGATATACACTGACGTCGTGAGAAGAATTATGGCAATATTGTCTGTGATGTGGGAGTGGGCGTGGAACCTCGTACCGGCAATACGCTGTCTTACAATAACGTTCAACGCTCACTTGCTTCCATCGCCACCATCAAACAACGACCCAAGAGCCACCGCATCAAACAACGATCCAAGCGCCACCGCATCAAACAACGATCCAAGCGCCACCGCCTACATCAGTGGCGGGAAAAATGGCGGGGGTAGGCATTACATACTTTGCCGCACGACAACTCGGTATTCTATAGAATGTCTAGGCAATGTATGAAGTAGCAATCATTTCATACTTTGCCTTAAACCATCAGGCATTCTATACATTTCCTAGGCATTCTATAGAATGCCGGATTTCACATTTTGCCGGTAACATATAAATTATTTTGTCTGCCTTTTTTCTGTCTATGTACTATGTGATAAATATAAAAAAAATTGTTTATTTTGCTTTGGGGTTATGTCCCTCACAAGTATTCAAATAAAATCTTTTGTTTTAAAAAGCGTGTAATAATTGTTCGGAAGTTTATAGACCTTATTGTGTCTTATTGTCTCGTTGGATTCTGTTGTTTGTTATTGCGGCTATTGTTGTTTACCTGTATTACACTCAACGTGAGAGTCCAGAAAGACAGCAATGCTTGAGGTAACAAACTGGAAGGCCAAGCTCCTGGCTTGGATCAGCCCTAGCCGATGCTCGGCACGGAGCAGACGGACTTTCTCCAGATTTTGAAGGTACGCTTCAAGGGGCTCTTTCAAATGATCTAAATCCATGGAATCAAGCAAACTATCTGAGCGCAATCATTATTGGTTGAAAGAGACATTTGTGTGTTTGAAAAAATATATAGACTACCACTGTAAATAAACAATATATGAAAATATCATATTATACACCATTTATAAATATCATACACAACTATCATTTTCAACATATACACATATCATATACTATAATTTACAACATGTGCAAATATCATATTAAACATAATATAAATATAGCATACAGCATATAGGGCCTACAAATATAATAAACATCATATACAAATACCATAAACACATACAAATAGCATAAATAATAAATACACATACGATATACAACTTATACAAATATCATATATAACGTCGTAACAACTGCATCAATTGAGCTATAAATAATTTATAATGAAAATATAAACTCTTAAAATGTTTGATTACGCCTATGTTTGCGGTACGGCAGGTTCTATGATTAGTGTATCCAGATGTATTGGTAATTAGACTTTTATGACTATTACCATTGTTACGTGACATAGAATCAGTCACTAATATAAACCCCTATTATACCCATTATATAATGTTATGGAACATGGTATTAAAAACGTAATATGATTCTTATATTTAAACCCACATGTAGGCTACCTATTAATATTATATATTTCTATTCCGTGGTATTGATATTATTAAGCTACGCGTGTTTATTTTCTCCTTTGTCGTTTTAAAAGGAACGACTAGACAGGATGCTACTAATAGATTACAACCGCCTAGAATCGGATTATTTGCAGACGAGTCCTGAAGGTTACTACCCCCTCCTACCCGTCTCTCTCTATTGTTTTTTTTCCCCGCTCGAACATTTTCGCGCCGTGGACACAAAAATATTCCAGAAGGCTCCCGAATCCCAGCATTTTCATTGGCTTAGCCACAACTCACCCTGGGACCCCGTGTAAAACTTATTCGGGTCCCCGCCTATACTTGTTAGTTCTGCAACCGATTTCAGAGTGACTGGTCGGACATGTGTTTGCTCTCTTAAAAGTACTTATTCTGATGTTTAAAGATTTTATACTCTCATTTGAAGTTCAGAAAAAAAATGTTGTATTAATAAAACCAGTTTGGATTTTACTATTGAAGTCATTCATTTATCTTAATCATTATTACTGTCGTTATCTGCTACATTAAAGGAAGTATAATTAATTTGACAGTCCACTGTCAAAGATAGTGAAGGATCTGCGGCCTCATTGAATCATATTACCCAAACACTAGATTAACTATGCTTTACCGAGGAACAATCACATTGAAAGTTGTCTCCTTGTAATACCATACAGTCGTCCACTTCCTGCTTATGACTTTTAGTTCTTCCGCTCTAACATAAATGACGGTTATAATTACAGTTCGAACATCCGGTTTCTAGGCCAAGGACGTAATAATTTTCTATTCAGTAGAGAACATCTGTAAACTTATAACTTTAAGTTATAAGATAGACTTATACGACATTTGATCTATTCTGAATTTGTTTTAGCAAATGAAATGAAAATGTTCATAATGACAATAAAGAAACCCCTTTTTTCTCTCTCTCTCTCTCTCTTCCTCCCTCTCTCCCTTACTTCCTACCTCCCTCAAACTCTTTCTCTCTTTCACTTACTTATTTCATTAATACTCACTTTAAAAAACAAACAAGTTGAATATGTCTGTACATCGCTTAGCTTAAAGCCTTAAAATATGTCTAAAATAAGTTTATTAGGACAGTGAACATTTGCTTGAATTTTTTCTTGTCATTATCGTGTAAAGTAAAGCATCTCATCGGACCGAATCGATCCATAGGATCTGACCTTAGTTGGGATAAAGTAAAGGCGGCTGGGCATTGTGCTGGACACATAATCCCCTAATATGCCTTCACCGGCCCCATGGATCTATTTGGTCTGACGGGATACTTTCTTTCTTACTCACCCATTGTTGAGTAGTCATCTAATAGAATGATTTCTTTCAGAAGTCGAGCAGGAGTCCGGTCTATGATACTGTGAATGGACCTAAGTAATGTAGTCCAGGTTTCATCGTAGAAGACAATCACTACCGACACTGGGTTTAATCCGGAATAATCTTGTTTTCTGCAGCTGAAAATAACAGAATGAATCACGCGTCGCCGAAACCCAAAGTTACACGCCTTCAAGGGTCCGATTGTCATCGTCATTTGGACTTCTTAGAAGTACATTTTGGTTCAAATCCCATCTCTTTAAATAATAGATTTTCTGTGTCTAAACGCTTCTGTTTCTGGAGCTCAATGTAAGTCTTTTAAAGAAAGATAATACTAATACACTTTATAACAACAGATTATAATAAAATTTATAATAACAGCCAATTAAAGACATACATTTGTTTGCCCGGCTTTGACTGATATAGAGTCATCACCTCTGCAGATCTTATCGCAGCTTATATATTACAGACGCCCCTTCTATAAAGAAGATTATTGCGTCCTACGTTCATCCGTGGTCCGAGTTTAGTCTTGCATCTTTATTAATGTTTTAAATGATGTTAAGTTACTGGTTTTCCTGATTTATTCAGACAACCCATTCCTGAACGCCACTTGGGATAAAAAAAATATGCATTTGTTATCACATAAGGGATAAGGAAAGTGTTTTGTCTTCATGTTTATCTGAGCATTTCAACAGGTTGTTATTGTGTGTATTTGTAAATTAGAGTTTAATGCCTTATGTAGGCTATTATTACTACTTTACTCTTTGCTGTTCTGTCCTCTAGTGTTTCTAGGTTTAGTGATTTGACTATTGGTGTTACTCTTGTCAGTTGTGAATATTCGCTAGTTCTGGTTAGTAGAAAAAGAGAAGAGGTCTTCTTAACTGCCATTTTAGATTTTCGGTTAGCGACACAATCTATTGTAGACGGTTGATACCAAATTATAATTTCTAGAACGTGACTTCAATTATTACATCTAAATCTGTTTTCTATAATAGTTTATTTATTTAATTATCTATATATTTTTAGCGAAATAAATCTATTCGACTGCAAGTTGTTATTAAAAACGTGAAGCGGTGGTCGAAAGATAGCGCATTGGTTTACATACTTCTCTAGTACTAAATCCTTATATTTTTTTTAAAAAAGCTAATTTTGCACCCAGGTTTGAATGGTATCCCTGTCTTCATGACTTTGTTGGTTACCTGGCATTAGTTGGAGGAATATGTAGGGTTAAGTCGGTAAATAGGTATTGCACTGACAACACTTGTTTGTCATAGCCATGAAACCAATCTTCCGCTAGTCCTAAGGGCTACATAGTCGGAAGATGAATTTTTTTTTCTTTTTTTTTGTTTAAGATTCAAAATGAAATTATTTAGCAATATGGTTGTTTCGAAAGCATTGTAGTATTTGTAGAGTTAGTAATGTTCAGAAAATAATCTGGTAAGGTTTTCAAAGACGTTTTGCATTAAAACAAATCTGAAATATCTTTTTTTTTTTAAATTTATTTTTTGGAATGAACTTGTAATAAGCATTAGTATAATGATACCTTGTTTATATCCATTGCTATACAAATATTATTATTATTATTATTATTATCTCTCTTGTTTTTACCCCTTTACTTATCTCCCTTGTTTATATCCATTGCTTATCTCTCTTGTTTATATCCAATGCTTATCTCCCTTGTTTATATCCATTGCTTATCTCTCTTGTTTAAACCCCTTTGCCTATCTCCCTTTCTTATATCCCTTTCCATGTCTCCCTTGTTTATATACCTTGCCTATCTCCCTTGTTTATATACATTGCTTCTCTCCCTTGTTTATATTCCTTCTATGTTAAAAAACCCACAAGCAACAACAGTATTTCAAAAATAACGAAACATTTTCAAGTCTACAATAAGGTCTTACTAGTCCCCTCTTGGGTCCGGCAATGACCGATGCAGTGCTATCTCTTCGCTCACGTATTCATTGAAACCGTGCTTCTTCGAGCCTTCAAATCTCCTCCTCAGCACCGCTTTGGAGAGATTCCTATAATCTTTGAAATGGTAGGACTCTCCCATCTCACCTGTGTAATGGAAAGAATCGTTCTTTGCTTGGCTTGCTTTGATTTTAAGAGTTTAAGTTGGAGAATCTTTTTTTAAATAATTTGTCGAGATTCTTATTGGTTTTAAGGGAAGCAAAAAGAGTAGAAGGTGATTTTTTAAAAATCCAATATGTATAATATTTGGCGCCCATATAGTTTAAATGGTTGCCATGGAGATGGTGGCCATTTTATTTTTAAAATTATAATTTTTAACTTGAATTAAAATTTATTTATCACTATGTTTTTATTATGTTTGTAGAACAAATATTTTATTGACAATACAGAGATATGGACAACAAGTAAAACAGAGATATGGACGACAGGTAAAACAGAGATATGGACGACAGGTAAAACAGAGATATGGACGACAAGTAAAACAGAGATATGGACGACAAGTAAAACAGAGATATGGACGACAAGTAAAACAGAGATATGGACGACAAGTAAAACAGAGATATGGACGACAAGTAAAACAGAGATATGGACGACAAGTAAAACAGAGATATGGACGACAGGTAAAACAGAGATATGGACGACAGGTAAAACAGAGATATGGACGACAGGTAAAACAGAGATATGGACGACAGGTAAAACAGAGATATGGACGACAGGTAAAACAGAGATATGGACGACAGGTAAAACAGAGATATGGACGACAGGTAAAACAGAGATATGGACGACAAGTAAACCAGAGATATGGACGACAAGTAAAACAGAGATATGGACGACAAGTAAATTAGAGATATGGACGACAGGTAAAACAGATATATGGACGACAAGTAAAACAGAGATATGGACGACAAGTAAAACAGAGATATGGACGACAAGTAAAACAGAGATATGGACGACAAGTAAAACAGAGATATGGACGACAGGTAAAACAGAGATATGGACGACAGGTAAAACAGAGATATGGACGACAGGTAAAACAGAGATATGGACGACAGGTAAAACAGAGATATGGACGACAGGTAAAACAGAGATATGGACGACAGGTAAAACAGAGATATGGACGACAAGTAAACCAGAGATATGGACGACAAGTAAAACAGAGATATGGACGACAAGTAAATTAGAGATATGGACGACAAGTAAAACAGAGATATGGACGACAGGTAAAACAGAGATATGGACGACAGGTAAAACAGAGATATGGACGACAAGTAAACCAGAGATATGGACGACAAGTAAAACAGAGATATGGACGACAAGTAAAACAGAGATATGGACGACAAGTAAAACAGAGATATGGACGACAGGTAAAACAGAGATATGGACGACAGGTAAAACAGAGATATGGACGACAAGTAAAACAGAGATATGGACGACAAGTAAAACAGAGATATGGACGACAAGAAAAACAGAGATTTGGACGACAGGTAAAACAGAGATATGGACGACAGGTAAAACAGAGATATGGACGACAGGTAAAACAGAGATATGGACGACAAGTAAAACAGAGATATGGACGACAGGTAAAACTAATAAACAATAGCCGACAAAATGGTGCGACTTCGTACGTCTATGATGGACGACGGAACTCTAGGCATCTCGGACATGCGCAATAGTTATCGCAATTGTCTATTAGTCCGGATCCCATCCTAACAGTTTTATTTCAATTTAGCATACAAATACACTAACTTCATTCATGCAAATTGAGCAGAGGGAATTTTAGATTGAGCAAAATGTATTTTTGTTGTTGTTGTTTTTTTGTGATGCATATAATATAAACATGGGCAAAACATATTTAAACTTACTAAAATATTATTTTAACCCTTACAGTCCCGTGCGCGTATATAGCGGAACTGAAGGCAGCATAGATAGCAGTAGGTCGGTACGGGAAGGGTTAAATGTACAATTACATTTTATTTTCTAAATCGCTCTGATACATTAAAGAGCAAATATAATATAATATAATATATAATAATATAATATAATATAATATAATATAATGAACATCTGGGCCAAATTGCATGTTAATTGGTTAGTAAATAAAAAAAACTAGTAGGGAATAAAATATATAAAAACAGAGTTTAGAGAAAAAACAAAAAAAAATGGACGATTCTAGGGGACACAATTTTTTCGACGAAATTTGCACGATTTCTATTTCCTTATGCTTTGTTGTAAAAAAAATGTCCACACAGTGACAAGAAGTTAACCTTTAATTTGATGTATATGAATATAAAAATAGAATCAGACTATATTTTAGATTACTGTAGTATAAATATGTTTTGTTTTTTTAAATCTGATGTATACTCATTTCAAATGCAATTTTCACATTGAACAAATGTTACTGAAATTCCCGAGCTAAATATTTTGGATCCAGGAATAGTTAAAGTATACAACTAAGGCAAAAACTGAAAAAAAAAAAACAATTTTCTGACATTTAGATCAATTTCATGCGAATCCCTCCCCTTAAAATGAAATCTAATAATACCTTGCAATTTTCCAGAACATTAGCAATACCTGATTTGATTATATGACCACAAGCTATCATTACCTTTTATGGGCTCAACAAAAAATATAGGCATTCACGAAATCACAACTCTGACCTAAATGTTTAATTTTTTTAAACATTTGTGTGTGTTTTCTAATTTTATTTTAAAATATGTTTTTTAACTTAATTTTTTAAGTCATTACTTTTATGTCAATTTTTTTTTTAATTAGTAGCTTTATTTATTATTCGTGGGGCCGGTAAAGCAGCGTTCATCTGTTTCTGTCGCAACGGCATAATAGGGGATTGTGTGGCCAGCACAATGTTTGGCCGCATTTACTATACCCTTACTTACGTCAGGTATCCATCAGAGCTGTGTAGAGTCAGGGAAGCCCTCCAGACCTGAGAACAAATCCTAGCCTTCACCAGGAATCGAACCCAGGACCTTCGGTACGCCAGCCAAACGCGCTGCCGCTCATGGATCAATCTGTTCCGACTGGATACTTTCCTTACTTATTTTATTTATGATCATTATTATATAAGTAAAGGGTAAGAAAATACAATTCATGACACACACAAAAAATCAATGATCTAGAAGATGTTTCTGTGCTACAAACCTGGATCACCTGGCTTGCCATACTCAACAAACGGAGGGAACGTCACGTTAGAGTAAACTTTCTTTCGAAAATGACTCGTTACTTCCAGCACAGGTAGATCTCTAACTGCCGACTGCAGAGTAACCTGCAAGTAATCACCGAGTAACAGAACATCTAAACCGATCTTCACCAAGCACAGAGCACAAACACAGCAAAAGAAACAAGAGTAGCTGCCGCTGAAGAAATATTTCAGAACCATAGACATATCTTGTTTTTGCTATTCACTCACTGAAATGTGTAATGCCAATCCTATTTCAACATTTTTAGGCATGAAACTGGGTGTTACTCTTAACGTACAAAATGTACAACTGAAATTTATTGTTGACGTTAAATTTTACATTGATTAAAACTTTTGGGGACATCGGATTAGACCAACTGTTACATGCAGCGTTTTTATTTCGATTTTTTTTACTGGTTTATTCCATTGATATTTTTTCCCCTCAATTTCAACGTATGGAACAGAATATCTTTTAACATTCGATTTTATTTTGTCCTTAAATTCAAACACACACAAACACACACATATTTTTAAAATAATTAGTTGACTGACTCAGTCGTTTCAGACTTTCCTCAATAACCCAATTTTTTCCCTCAATTTCAACGCATTGAATAGATTATCTTTCGACATTTTATTTTATTTCGTTCTTAATATCTCGTAAAAATGTATGTGTGATTTAAACAACAACAACAAAACCATTTTATAACTAGTGGAATATCCCTGTCATTGCGGACTTTCCCAACCGCCCAAATTACGCTGAATAGGATATGTGTTGTTTTTATTTTTACTTAGCATTCCCGTTTTTTTTTAATATTATTTTCAGCTTGTTAAAATATCACGTGATAAATAATTTATAACCTGGTGGTCTAACGAAAAATGCTTTGACTGCCATTCCGGAGGGCCTTTTGTCCAAAATACTGCTAAAACAAAAAAATCGACAGTGTCCCCGCCCCCCACATACACAGACAGTAGGCTGACCCATAGTCCAGCCAGCTCTAATATCAGTAGTGAAGAAAAATACAAGTAAATAGAGGCAGTGTACTAGATACAAAATCCCAAGGTAGTCTGTGGCTAAAGAAGATGTTGAATTGCGGTGGATGTAATGAAAGATTTAACATGAGGTATTTTGAAGTAGATTACGTTTTGCAGAGTATGTATTAATAATTGTTTTCGTTTTGATGGAAATCTTTGTTGTGTTCTTGCAAGAATGACCCAGATAACTTCAAAGCTTTGCAAGCTAAAAAAAATCTCACTTTACTCGAGGATTCGACTAATGCGCTCTCTGGCGATGGCAGTTTTGAGGTGCGGCTGTAGTATATGGATACTTACAGCAGATTTCCAGAAAAGAATCAGAGTCCTAGAAATGAGATGCCTACGTAAAATTTCGAACATCTCCTACAAAGATCGCGTTACAAATTAGGCTGTCCGTGGGCGAATCACCAACGTCATCGGCACTCACGTGGATCTACTCAGCGCCATTAAATGCAAAAAACTCAGATGTTCCGTACAAGTAGGGAGATTCGAAAGCCTGACGAAAACCACCCTGCGGGGCACAGTGCAGGATGGAAGATAGAGAGGCAGGCAGAAGAGACGATGGGAGGATGACATCAAGGAGGGGACCGGCTTGTCTCCTTCCCGGGGGGGGGGCGCAGGACCGAGACAAGGGGCATACAATTGTCCAACTGTCAAAAAATGGTGCCCCAACGACTCTCACAAGGGTTATGGGATAGGTGAAGGTGAAGATATTATGTCCCATTTGAACTCCGCATTACTGAGCTGTGCATGTCCACTGTCAGAGTTCTGCAAGTAACTCTGACTCTTACCAGCACATAGATAGATTATAGCGTAAGAAGTAGTGTAGAACTAGAACCATAGGTTAGCGTAGAGTTTAGATTAGGGAGTAGAAGAGTAGCCTGAAGCTATTATCTTCTCCCTCTCTTTCGCAATTGAAACACCCCACCCCACTCTTCTTCATCTCCTTCTCTATCCTTCACTACACTCTTTTAGTCCCAATTCAGAGTTTGCTAATTAAATACAATCAAATTGGTACAAAACCGTGAATGAATGATGCATACGTGTGTGAATTCTTAATGTATATATTTCTTTTATGTTTTCAACTATTAATATATTAATTCATGTTATATTTAATGTATTCGTACAGAATACCGCGCCAGTAAATAGTCATTCATGTAAGCCTATACTATAAATGTTGTAGCACGTGTGTGCTCCCCCGCCCCATTCCCTCGGAACAAAGTCAGGGTCATATATGACGCAACACCCCTACCCACCCCCGCTAAAACACCCCCCTCACCCCCCTTCTCCTACCACCCAAGGGCGGCGACTCGTTAGCTAACCTTTGAGACGGTCAATGTTTCGCATCTACTTAATATCCCTCAGCCGAAAACCCACGCCAGCCACTCGAGATGACCACGTACAATTCTATCAAAGGGAGATAATTTCCCTCCACTCAGCATGACGTATGTACCAATTGCCTTTCATCTAGACCCCCCCCCCTCTACACCCCACCAACCGCGGAATGTTGGTAGTATAATTGTTCACCTACCCCCATTCCATTCTCCCTCCAATACATCTATCTTTATGTAAATATATGTTCAAAAGGACCAATGGGAATTATCTGTAATTCTAAATTAATGTAATCACCCAACCAAATTGAGGAGCGGTCACGTGACTGGTCTCACGAGACGCCCGCTCAACTCTTGTAAAGTCAGTCTGAGGTTGGCAGTTCACCGATACACTGTACATTTAGTCAGTTCTGGCCCAGGTCTCGAGTAAAACGCATCGTCTTAGCTTAACTCCCAACCTGTACACTTGGACTTATAGATAGTTAGCCAGTAATAGTAATTCGTTAGTACAGTTGTGTAACCTAAAAGTGGATTCCATAACATCACCGTGTACTAATGTTAGACATTCTGCGCAAATTCATATATGTTTCAAGTAGTATATCGCCCCACATGTTAGATATATATAGCAGTCTAGCCAGTACTCGTATTTTTCACCAGTATAAGTTTTGTAACCTAACGTTGGATTCCATAACACTAGCATAATATACTAGTGTCAGCATTACTGTACAAATTCATATGTATATCTCATCATTGGATATTCGAAACGTAAATAAACACCTTAACTGTAACCAGTGATTTGCTTGATTATCTTAGAACTGTTTGTTTGTATACTTTGTAACATCTTAACTAGCCAGGAGAAACGTAATCATTGTTCCAGGACGATTGCAGCATCGGTACTTCATACCCCACGACAACCAGCCACCATTAACCATTAACCCCACGACAACCAGCCACCATTAACCCCACTCAACCACCACCCCACACCCCTAGAAGTGTCAACATTGTGACGAGTTGGTGTCCCGCCCGGGATACATCGTGACATCCACTGCATCGGTCTATTGTTACTCATAATGGTATTTCTCGGTATTCCTACATGGGTTGGAAACATGGCCATCACTAGACAACAAACTATTATAAACTGTTGCCCAAGACAGATCTTCAATTGCCCAATAGTTGCCTAAATGAGACACTGTGGTCAAACGGCAGCGCGTTTGGCGAAGGTCCCAGGTTCGAATCCTGGCGAAGGAAAGTTTTTTTTTCAGGATTAGAGGGTAGCTCTGATGGGTACCTGACCTTAGATGGGGTAAAGGCGGCTGTGCATAGTGCTGGCCACACAGTCACCTAGTATGCCGTGGCCACATAAACTGCCGCTCGACCATGCGGCCCCCCCCCCTTCAAACTGAAGGCTATGCTATACTCAACTCTTTGCTAATATTGTGCCTAACTATGAATTTTAATTCATTAAGCGTGCCAACAGATTAAAAGCCAACCTACTCTCTTTTGCTTTGTAAAATTATTTTTTAGGACAATTAATTTAACTCCGTAGCTAAGGGGATTTAATTATAGAGAAAAGCGTAAAAGCGTTTTTTATATTTAATACAAAATTATGGTGTATTTGATTATCATCTTTTTTATTTGCATTTAGATTCTATATCAAATGCACTAGTTTATTACTAAACTCTCACATTTATAGTAATAACTATCTAAACTCTAAACATTATCATTTGTTAGTCAATGTGAGGAACTAACATTGATAACGCTCGAAAATTTAAAAAAAAAGCCAAGTTGAGCTCTTAAAAAAAACATTTAAAAAAACATAAAAAAATAACAACAGAAAAGCAAAGTTATTTTAAAATTGGATCCGTGTGACCTATTGTGTGTACCCCCCTCATCTTTTGTAACTTCATCTATGTGCACGCCCCATCCGCAAGCCTTTGTTTTTTCACAACCATGATTTTTAAAAAAATGTACAAAGAAATATATTTTTTTATTAATTATTAATTTTGAAAAGTTGCATTTACAGAATATACTTTAGAGCAGGCGTCGGCAACCTAAGACACGCGTGCCACACTTGGCACTTAGTGCGATTTTCAATGGCACGCGGAAAACCCCCCAAAAGAAAGCAATTTAAGTCTTTGCTAAAAGAACTTGTTTAGTGGTACATGTTGAATTTTAGTCTGTTGGCACGCTGAATTAATTAGAAATTATACTTTGGTACACGGTTCTATACCAACAACTAGCCAGTAATTCGGCACTTCTGCAGACTTGCCACCATTAAATAAAAACCCAATAAAGTTTTTGGCTGAGTTGCGAGATCACGTACAGTGGGCGGGGACGAATGTTAATTCCACTTTGAACAATTTAATGACAGAGACAAATTCTAAGTGTCTCTACCTCAATATTTATGCCTCTCTATAAATAAACAAACAGAACAGGGAAAGAAGAATAGGAATTACGTTTGTAAACACTTGGGGGGGGGGGGGAATGTTTATTTACATATGCAAATCGAATAAGACAACACGAGATAACCTACGACAAATAAAACTTTTATTTTGTTCTTTAAAATCGCTTGCATACGAAACTAGTAAAACTTAAAATGCACAGAGTCAAGCACACGCACACACACACACACATACCAACACACACACACACTGTCCCCCACTATTGCATGCAATCAGTAGTCCAGTCGTGTCTATACCATATTTTGGCGTCGAACTGTGTAAATATAAAAGGTCCAACCTGAACTGTCAGGAACAAATAGACGTTAACCCGCTTGCAACCCCCACTTGATGTGCAGTGTACTACAGATTTATTGGCCTATTAATTCTTTATTGTTTAATTATTTTATAATTATTATTTAATAATTCAATTATTAAGCCAAACGCAGGCTATTGGTTGGCCTCATGCCTTGTTTTAGGCGAACATTTTAATAATTAAGAGTTTAGATTATTTTAGTATCTTCAATAGTAATACATGTTTGTACATGTTCAAAACATTAATTTTGTGATTATATTATTCACTACAGTCCACTTAACATTTTATTATAGAATATAAATATTTATCTAGTCCACCGAAAGTATTCGATCTTCTCGTTTCATAGATATATATACCAAATGGAATAGACCTACATTGTTCATAAAGAAAGTCATTTTATTGAAAGAAAATACTTTACCAATGACAGATACATTTGATAAGATTAAGTTATCAAAAAGGATCTAGCCGAAGAAAGAATATAATAACCACCAAACCAAAGTAAGGATTTAATGTAAAGTATATCCAAAGTAAGAAAACAATGTAAAGTCTAACCAAAGTAAGAACATTTTTTAAAAATTAACCAAAGTAAGAATACTAATGTAAAATCTAGCCAAAGTAGGAATACAATGTAAAATCTAACCAAAGTAAGAATACAAGGTAAAATCTAACCAAAGTAAGAATACAATGTAAAATCTAACCAAAGTAAGAATACAAGGTAAAATCTAATCAAAGTAAGAATACAATGTAAAATCTAACCAAAGTAAGAATACAATGTAAAATCTAACCAAAGTAACAATACAATGTAAAATCTAACCAAAGTAACAATACAATGTCAAATCTAACCAAAGTAACAATACAATGTAAAATCTAACCAAAGTAAGAATACAATGTGAAATCTAATCAAAGTAAGAATACAATGTAAAATCTAACCAAAGTAACAATACAATGTAAAATCTAACCAAAGTAAGAATACAATGTAAAATCTAACCAAAGTAACAATACAATGTAAAATCTAACCAAAGTAACAATACAATGTAAAATCTAACCAAAGTAACAATACAATGTAAAATCTAACCAAAGTAAGAATACAATGTAAAATCTAATCAAAGTAAGAATACAATGTAAAATCTAACCAAAGTAAGATTACAATAATACGATGTAAAATCTATGTGTCAAGTCTAACAAGTGGGCTATGTACTATTAAAATTAATTGGTTAAATTATGCACTTTTAGTGTTACATTAGACAATGCTTAGGCGTCGATCACAATGACATGTTGACCCCAAATTTCATGTCAATGACAAATTATGAGCAAATTCCACCAATTAAAAAAAATGTCAACCAGCAGTTGACATTCAACTGGACTATGCAAGAGTTATTCCTCTCTCTCTCTCTCTCTCTCTCTCTCTCTCTCTCTCTCTCTCTCTCTCTCTCTCTCTCTCTCTCTCCAATATCAGGCGTTTCCGATTATTGAGCTTATACTCCATATGGTACTGCTCATGATACACAGCTACAACTCTTACCCCCCCCCTTCCCTCCGACACACATACACGCAAACACAATTCCTGATCGAATAAATGTCAGTCCCAGCTTATAGGAATGCGAACCTTGTACCTAAGTAGATCCATTCTCTCGCGTCTAGTGGTCAGCACCCACGACTGCTGCGAGGAGCCCACTTGGCAGGCGTTGATCACAATCACGTTAGTGCTGGGGTCCACCTCTAAACACAGACCAGTGTTTTTGTGGATAAGAAGTTTGTCTGCCTTGAAGAAAAGAACGAAACAGAATGGGTTAATTTATTAGTTTTTACTATAACACTTTCCATCACTCACTCTTTACATAAATCATCAACTCTTTTTATTACACACTGTTTACGTTACATACGCCTTTCATCACTCTTTCAATAAGTCACTTTTTACATAACTCTTTCAATCACTTTCTCCTTACATTTCTTTTCTTCTATCTCTTACTCTTACATCACTCTTTACATCACACTTTACATCTCTGGGTAGCGCATTTTTTTTGTACTTTGTTTTATGCATTTATGTGTTCAATCACCTTGTTCCATCTCTTACCTTATTGTACTGCCAGCTATTGCCTTCTTCAACCTTCTCTGGGCGTGACGCTAATTTTAAAGCCACCAAAGTCTTGTTGGCAGCGTTCTTGTTTCGCTGGTCGGCAGCTAGATACACATTGTCAATGTATACCACACCGTCTCCGATGACCGCCCAAATCTGTTAACATTCTTAGTATTAGTGATCAATACCAATCACATTTGTATTATAAAGATATTTTTTTTTATATATGTTGTGTGTTTGTGTGGGAATCGCCGTCTCTGTATTTGCATATAATATGGCATTAGGCTGTCCTCAAGGTGCGATGTCGTAATCTCTTTTTTCATCGAAAGCCAGACTTGGCATGCAAAGTGATTTTCAAAGGCACAGAGAAACCTCCAGAAAGCTATAACACATGCCTCTTATACAAACAAAAATTGAGTGCTAGAACAGAACGGCTTTTAGGTTTATGGCACGCTGAATGAAATAGAAGTCCTTCTTTGGCACACCCGTATCAAAAGGTTGCCGACCCCTGGCCTAGTCCATGCTTACGCAGTAGGCCCTCTCCCTCTACACGCCGATGGTGGTTCCAGTGGAATACATAAGCCTATACAACTATAACATCTGACATTTTTCATGAATATTCCTGTTATCACCTGCGTTCGCTATAAGAGTTGTAGCCGCGATATAACGGAAAAGAGATCTGAGTTTCCCTCTCCTAGATGAGCTACCTGCCAAGGGTTATAAGCCCCATCTGCCCAAAGCTATAATATTGGGTTTAAGTCGCCAGCGATCCGCCAAACTTGGTTACAAGTTGTTAGAGAAGGTCAGGAGATGGACCTTGGTCAGCAGAGGGCTATTTGTGGATATTTCGAGAGGACTGGAGGCTTATTTGCCAACCCCTTCCCCGGCAGTAATAACCTTGGACCACCTGTTTATGCAGTATGAATGATATAGTTTAGTAACGATGACATAGTATTGTTACGTCCACAATCCCCTTGTAGCCAGAGCTGTGTAGATCTTGCTGATAATTCTCGTTAGTCCTAGGGGAGACTTTAATTATTAGTATTTATGTTTCAGTATTACACGAACTCTTCTTATAGTCCTGGGCACAAATTCAGTATTTGTATTCCAACATTTCCTTTCTTGTACATTAGAGTAGTAGATAAATCTTATTGTAATGTATACAACACAATTGAATAGTAACTTGACAAGGAAGCTTCAGTGTAACTGTTGTTGATAGTTTATTTCAGGTGGTATGTTCAATATATACAATATATCTATTATGTATAGTTAGAATAAAATAGTGCAAACACAAACGTTCTCAAAGGAACATATTTTGAAACTCTCTGTCTTTCAGACAAAACAAATCATTAAATACTATCCGAGTGGTGCAAGGGATAGACCATTACCAGTAGGGGTGAAAATCATGGTATCATTACAAAACTCATAACAAAAACGATAGGAACTTCCCCTATTAAATAATGAGTCGTTCCCAGACTCTGAGAATTTGAGATCAACACAGAATCCCAACATTACCTAGAACCTTTTGTTTTCCTACTAAACGTCCTAATATTGTGTGTAGTAAGAAAAGAGAGAGAGAGAGGAATAAACATTGCGGTTTCCAATTCTTGGAAAAACAATATACATGACACGCCCCCACCCAATGAAAGAAATAATGTACCATAATTACCCAAGTAATACTCAACATGGTACATTTTTCGTACTTAACACTATCGTTTTAACAACCATCAATCAATGGAAGATTATAAGACAATTTAAACAAACATGGCTCACTGGCACAACTAAATTATAAAAAGTGTCACTACCCAATGGTAATTGTGATTATAACGTGATGGACAAATATTTCCCCGTTAATATTAATATTAACTAATGTCTCAACAAGTACAAATAATTCAAAAATATTCTAGTCATTCTTATTTTAACTATGTACAGTTGTGTGGATTTCCACCAAAAATTTGCAAAAAGTCTTAATCTATTTAAACAAATATAACATAGCTCGAACTCTGTCAATTTTCAACAGTTTACTTCTAATATACCAACCAAAAGATAAGTAATACATAACTCGAATCAAACTATAGGTTACTTCCCCTTTAAATTACAGTGTCAACTTGACATTAACAGGGTTCATACCTAAGATGATGATACTTCCCCTTTTCTCAAATATGAGGAGAAAATACGCTCTAGTTACGATTACTACAGTAATCTCAATATTAAAATGTAATCCACTATTATGCGTTTTGGGCAAATTTGAAAGTTTAATATAAAAGATTGTTCAGGGTTGAATGAGTGCCCACCTTTAGGTACCTTTGTTTCCCTCCATTCCCGGATAGATGGAATATATAACAACCTATATACAACATAGTGAATATCCACTAGTTTTTCCCATTCTATTACCATGATATAACAATTTAGAAATAGATTTCCAATATTATCTATTAATTTATACCAATTGATATTACATCTCTTTCTAAGATAAAAATTGTACATATTATTATTTAGTTCCATTCATTAACTAAAATAAAACAAGATAATAAATCAACTAGCTCAAAGTTTTCCCACTTAATTGTACGTGATGACAATTACTTTTATCCATCCATATCAAGTAAATACGTGCATATTATATATTTATTGCATCATGCATCAACATTTAAATGGAATTTCTTTTCCATAATCAAATGAATTTAAAATATATCAGAACATCGATATTATACATGATTATAAGAATTATTAATACTTTCAAAAGACTTGACTTCTGTATGATACAAGTATTCTATAGGTATTCCATAATCAAAATTCAAACGAATGATAGGTTATCATGACACATTCTTAATGAATAAGTGAGATGATCTGAAAAAGAAGTATAGGGTTATTCAGTCAATCATGTAGCACCCGAGATAGAGTATCAGCTGTGACGTTGTCTCTAGTCTCTATCTTGTCGATGATACGGGAATGGGATACCAGTCGGTCTTTGTAAAATTACTTAATTTCCCAAGGTCTCTATAAAACTGCAGTGTGTGGTCGGCTTTTGGTACCATCACACAGGGTGTAGACCATTTGCTATCACATTTTTCTCCTATGTCATCTTCTAACATATACTTTACATCTAATTTAATATGCTCAGGTCTGATGGGGTCAAATGGATGCTGTTTAATAGACCTGGCACTATTGGTTAACACTACATCGTGCTCTATGACATGTGTCCTACTGGGAACATTTGTAAACATTGACTTATTTTCATGTACCAGCTCAATAATCTTCTCCTTATCTTCTACCGGAGGATGTTCTAGCCTTGTATCTAAACTCTTAAGGGCATCTGTATTATTAAGTTTACTTTCTGCAAACTTATATTCTATCCTAGATAAATCCGTCGGGACTCTAGCTAACGAAATCATGGGGACCTCCCGTGGTTTACTCTTTTCCCTGGAAACATAGGGCTTAAGCAAATTAATGTGGCATACCCTCTGCTTTTGTCTCCGGTCAGGAGTCTTTATCAAATAATTGACCTCGCCAAGCTTTGACTCTATCTCATAGGGTCCACTAAACTTTGCACTTAAAGGCTGATTTTGCAAAGGTAGAAACACAAGAACTTTGTCACCTGGTGCAAAAGTTCTAACTGTAGCTTTACGGTCATAGTTCGGTCTCATACGCTCCTGCATCTGTGGAAAATGAATCTTCACATGGTTAAAAGCATGATAAAGCCTATTTTTAAATTTATCTACATATGACAAAAGTCCAATCGGTTCACTGTCCGTTAGCCAAGTTTCATGTAGAAGTTTCAACGGACCTCTGACTGAGTGTCCATACACAAGTTCGAATGGGCTAAACCCCAGGGATTCCTGAGTGGCCTCCCTTGCAGCGAACAGTACATAAGGCACACCCTTATCCCAGTCTTTCTCGTTTTCATAACAGTACTTTTTAAGCATCGATTTTAATGTCTGATGAAACCTTTTCAGAGCTCCCTGGCTCTCAGGATGATAGGCACTTGATAGCCTATGGCTTATCCCTAATTGTTCCATGACTTGTTTGAAAATGTTCGAAGTAAAGTTAGTCCCCTGGTCGGACTGTACTGTCTTCGGTAGGCCATAACGTGTGAAGAAATTTGTCAGGGCGTCTACCACCTTCACTGTTGTTCTGTTCCGCAACGGAATGGCTTCCGGGAAGCGAGTGGATGAGCACATGACTGTGAGCAGGTATTGAAAACCGGCTTTTGTTTTCGGCAACGGGCCCACGCAATCAACGAGTATATGACTGAATGGTTCGTCGAACGCTGGTATCGGCTGGAGTGGAGCGACAGGAATTCGTTGGTTAGGACGTCCTACCATTTGGCATACGTGGCAAGTCTTGCAGTATTGTTCGACATCTCTTCTCAGTCCTGGCCAGTAGAAGTAAGGGAGGATACGGTGGTGCGTTTTTCGGACTCCCATGTGACCAGCGAAAGGAAGATCATGCGCCATACGCAGTATATCTTGACGATAGCACTTAGGTATTACAATCTGGTGAATACTGTCCCACTCGTTTGTACCTGAGTTGAGCGGTTTCGACTTTCTCATCAACACTTCATCTTTCATGTAGAAACATTCCGCCATCGCGTCTTTTCATCAACAGCTTTCATTCTGAGTTGCATTATTACTTCGTCATTAAATTGTTCTTTCACCAATTTCTGCTTTGGTGACAAAATGTTATCGTTCTCTGTTGCATCACCAGTTGTTAGTTCAGCAAAGAACGTAGCACTTAAATCGATGTCAGGTGTTTCTGTTATCACTGTTTCATTCGCATGTGTGTCTTCAGAACAGACAAACACATCTTTCGTTGCACTACACGGCGTAGCAGGAGTCTTTACCGACTTCTTTTTCTGCATTGCTCTTGTCAGTGCACATGTTGGGCGTTCATTGGCAGGACGTAGGTTTTTGTCCTCCGCCATCTTTGTCTCCAACACTTTAACCATGGGCTCGACAGTGACTCTGCCGCCCATAATGTCATTTCCTAATATCATGGAAACGCCTTTGACGGGTAGTGCGCGCCACACTCCCACTACGATGTTACCTGTAAAAATATCCGACTCGAGTTTTATTCTGTGCAGTGGAGCTTCCACAGCCTCCACACTAGCACCTCTCAGCACAACAGACTCACCGGTACTGGTGGCATCCGTTAACGGCAC
The DNA here is from genome assembly GCA_949126835.1 of Anisus vortex. Lineage (NCBI taxonomy): Eukaryota > Metazoa > Mollusca > Gastropoda > Planorbidae > Anisus > Anisus vortex. Next base: position 8,868,966 of record OX421495.1, read on the forward strand.
ACTGTCCTCCAGGATCACGCTGACAGCAGAACCCGTGTCACGTAATATCTCTTTTTTCTTCTTGCTGAGTACATCGACTTCTGTCGACACTGTCCCCTCGTAGACAAAGGGTCGAAAATCGGATAGGTCGTCCTCTTCCGGGACTTCAGGAACCATCTGTTCCTCACGGCCTTCTGAAAGCATAATAGATTGAGTACAGCTATTCTCTTTTACCTTAGATAGACTGTTCTCAAAAACCATCGACTCCACGACTATGGGCGATGCTGGCCGCATTTCTTTTGAGTTTCTTGACCCTGTGTTGCACACTTCTTCTGTCTGCTTGCTATCTTTCTGCACTCTGGCACAGTGTAGAATAGCACCTTGCTTCTTGGTAAGGGTCCAACAATCTTTCTTCATGTGGCCCTCTTTCTTGCAATTGAAACATACCACCTTTGCTTTATTTACATCTGTCTGCTTCCTGAAATGAACTAAGTTACTATTATTATTTACACCACTGTTCTTATTATTGTTTTCACTTGTCTCTTTTGGTTTACTAGCCTCCTTGGGCTCTGGTTTGTGCACTTTGGGTTTGTCAGCATAATATGGCTTTATGCTGGCGTGAATTATGGCATAGTTATCTGCCAATCTAGCAGCTTCATGCACATCTTCAACCCCTCGGTCTGAGATGTGGGTTTTAATATCCACTCGAATACAATCATTGAATTCCTCAAACAATATTCGGTTCTTGAGTTTATTAAACTTACTTACATTCTGTGACCTTAGCCACTGTTCTAACATTTTCTCCTTTTGTCTCAAAAAGTCTACATGAGTTTGATCATATGCCTTCTTTCTGTCTCTAAATAGCTTTCTATATTTTTCTGGTGTCAGGGAATAACTTTTTAGCACCCTATCTTTGATTACTTCATAGTCATTTATTTCCTCGGGTGTTAAACTCAACACAACGTCCAATGCTTTTCCTTTGTTAAGAGTTGACCTTAACAATAAAGCCATCTTATCATCAGGGAACTGATAATCTACAGCTATCCTCTCAAAAAGCAAAAAGAAATCTTGAACATCTTCTTCTCTGAATATAGGCAAGTGTTGCCTCATTGCGCTAATATCCATACCATTGCTGTCCCTACGATGGTCAGGTCTGTTCATGCGTGCCATCTCTATCCTTTCTCTGCTTTCAATCCTAATTCTTTCATTTTCCCTTTCAGTTTCTATCCTAATTCTTTCCAATTCTCTCCTTTCCATACTTTCTAATTCCATTCTCTTCATAGCTAATTGGAATTTTAGGTTTTCACTCAACCCTTCATCTTCATCATTGTTTGATGATCTAGATGACATATTTCTTACCTCGTCTCCGTGGGCAATTACCTCGCCCCCACTGGGAGCTACATAACCTTCATTGATATCGTTCTGTCCCACTTCAACTACATTACCAGTGTTCATGGCATTCTGCCCGTTCAAACATGTCATAATTTCTTTGATCAAACGATTACGATTAGGTCGTGCCTGTCCTGCCTCAATCCCAAAGGACTTAGCTAATTCTTTTAGTTCAGCAAATGACATGGCATTAAGTTCCTCACTTGATATATTCGAAGCCATAGTATAGCGTTCGAAATATTTGTGATAGTAGAGTAGTATATATTGTATAATAAAATATAAAGTTCCAACTTACGATTTGTCCAGAAATTTGCACAATATAATATTACACACTTCGTGGAATCTTCACACTTCCCAAGGAATAAATACGCAAACCAGTTCTCTCCTCTTTTTAAAAAGAATAGTTTCACAGTCCTAGAAAACGAAACACAAATATGCCGCTCTCAGTACTACTAATGTCACAAAATATTTATAGGTCAGGAAAAATATAACTCAAATTTTCCAGACGAGATCAACAATTTTTTCCAATTCTAGATCAGGAAAAGTAGAACTCAAATATATCGAACGAGACCACTAAATTTTGTTAATCCTAGGTCAGGAAAAGTAGAACTCAAATATACCGGGCGAGACCACCAAATTTTGTTACGTCCACAATCCCCTTGTGGCCAGAGCTGTGTAGATCTTGCTGATAATTCTCGTTAGTCCTAGGGGAGACTTTAATTATTAGTATTTATGTTATTTAATATTTATTTATTTATTAAGAGAGGAAGACCAAAGAAACGTTGGGAAGATAATATCAAGGAATGGACAGGTACAAAACTGTGCGAGGCAATGAGAACGGCTGAGAGACGGGAGGAGTGGAGGAGGCTGGTTTACATGTCATCTGTGGCGCCCCAACGGTCTAACAGACTACGGGATATGTAGGATGTAAGTAGGTAGGATTTATGTTTCAGTATTACACGAACTCTTCTTATAGTCCTGGGCACAAATTCAGTATTTGTATTCCAACATTTCCTTTCTTGTACATTAGAGTAGTAGATAAATCTTATTGTAATGTATACAACACAATTGAATAGTAACTTGACAAGGAAGCTTCAGTGTAACTGTTGTTGATAGTTTATTTCAGGTGGTATGTTCAATATATACAATATATCTATTATGTACAGTTAGAATCAAATAGTGCAAACACAAACGTTCTCAAAGGAACATATTTTGAAACTCTCTGTCTTTCAGACAAAACAAATCATTAAATACTATCCGAGTGGTGCAAGGGATAGACCATTACCAGTAGGGGTGAAAATCATGGTATCATTACAAAACTCATAACAAAAACGACAGGAACTTCCCCTATTAAATAATGAGTCGTTCCCAGACTCTGAGAATTTGAGATCAACACAGAATCCCAACATTACCTAGAACCTTGTGTTTTCCTACTAAACATCCTAATATTGTGTGTAGTAAGAAAAGAGAGAGAGAGAGGAATAAACATTGCGTGTTCCAATTCTTGGAAAAACAATATACATGACAGTATAGATATACAGTTCAGTATATGGTCCATGTATAGACATACCTGATTGAATTCTACGTCATTGCAGGTGTCCAGTATATGGTCAGTGAATCTCTCAACACATAGATTGAATTTCTCATTTTTTATCTGAAACATTGCACACAACATCTAAATTTTCTTCAAACCTATACAAGACCAACGAATGCTATGTATATATGCATATTCTATTAAACTTCTTTACACGCGTAAAGTAGTAAGTGAATTACACGTCGGACCGAATCGATTCATAGGAGCAGTAAAGCAGCGTTCACCAGTTTCTGTGGCAACGGCATACTAGGGGATAATATGGCCAGCACAATGCCCAGCCGCTTTTACTTTACCTCAACTAATGTCAGGTACCCATAAGATCTGGGTAGACCCAAGGACACCTCTCGAGTCTAGGGAAAACATCCAAGCCTTCACCAGGGTTCGAACCCAAGGCCCTTCGGTGTGGAAAGCGCAGTGGAACGCCCTGCTGGTCTGCTACCGTGGTCCATTGACAACACGAACAGTATCATAAGTCATGAGAGTAAAGATAGGACTTTAAAACAAAATACACACACGAGTCTAAAAATATCAATTTATGAGTAATTGAATCGGTTCCTAGAAATCAAATCATGACTCACCAATCCGTAGTAAAGCTCATCATGGGCAGGTAACTCCTTCTTCAAATCTGGATAGACGTTCTCCACATACCAGGCGAACGAGTTACAATTTAAAGATTTTCTCAACTTCACTCTGTCACTAACGTCTCCATAGGATGTCTGATAAAAGGTCATGTAAAAAAATGTCCTCTGTGAAATGCTTACCTTTTGTTGCTGTTGTATAAATGCTATTACTATAACCAAGGACTATATTAAGATGGACCGCTTGCTCTATTTTTAGAGCTTATAATATGTTATTTTTTTTCGTGCGCAAACAATAATAATAATAATAGAATGTCTAATGGAAAGTTCATGTAAAAATTGTCTTCTGTGAAATGCTTACCTTCCCTTTTCTGTTGTAATAAATGCTATTACTATAACATCTAAACATTTTCATCAATATTCCTATTGTTATTCTGAATTGTTCTTACTCTAACTGAATTCTAGGTGCTCAATATAATGTAGACATTTGCATTAATGGAGTATTGTTATGAAGAGTGGCGTCGTTGAGCCCACCCACCTCTGATGGGTGTCTGATCTTAGTTGGGGTCAAGTAAAGGCGTCTGTGCATTGTGTTGGTCACACAATCTCCTAGTATGCCGTGGCAAAGATTCATAATCTGCATTTCAAGGCACGGGAGAATGGGTGGATGGGGCAAAAGGTTAGTGCAATTTGAGTAAAAGAGGTCACCTTAAGTTTATACCAAACCCAATTTGATGACATGCTACCAAAAGGATTGAAGTAGCAAATAGTACTAATTGAAACTTCCTTTTGAACATTATTTTTGTAAATAAAATGTTTCTAAGATTTCAATTCTCATTTTCTGAAGAATCAAAAAGTATTCCGTCGGACCATGTTGTTATATAGGGCCGGTGAAGCAGCGTTCATCAGTTTCTGTGGCCATGGCATACTAGGTGATTGTGTGGCACAGCCGCCTTTTCTTTACCCAAACTAATGACAGGTACCGTAAGAGCTGGAACATCCTCTAGACCGGGAAAAAAATCCTAGCCTGCACCAGGATTCGAATCCAGGACCTTCGGTACGCCAGACGAATGTGCTGGCCATCGCGACCTTGAAGAGCATCGTATAACGAATTGTATATATGACCTCTATTATTGTTGAAAATTATATAAAACGACTAACACAGAAAAGACACAGTAGACGGCTAGTCGAAACAATGACGCAACAGGCTATAAAACATTTCAATGGAAGTCCAAAGTTATCATAATCATAAGTGAGAAAAAGGTATGAAATGTCAATTAATTATTATAATAAATACAAAGAAAATTTGATCGAATTCTTTTCAGTAATTATAATGTGATTGTTTGCAATGTTTAGAAATATGTTGATTCTGTATTACTGTCTTTGGAATTAAAATCGGTACAAGTTTTAAACTAAAAAAATATAACAATAAAATTTTAAATAATCCATGTTTTATTTAATTTTGTTTTGAATGAAATTGTTCTGGCAGAGAGTTGGGGAGATGCCCAAACGTTCTCTTGGCTGTAAGGTAAATAAAAATGTGTAGAAAAAAACAACAGTAATTGTGTTTTTGTGTGTGTGTATAAAATTGAAAGCACTAAACAGCTGTTTTTTCAGACATGACTGTTTATCAGGAATCCTATACCCCCAGGATTAGATCTTTAATATATTTAATAATAAAAATAGATAAATTGATAGTAACACAAATATCTTATATTTCTTAACTTGGAACTATTGTATAGAGAGAAAAAGGGAAAGTGAGAAATAGAACGATAGACAAAGGAGAAACAAAGAAAGAAAAAAGAGAAGGAGAGACATAAAGAGAAATGAGAAAGTGTGTGTGTAAGAAAGTGAGTGACACAGAAACGCCAAGAGTAAAACAGTTGATTTATACATATTAAAAAAATGTATCCCTTTGCAATGTAAATGAAAATGTGCATATTTACGATTTTTAATGGAAAAGTGTATGTCTACGACGTTTAGTGATATGTGTATCCTTAGACTTATTGACGAAGCCAGACATTTTTTTCAGGGTTGGCTGAACATTCGCGTGACAAACATTTATCAAATTTTTCGCAAATTTAGTATATATACATATATATAGAAACTGTTGAAAAAAAGTTCATTTTCACCAAATTTCATGGGGATGGGCGCTTGGCCCTTTCAGCTCCCCTCGCGGCTTCGCCCTAGTCAGGCCCCTCTTGGCTCCGCCCATGCTACAGTAGACTCTATATGAAATAATGCACGCTTACAATGTTGTGTCCTCGAGTTTCATAAAAGTAATGCTTGTACTCGTCCATCCACACCTCTGCCAAGCGGAAGACGTTGCGCAAAAAGTCTATGTTTGAGTGTACGTTCGGGTTGGCCCTTCGAAACACGTGACCAACCCGCGAGCAGGAGGTCAGTAGAAGACCACCACCACACATCCAAGTCTGGAAGAAAAAAAAAACAAACATAAAGACACATGTAGAAAAATAAAACTTTAAGAAATGTATCCTTGAAAGAATTGTGTTCGAGACCTTCATCTACAACATAGGTTCTCAACCTTTGTCGGCTCACCGCCCCCTTTTAATTTTTTTTTCCGCTCACCGCCCCCCCCCTCCAATTTCTTTTAGCGCCCACTCCCTCCCCCTTTCCGCCCGTCTGGACTACAGTTTCCGCAATTTGTTTAGGCGGATTAGACTTTTTGTGTGCTTAATTATCTTTTAAAAAACTGAAAAGGAAACATATTGTAAGAGTTAATAGATCAAAAAATTGCCTAAACAAAAGAGTTTAAATAAATTAATTTTAATGAGAATCGTTTGCCTGGTGTGTTGCTAGCACTGATAGCTAGCAATTTGTCTTTTTTCGTTTCTATTTAAGCCTTAGGTCTAATAATCAGTAATATTTGTTATATTACAAAACAGAACTTGTTCGGCATCACTATTGAATCAAATGTGGAAACATTTTTTTTATTAAAGGGAGATAATTAGCCCGTTTTATTTGAGGAAATATTTCTGTTTTTTTTCTTTTATAAAAAATAAATGGCTTACAATTTATAACTTTGAAATGATAAAACTGTAAAAAGTATTTGAAAATTATATAAATATTATATGACTAAAGAATTTTTAATGTATATTTTCAAGCATTACAATAACTACCCAGTTTGTATGATTACAACTTATCTATACCGCTTAATTTTAGACGTATGGAATTTCCGAATATTTAAAACTCAGTAAGGACATGTCGGTAAAACAGATCGAAATATCATTAATATTATCAGATAATCAGATGTTAGGGCGACAGTTATCAGTCAGCAGGGCTGACAGTCCGGTGAACCAATCACAGGACCAACCGCCCGCACACCATATTTGCCTAATACTGAACCCTACTTCATCGAAAAGTCATTGCGATTCCTACTTCTTATTAATATAATAATATGTAGGTGTCATAGTGTAGTAGTATTAATATGTAATATAGAAAGTGCGCATGTTGTTAGATGAGGAATAAGTAAGGTGTGCATGTTATTATTATGTACTAGCTTGCACTGTAATATGAAAGGGAAGTGTAGAGAGCATGAATGTCAGATAGCAACATAGAAACCAAGTGTAGGGAGTTGATCTTGAGACGTCACCTTGTCTAGTCGTGCGAGATATTAGTCTTCCTTCAAGTTTGAAGTGTGATACGACCAGTGCCAGTCATGGCCATAATGTATCTAATATCGTTGCATACTAGTGTTACATTGACTAAGCATTAACGAATTGTGTACAGCAGCCTTCGTCAAGTTATTATCAGTTTGTGTGGTCCTTGGTCATGTGACAGTAGGCATACTGTTGGGGGATATCGATGGGGATATCAGATATTTAGGAGCACTTGCGTTTACATCACATTTCATACAAAAACAAAAACTAATCGATTCAAATAGCTGAGGTGTTCAAATTATATCAGGTACGTCAGATATCGCCCCCGTTGAGAACCTATGATCTACAACATAAGTTTCCACACGCAAAACGGTGCCAAGTACCCACGAATCTGGGTTCGAATCCTGGTGATAGATTGTTTTTCCCCCCGGGTCTGATGTGCTGACCAGACAATCCCCTAGTATGCCGTGGCCACAGAAACTGGTGAACGCCGCTATACCGGCTATATGGATCCATTAGTTCCGACGAGATACGTTACATTTTTACGAATTTCTACGTCGCATATGAGCATATGTTGATAGGCGCGACACATTCTTCTATCAACTGAACTAAGTGTACTCCAAATTTTATGAAGGTTGACTTAAAGATGAACAAATAAAACAACACAAAGTTTTGCAGACAGTCGGGATAACTCATTCTTTTAAAAACAATAATGGCTTTCAATATTTTGAAGATTTTTACTGGCAAATGAACTAATTATTTGGGCCCGCTTTTTAATAAGTATCTGCTAGTATGTAATAGGTTTCCATCATAGTCGTTGTGCCAGATGTTATTATGAGACCAGAATATTTTTCCAAGTGAGGGGAGAGGGGCTGAACTTTTGCGTGACAAATATTTAATTTACCACATTCCAAGGAGGGATGCTGAACTTTCGAGTGACAAACAATTACCAAATTTTTTGCGAATTTAGTACGTATTTTTAAAAAAAAAACATTTTCTGTTGACACAAAAAGTTTTTAAAATTCCAGGGGGGGGGGGGGGGGGGGGTGTGGCGGCTTAGCCACCCTGAGCGCCCTTGTAATTCGTCCCTGTATGAGACTGTGAGCACCGACAGGGGCAGGGTGAATCCTAGCGTGAACGTTTTTGGGGCAGGTTTGGTCAGTGGCATGATTCGAAAGCTGCCATTACGGCAATAAATAATTTCCTGGCCAGCTAATAAAAAAAAAAGGTAGGCAAGTGTCGTAAGACAATGAACTATAATCCGATTTAGACCACAAGAATGAATGAAAAAAATAACTAATATGTTGTTTTGTATGCATGCAATGAGTTTGCGGTCAATGGATCAGTGGGTTCTGCAATAGTATGTCAGGGAGAAATAACATATTAAAGATAAAAAAACATTATGTGATGATAATAATATAAAGTTAAAGAGAAAGAACAGTTAGAATAAAAACAACTGAAAAAGTTACAATGAGAAATAACAAAATAAAAAAAAAAAAAATGAGAGTCTAAAATTTACCTTGAATGAAAGCTCCAAATTTTCAGCTCCCCAAATTTTTAACCCCAGGTCAAACTGTCCTAGAGTTTTAAACCAGTCACGTGTCACTGCGAACAGCCCACCTGGCATCGTTGGTGACCTGTGCTGGACAGGAAATATTATTTGTCTGGCTAGCAGACGCCAGATAACAGAATTTTTATTCACGAAAAGTATTTAAAAAAATTAAACATCGTTTCAATAGGTGATCAGGAAATATTTTACCACTTCGACAACTTAAAAACTTAAGTTTGTAATTAATTTGTAGTTGATTTGTGGTAGCTTTAGTTGCCTTATCATCATCTTTAGATTACAGATGCTGTTACTAAAAAGAAGATTATTGCGTCCTACGCTTATCCTAGTCTAGTCTTATCCGAGTCTAGTCTTGCAATTTAAAAAGTTACTGGTTTTCATGGCTAGTTCAGGCAACCCATTTCGTGCACGGATGCCACTCGGTAAGAAAGAGTACTTATATGCATTAGTTCTCGCATAAGGGATAAGCAAAGTGTTTTTGTCATTATGTTTATCTGAGCTGTGCAAAATTTTTTTATTGTGTTGTGTTTCTAAATTAGAGTTTAATGTCTTATGTATTATTACTACTCCACTCTTATACCTTCTGCCATATTGTGTTTCCATGTTTTTTTATTTAAATATCCTAATTATAATAATCAGTTAACACTCACGCGGTTTCCATGTGGTCAGCAGATAAATTGAATTGCTTGTCAAACAACCATTTATATAATAATGTCTGATAGTCGAAACCTCCAACGACGACTGAGCGAACGATTTGGTACTTAAAGGTGAAATAGTCAATGCTGTCTATTATAGGAAAAGTGATTACTTTGGAGTCCCTGTGTAATGGAGCAATCAAAGGCTCCAGCCAGCCTAAAGAAAGAAAATTGTGTTCTACACAAGTGAACCTTAACATCTAATAGGTGTAAGGCCAATAGTTTAATCCCTAAACCAAGACACACTCGAGGAAGGAAGGGCAAATACTTTTTTTAGTAATAATGCATACATAAAACATTACGCAAAGTATCCCTTCGGACCAAATTGATCCATGGGTCCGGTGAAGAAGTCTAGCGTTCATCGGTCTCTTTGGCCACGGCTACTAAGGGCTTGTGTAGCCAGCACAATGCCCAGCCGCCTTTAATTGTCCCCAACTAAAGTCAGGTACCCATTAGAGCTGGGTAGTCTCAAAGACACCTTCCAGATCCAAGAGAATATCCTTATTATTATAGGTATAGAACGGTATATATTATATGCTATAAATAATGGCCTAGTAAAGAAGGCACAAAACATTTTGGAAATTTTATTATGTGAGTGATGAAAATATGACTTTATATTTGTGTGTGTGCGGCTACAGTTTATCTTGGACCAGGTAGAGTAACAAGCGGCCCGCGGGCAAATATACGGCCATCCAAGCATATTACTGTGGCCACCACACATAACTTCTAATGGCATTTTTTAATGTTATTATTCATAAATATTGATTAAGCAAATACATTTTAAAATAGCCCGTCTTACTTAGACCAGGGATCAGAAACCTACGGCACGCGTGACACACTTGGCACGCCGAGGGATTTTCAATGGCACGCATAGGAGGCCCTAAAAAGACTATATAAGTCTCTTTTACAAGAAATGTAGTGCTACAGCAGGATGACGGTTAGGCTGTTGGCACGCTAAATGAATTAGAAATAATACTTTGGCACACTCTTATCAAAAGGTTGCCGACCCCTGACTTAGACGGCCTTATTACAGAAAATGTTGCAAAATCCCTTCCTTTATGCTATAGTAGAGATGGAAATCGAACCCACATTTAGAAGTTCGGGTTCGGTTCGGCAAGACCTTAAGTTCGGTTTCGGTTCGTTTGTATGCACAGTTCGAGTGCGGTGTGTTCGGTTCGTGTTCGGTTCAATTCCCATCTCAAGACTATAGCCTGCTCAATGCACTTTAAACTTTGCAAAATAGCGCACATGTATGTCTAGTACAGTTAAATATAAACACCTAGGCAATACTAGCCATGTATTCAAGACTATGGCAAAGAATTGTTCATCTAAGGGACACACATGTAGGTAATTACTTTTCTTTTCTCCTTTAATCATGCACTATTGTGGTCCTTAAAATGAAACTACGTTCACAATGTATTCAAATGTTTTAATGAAATTTACCTTCAACTTAAACTTTTAAAAATCCTTATGTTTTATTTTATGTTTCTTAAATTACTTCATCGATATGATGGTGTATTTATTATATTTTCTCTGTGTACGTACTAGTATTTGTTTTCATTTCTGTCTTCATATACTTGATTTTTTGCCTGCTATTAAGTACCTATGTCGAAAAAAACAAGTATAGTATCCAGTAAGTCTAAATTGATCCATGAGGCTGATGAAGTAGCGTTCACCAGTTTCTGTGGACACGGCACACTAGGGAATTGTGTGGCCAGTGACAATGCCCAGTCGCCTTTACTATACCCCAACTAAAATCAGGTACCCATAAAAGCTGGTTAGACTCAGGGGCACCCTCCTGACCCTAGAAAAAAAAATAGAGCCTTCACCAGGATTCAAACTCAGGACCTTCGGTACGTCATAGGAACGGGCTGCAGCTCGGCCCCAATGTAGGACAATTAATTCTAACTTAATTAACAATGATTATAAATGCATATTGAGCACTGTGACCGTTATGTCCCCCCCCCACCCCCACCCACCCACAACTATACAAATAAAATCTTTTTTTTTAATCTATTTTTTTTAAAGATATTATCCACAGCGTGGAAGAATTGTTCAGAAGTCTATGGATGTAATTGTGTTGCTGCTCTCGTTGGAGTCTGTTGTTTGTTGTTCTTGCTGTTGTTGTTTTACCTGTATTACACTCAACGTGAGAGTCCAGAAAGACAACGATGTTGGAAGTAACAAACTGGAAGGCCAGGTTCCTGGCTTGGATCAGCCCTAGACGATGTTTGGCCCGAAGCAGACGGACTTTCTCCAGATTTTGAAGGTACGCTTCAAGGGGCTCTTTCAGATGATCTGAATCAATGAAATCAAGCAAACTATCTGAGCGCTATCATTATTGTTTCAAAGAGACATTTGTGTGTTTGAAAAAAATATATAGACTACCACTGTAAATAAACAACATATGCAAATATCATATACAACATTTATAAATATAACATACAAATATCATATATAACATTTACACATATCATAAACAACTATCATTTACAACATATGCAGATATAGTAGACAAATATCACATATAACATTTATAAACGTCATATACAACGTCGTATAAACTGGATCAATTGAGCTATAAATAATTCATATTGAAAGTTAACACTCTTAAATGTTTCATTAGACCTATGTTTGAAGTACGGCAGGTTCTATAGTTAGTGTAGCGAGATGTATTGGTAATAAGACTTTTACGACTAGTGCCATGCTGTCGTCACTTCCGCTTCCTTCTTTTTCAATTTGAGTTCTTCCGCTCTAACATACATGATGGTTATCATAACAGTTAGTACACCCGGTTTTGTTTGCCCAGCTGATTTGCAAGGTCAAGGAATTAATCATCTTCTATTCTGTAGAGAACATCTGTAAACTTATAAGATAAGCTTATACGACAGTATCTTGAGTCTTTACCAATTGAAATTAAAATGTCCAGTTTCTACATTTGCTTACTTTAAAAAAATACTTCTAAAGGTTATTCATCTGAAAACCATAGAAGAGAATGCCCTGGGTTCGAATCCTTGTGAAGGCTAGGATATTTTCGCGGGACTCGAGGGTAACTGACATTAGTTGGAGTAATGCCTAGTATGCCGTGGCCAGATACACTAGTGAAGGCTGCTTCACCAGCCCTATGGATCAATTTGGTCAGACGAAATACTTTACTACAGGGTAAAGGCAAGAGAAGATTCATGTAAATGATCGTTGTCTTACTAAACTTCTAATAGACATATTTTAAGACTGTAAGGTAAGGCATATACACAAATATTCAACTTGTTTTTTTTTTGTCTTTTTTATGTGAGAGTAAACAAAATAAGAGATTGAAAGACAAAAATAGTTGGACAAAGGGAGGGAGGAAGGGAGAGAGAGAGAGTGAGGTGTCTTTATTGTCTAAACTACCTGCTATACCGGCCAAAATAACAATGAAAAGAATGACAATCAAACATGTTTCTTCTTAAAAATGTTTTCAATAATAATATGTGTACTGCACATTTCAAAAGGTGTGTATATATAATATGTGTGTGCGTGTGTTTGTGTGCGTGTCGAAGAGAGGATGGGGAGACAACAATAAGCATCATTACCTATTGTTGATGAGGCACACTGAAGGTCCCTGGTTCGAAACCTGGTGCAAGCTAAAATTTCTTCTCGGGTCTGGAGAATGTCCCTGAGTCTACCCAGCACTAATGGATACCTGACGTTATAAGTAATGGTGGCTGGGCATTGTGCTAGCCACATAATCCCCTAGTTTGCCTTTTCCGGCCACATGGATCAATTTGGTCTGACGGGATACTTTATTTTTTACTTACCCATTGTTGAGTAGTCATCTAATAGAATGATTTCTTTCAGAAGTCGAGCAGGAGTCCGGTCTATGATACTGTGAATGGACCTAAGTAATGTAGTCCAGGCTTCATCGTAGAACACAATCACTACCGACACTGGGTTTAATCCGGAATAATCTTGGTTTCTGCAGCTGAAAATAACAGAATGAATCACGCGTCGCCGAAACACAAAGGTTCAAACGCCATCTTTTTAAACAAAAGATGTTCATTGTCTAAACTCTTCTGTTTCTAGAGCTCAATGTAAGTCTTTTAAAGAAAGATATTTTACACTTTATAACAGCACAGAACAGCTAAATAAAAAGACATACATTTGTTTGCCCAGCTTGGACTAATAGAGAGTCAACAGCTCTGTAGATCTTATCGCATCTTATATATTTCAGACGCTCCTTCTATAAAGAAGATTATTGCGTCATACGTTCATCCGTGGTCCTAGTCTAGTTTTGCATTTTTATTAATGTTTTAAATGTTGATTAAGTTACTGGTTTTCCTGATTTGATCGGACAACCCATTCCATTCCCAAATGCCACTCGGGATTTAAAAATACTTATATGCATATGTACTCACATAAGGGATAAGGAAAATGTTTTTATCCTTATGTTTATCTGAGCATCGCAAAAGGTTGTTATGAGGTTGTATTTCAAAATTAGAGTTTAATGCCTTATGCATTATTACTACTTTAATATTTGCTCTTCTGTCCTCTAGTGTTACTCTTGTCATTTGCGAATATTCGCTAGAACTGGTTAGCACAAAAGAAGAAGAGGTCTTCTTAACTGCCATTTTGGATTTTCGGTTAGCGAAACAATCTTTTGTAGACGGTTGATACCAAATTATGTTTTCTAGAACATGACTTTTATTATTACATCTACATATGTTTTCTATATTAGTTTACTTATTTTATTATAGATAGATATTTAGAAAAATAAATCTATTCGACTGCAAGTTATTATTGAAAACCGTGAAGCAGTTGTCGAAAGATAGCGCATTGGTTTACATACTTCTCTGGTACTAAATCGTTTTTTTTTTTGTGTGTTTTTTTTTAAAGCAATTTTTTTACTAAAATATGAATGGTATCCCTGTTTTCATGAATTTGTTGGTTACCTGGCATTAGTTGGAGAAACGGGGAGGGATAAGGCGTTATATAGTTTTTTTTACTGACAACACTTGTTTGTCATAGCCATGAAACCAATCTACAGCTAGTCCTAAGGGCTACATAGTCTGTAGATGAAATGTGTTTTTTGTTGTTGTTTTTTAATGTATTTTTTATTGCAAAACCTTATAGCTTTTATCACTCGAATCTCTACTGATTAAAAAAAAAATGAACCTTTCAAAAAATTAAATCTGTTGGCAACACATGATGGCTCAGAAGATGATCAATAACTCCAGTGCACGCTGACTGAAGCTTACAAAATCATTAAAATTGTACAATGTGGTTGTTTCGAAACCAAAATATTAATGTTTAGTAAGGTAAGGTTTTCAGGACTTATTGCATTAGAACGAATCTGAAACATCTTTAGTTATTGTATTTTTTGTGTGGAATGAACTTGTAATAACCCTTTAGTAAAATGCTCCATTGTTTATATCCATTGCTTATCTCCCTTGTTTATATCCATTGCTTATCTCCCTTGTTTATATACATAGCTGATCTCACTTATTTATATCCATTGCTTATCGCCCTTGTTTATATCTACTGCTTATCTCCCTTATTTATATCCATTGCTTATCTCCCTTATTTATATCCATTGCTGATCTCCCTTGTTTATATCAATTACTTATTTCCCTTGTTTATATCATTTACTTATCTCCCTTGTTTATATCTACTGCTTATCTCCCTTATTTATATCCATTGCTTATCTCCCTTATTTATATCCATTGCTGATCTCCCTTGTTTATATCAATTACTTATTTCCCTTGTTAATATCATTTACTTATCTCCCTTGTTTATATCAATTGCTTATTTCCCTTGTTTATATCATTTACTTATCTCCCTTGTTTATATCAATTGCTTATTACCCTTGTTTATATCATTTGCTTATCTCCTTTATTTATATCAAATGCTTATCTCCCTTGCTTATATAAATTGCTTATCTCTCTTGTTTATACCCCATTGCATATCTCCCTTGTTTATATTCCTTCAATATTAAAAAAAAGACAGCATTTGTAAAATAACGAACTTTTTAAAGTCTACAATAACATCTTACTACTCCCCTCTTGGGTCCGGCAATGACCGATGCAGTGATATCTCTTCGCTCACGTATTCATTGAAATTGTGCTTATTCGAGCCTTCAAATCTCCTCCTCAGCACCGCTTTGGAGAGATTCCTATAATCTTTGAAATGGTAGGACTCTCCCATCTCACCTGTGTAATAGAAAGAATCGTTCTTTGCTTGGTTTGCTTTGATTTTAAGAGTTTAAGTTGGAGAATCTTTTTTTGTTTTTAATTCTTCGATCTTCTTATTGGTTTTAAAGGCAGCAAAGCGAGTAGAAGGTGATTTTTTCAAAATCCAATATGTGTAATATTTGGACCCTATATAGTACTAATAACTAAACTTATACCTATGGGGAAAGTACTTACTTTAAATGGCTGCCATGGAGATGGCGGCCATTTTTTTTCTTTTTTTTTTTAACTTGAATTAAAAATGGTATTACTTTTTTATTTATCAATATATTATTTTTTTATTTAGCATACACATACTGTTACAAAAGTAGTTTTATTTCCATAATTATATTGGTTCTATTATTATTAACTAAAGTTAAAAAGAAATAATCTTAAACCCGAAATGTTTCCGTGTTAGGAATAAAACATTTATATGTCTAGACACTACGTCATAGCATTAAAATACGTCATATGCACGAGGGTTGAAGATCGTTAGTTTAGTTCTAGCTTGGGCGCTAATGTGTGAGGACTGTTTTTGACCACTTTCTTAAAGATAGGATTACGGCTTAGTACGATATAGAAGAATCTCAACTGATTAAGTTTCATCATATAATATTGGTACATGTATTCTGTGTTACTGTTATATTTATCATCTCAACTTGTTGGAATAAAATTGTGTTTAATCATTCAAACAGGATTGTGGATTTCCTCTATATTAAGATACAGTTTATCTAAATCACTTCATACACAAAAGATTCACATCATACGAGTCAAATAAACATCAAATCTACTTTAATAACATCAATACTAATTCTTATACAACCTTGTGAGATCCAAGATGGATGTGAATCAAAAGAATATATAATAATACATTACTAAAAATTATCATCATACGTCAGTAGCTGATTTCGCACGTGACAATACATAAGCTTCATTTGTGCAAATTGGGTAGAGGTAATTTGAGATTTAACTTAATTAATTTTTTTGTTTTCTGCGAATTTTGGTGTGAGTCATATAATACATACATGGAATAAAAATATGTTTAAACTTACTAAAATATTTTTCAGAAAACAACTACATTTTTTTTTCTAAATCGCTCTGATAAACTTTAAGGAGCAAATATAATGAACATCTGTGCAAATATGCATTATAATTAGTTAGTAAATAGAAAAACTAGTAACGAAAATTGGAGAAATTCTATTTAATAATGCTTTGATGTAAGATTTTTTCCACACAATGACAAGATGTTAACCTTTAAATTGATGTAGTTATATGAATATTTAAAAAAAACAATTAGAAATTTTTTCTAATACAATAGTGTAAACATTTTTAAAAAATAAAATAAAATTCTAATATTATATACTCATTTCAAATGCAATTTTCACATTGAGCTAATGTTACTGAAATTTCAGAACTAAATATTTTAAATCAAGGAATAGTTAAAGTATACAACTAAGGCAAAAACGGAAAAAAAATTGAATTTTCTTACATTTAGAACAATTTCATGCGTATCCCTCCCCTTAAAATGAAATATAATTGAACCGTCCAGCTCTCCAGAACATTAGCCATACATAATTTGATTATATGACCACAAACTATCATTACCTTTTATGGGTTCAACAAAAAATATAGGCCTTCACGAAATCAAAACAGTGACCTAAATGTTCAATTTTTCTACAAATTTCAAATTAGTTTGTGTTTTCTATTTTTATTTTCAAATGTGTTTAATCTAATCTTAATCATTTCAGTCATTTTTTTATGTCAATCAGTTTTTTTTTAAATATCTTTTTTCTGATCCATGGGGCCGGTGAAGCAGCGTTCACCAGTTTCTGTGGAAACGGCATAATAGGGGATTGTGTGGCCAGCACAATGTCCAGCCGCATTTACTAAACCATAACTAACGTCAGGTATCCATCAGAGTGGTGTAAATTCAGAGACGCCCTCCAGACATGAGAACCAATCCTAGCCAACACCAGGAATCGAACCCAGGACCTTCAGTACGCCAGCCAAACGTGCTGCCGCTCATGGATCAATCTGGTCCGACTGGTACTTCTGTACCCATGGGCCTCAAAGTTGGCGAAGTGTGTAAACCGTCGATACGTTCCCATTAAGAATACACCTGGTGGGCGAACGCATGGGGGACAGCCCCCACAGCGTGTCCGAAATCCATTGCACTGGCGAGAGGTTACGGGGTCTCGGTGCGCCGGTAGCAATTTAGGCTGCAATCCCGTCTCGAGAACCACCCGGTGCCTGTATGCCTGTACCTATAGTATATGATTTGTGCAACCGGGTGACAATGTAGATATACGGGCGAGCCACCACGTTAATGATCCTTGTAGGAACCGCAGTGAACGATCGCTGAGCTGCGGAGACCTTCCCGTGTTGCACGGCAACGCCACGCCTTCGGCGTGCCGTGGGGTGGCTGAGCCCGGACAGAGATTCCTCAATCCTAAGCGTTACGCCCTGGACACAATATCCAAAAGGCTTGTCCGGTTTTTTTTTTAAAGATCTTTTGATTCGGTCTTGACTGGATACTTTACTTACTTACTTATTTTGTTTATGATTATTATTTTATGATTAAAATGTAAGAAAATTCAAGTCATGATACACACAAAAATCAATGATCTAGAAAATGTTTATGTGCTACACACCTGGATCCCCTGGCTTGCCGTGCTCAACGAACGGAGGGAACGTCACGTTAAAGTAAACTTTCTTTCGTAAATGACTCGTTACTTCCAGCACAGGTAGATCTCTAACTGCCGACTGCAGGGTAACCTGCAAGTAATCACCGAATAACAGAACATCTAAACCGATCTTCACCAAGCACAGAGCACAAACCCAGCCAATGAAACAAGAGTAGCTGCGGATGAAGAAACATTTCCGGACCACAAACATATCTTTTTTCTTTTACCAACTCACAAAAATATATATTCCAATCCTATTTTGACATTTTGTTTTAGTTACTTAAAATCAAACTTGATGTTACTGTTAACGTACAAAATGTACAACTGAAATTTATTGTTGACGCAAAATTTTACATTGATTCAAACATTTGGTGGCAGCGGGTTAGACCAGCTGTTACTCACACCGTTTTTCTTTTCTTTTCTTACTGCTTCAATCCATTGATATTTATTTCCCTCAATTTCAACGCATGGAACAGAATATCTTTTAATATTCGATTTTATTTTGTCCTTAAATTCAAACACACACAAACACAGATTTTTTAAATTATTAGTTGACTGTCCCAGTCGTTTCGGACTTTCCCCAATAACCCAATTTTGCTTTTATAGGATCTTTTGTTTTTTATTTAGCTTTTCCCTTTTATTGTTATTATTTTCAGCTCGTAAAATTTCACGGTGATAAATAATGTACAACGTGGTGGTCTAACAAAAAAAGCCTTTTGACTGCTATTCTGGAGGCTCTTTTTGCCAAAATCCTGCATAAACCAAAAAAATCGACCCCCCCCCCCCCACACACACACATTAAGCTGATCCAGAGTCCAGCCAGCTCTAATATCAGTAGTGAAGAAAATCCCAAGGTAGTCTGTAGGTAAAGAAAATGTTGAGCTGCAGTGGTGGTAATGAAAAACTTAACATAATGTAGTTTGAGGTTTATAACGTGTTGTAGAGTCTAATATTTATTTTTTGTGTTCGTTTTCATGGAAATCTTTATTGTGTTTTTGCCAGAATAGCCCAGACAACTGCTACACTTTTCAAGCTAAAAAAAACTTTGTCTAAGCAAGAAAATTTCACTTTACTCGAGGAATAATGCGCTCCCTTACAATGGAAGGTTTGATGTACGGCTGTGATACATGGATACTTACAGCAGATCTCCAGAAGAGAATCAGGGCCGTGGAAATGAGATTCCTCCGTAAAATTTTGAACATCTACAAAGATCGCGTTACAAATGAGGCTGTCCGTGAGCGAATCACCAACGTCATCAGCCCTCACGAGGATCTACTCAGCGCCATTAAATGCAATAAACTCAGATGGTACGGGCATATGTCAAAATCCGAAGGAATGGTGAAAACCACCCTGCAGTGTGGAAGAAAGATAGTTAGGCAGAAGAGACGATAGGAGGATGACATCAAGGTGTGGACCGGCTTGTCTCTTGTGTATTCCCAGAGGGCGGCGCAGGACCGAGACGAATGACATACAATTGTCCAACTGTAAAAAAATGGTGCCCCAATGACTGTCACTAGATTTTTGGGATAGGTGAAGGTGAAGATGTTATGTTCCCTATGAACTCCTCATTCATTTCAAAGATTTACATGTCCACTGCATTGGTCTTTTGGCCGAGGACAATGTCCAGCTGTGTTAATTGTTATTCATTATGGGGTTTCTCACTTTTCATACATGGGTTGGTGAAGCAGCGTTCACCCGTTTCTGTGGCCACAGCATACTAGGTGATTGTTTGGCCAGCACGATGCACAGCTGCCTTTTTTTTAGCCCAACTAATGCCAGGTACCCTCCAAACTCAGGAAAAAAAATCTTGCCTGCACGAGGATTCGAACCGAGGACCTTCGGTACGCCAGCCGAACGAGCTGATGCTCGGCCATGCTTCCCCCCCCCCCCCTCCAAACTGTAGGCTATGCTCTGAAGCAGGAGTCGGCAACCTTTTGCTAACAGTGTGCCAAACTAGGAATTCTAAATCATTCAGCGTGCCAACAGCCTAAAAGTCAATTTGCTACATTTTACTTTCTAAAATTATTTTTAAAAGACAATTAATTTAACTCAGTAGCAAGTCCAAAGTCAAAATCGTTAAAGCGTTTTTATATTTAATGCAAAATTAACGTGCTTTTGATTACCATCTTTTTTTTTTGCATTTATATCAAATACACAGGTTTATTACTAAACTTTCACATTTATAGTAATTACTGCCTAAACATTTTCATTTGTTAGTCAAGATGAGGATCTAACAGTGATACCGCTCGAAAATGTCAGAAAAAGCCAAGTTAAACTCAAAATTAAAAAAAAAGAAAAGATAAGTTATATTAAATGTGGTCACTTTGACCTATTTTGTGCACTCCCCCCTCCTCTCTTTCAACTTCATTTATGCACACGCCCCCCCCCCCCCCCCCAAGCAGCCTTTTTTGTCCACGACCAGGATTAACAAAGAAATTTTGTTTCGTTAATTCTTGTTTTTGAAAAGTTGCATTTACATAATATACTTCAGAGCAGGCGTCGGCAACATTAAATACGCGTGCCAGACTTGGAAGGCAGGTAGATTTTCAATGGCATGCGGAAGACCCCAAAAAAAAGCAATGCAAGTCTTTGCTACAAGAACTTGTTTAGTGGCGCATGTTGAATTTTAGTCTGTTGGCACGCTGAATGAATTAGAATGTATACTTTGGCACGCGGTTCTATACCAACAACTAGCCAGTAATTCGGCACTACTGCAGACTTGCCACCAGTAAATAAAAACCCAATAAAGTTTTTGACTGAGTTGCGAGAACACGTACAGTGGGCGGGGACGAATGTTAATTCCACTTTGAACAATTTAATGACAGAGACGAATTCTGAGTGTCTCTACCTCAGTCTTTATGCCTCTTTATAAATAAACAAACAAAACAGGGAAAGGAGAATAGGAATTACGTTTGAAAACACTTGGGGGGGGGGGGGGTGATGTTTAATTGCATATGCAAATCAAAAGGACAACACGAGATAACCTATAACAAATGAAACTTTTATTTAGTTCATACCACGCTTGCATAAGAAACTAATAATATGTGAAATCCACAGAGTCAAGCACACACACACACTGTCTCACACAGGTATGCAATCTGTATTCCAGGCGTGTCTAGACTCTAGACTCTAGACTATATTTTGGCGTCGGTCTGTGTAAATATAAAAGGTCCGACCTGAGCTGTCAGGAACAAATAGACTTAACAACTCTTGTAACTAGACACCCACTTAATGTGCAGTGTACTACAATTTTATTGTGAAGCCAAACTGAGACTATTTATTGGCCTCAAGCTATATTTAGAATAACATTTTATTGAGTTAGATTTTCGTAGTATTTTTATAGACTATAATATACATGGACTGCTTGCTTTAGATTTCTGCTATATGATGACTTGAAACACTGATTTTCGGAATTCCCGATTATAAATAAAGTAATCGCTATACAGGAAATAAAGTTATTGATATACAAGTTCCGTTTTATTTAATCGCTATGATTTTCTCAATGAAAAAATAAAATCGAAAGTTGTACAGAGCGGAAACATTTATAGATCAGTGTTGTGTGCGCACGGAAAAAGAACATAAGCTCTAAAAGTAGAGCAGGCGTTCCATCTTATTATAGTCAATGATAATAGGATTACTAGGCCTACAAGTATTCATTTAAAGTAAAAAAACATGCGATTTAATAAAACGGAACATGTATGACAATTACTTTATTTAGAATCGGGAATTGCAAAAAAAAAAGAAGATAATAGCATAAAAAACTAAAGCAAGCGGTCCATGTTTATTATAGTCTATGGTATTTTCAATAGTTATAAATGTTTGTACATGTTCAAAACATTGATTTTGTGATAATGTTGTCCACTTAGCATTGTATTGTAGGCTATACTTATTTACACTGTCAGCCAAACGTCTTAGATCTTCCCGTTTCATAGATCTATATCGGTATATCAAAATACATTGTCAATGAAGAAATTCATTTTATTGTAAGAAAATACTTTACCAATGGCACATAAATCTGATAAGATTAGGTTATCAAAAAAGCTCTAGCCGAAGTAAGAATATAATAACACTCTAACCAAAGAAAAAATACAATGTAAAATCTAACTAAAGTAAGAATACAATGTAAAATGTAAACAAAGTAAGAATACAATGTAAAATCTATCTAAAGTTAGAATACAATGTAAAATGTAACCAAAGTAAGAATACAATGTAAAATGTAAACAAAGTAAGATACAACGTAAAATCTATCTAAAGTTAAAATACAATGTAAAATCTAACCAAAGTAAGAATACAAACTAAAATCTAACCAAAGTAAGAATACAATGTACAATGT
Source organism: Anisus vortex (assembly GCA_949126835.1). Taxonomy (NCBI): domain Eukaryota; kingdom Metazoa; phylum Mollusca; class Gastropoda; family Planorbidae; genus Anisus; species Anisus vortex. The sequence continues at coordinate 8,891,608 of OX421495.1, forward strand.
AACCAAGGTAAGAATACAATGTAAATTATATTTGTCAAGTCTAACATGTAAGCTATGAACAGTTAAAATTAATGATAAAATTATGTACTTTTAGTGTTACTTTAGACATAATGACACCTTGCTAAAAAATATCACGTCATGACAAATGTGAAAATGTCCACAATTTTTTAAGACATGTTAACAAGCAGTTGTCATTCAACTGAACTATGCAAGAGTTATTCCCCTCTCTCTCTCTCTCTCTCTCTCTCTCTCTCTCTCTATCTCCAATATCTGGAGATTCCGATTCTTGAGTTAAAACTCCACATGTGGCTGCTCACGATACAAAGCTTCTACCCCACGCCATCCCCACACACACACGCAAACACAATTCCTGATTGAAGAAATTTCAGTCCCAGCTGATAGGAATGTGAACCTTGTACCGGAGTAGGTTCATTCTCTCGCGTCTAGTGGTCAGCACCCACGACTGCTGCGAGGAGCCCACTTGGCAGGCGTTGATCACGATCACGTTAGTGCTGGGGTCCACCTCTAGACACTGTCCAGTGTTTTTGTGGATAAGAAGTTTGTCTGCCTTGAAGAAAAGAACGGAAAAGAATGCGTTAATTTATTAGTTTTTACAATAACACTATTCATCGCTCACTCGTACATCATTCTTTCAATCTTTTAAACTTTTTTTTAAATCGCTAACGCTTTGAAAAATATTTTAAATCACTCATTCTTTACATTACTCTTTAAATCTTTAACTAATTTTTACATCACTCATTTCTTATATCACTCACTCTTTACATCACTCACTCTCTTCATCACTCACTCTTTGCATTACTCACTCTTTACATTACTCACTCTTTGCATCACTCACTCTTTACATCACTCACTCTTTACATCACTCACTCTTTACATCACTCACTTTTTACATCACTCAATTTTTACATCACTCACTCTTTACATCACTCACTCTTTACATCACTCACTCTTTACATCACTCACTCTTTACATCACTCACTCTTTACATCACTCACTCTTTGCATCACTCACTCTTTACATCACTCACTCTTTACACCACTCACTCTTTACATCACTCACTCTTTGCATCACTCACTCTTTACATCACTCACTCTTTGCATCACTCACTCTTTACATCACTCACTCTTTACATCACTCACTCTTTACATCACTCACTCTTTACATCACTCACTCTTTACATCACTCACTCTTTACATCACTCACTCTTTACATCACTCACTCTTTACATCACTCACTCTTTACATCACTCACTCTTTACATCACTCACTCTTTGCATCACTCACTCTTTACATCACTCACTCTTTACACCACTCACTCTTTACATCACTCACTCTTTGCATCACTCACTCTTTACATCACTCACTCTTTGCATCACTCACTCTTTACATCACTCACTCTTTACATCACTCACTCTTTACATCACTCACTCTTTACATCACTCACTCTTTACATCACTCACTCTTTACATCACTCACTCTTTACATCACTCACTCTTTACATCACTCACTCTTTACATCACTCACTCTTTACATCACTCACTCTTTACATCACTTACTCTTTACATCACTCACTCTTTACATCACTCACTCTTTACATCACTCTTAAAATATTTAACTTTTTTTTACATCACCTATTCTCAACATCATTGACGCTTTACATCGATCACTCTTTTCATAACTCATTTCCATTCGTTTGAAGTCTACTGACTATTTCATCTTTACAGTTCTTTTTATTTCAATTTTAAAATTGTATTTTTGTTTTTGTAACAGCCCAATATATTTTCCCCTTACCTCCCCCCCCCCACACCTTTAAATAGAGCCATATAAAGTAATCTTTTGAATATTTTTTTTTTATCTAATGTACGTTTTTTTCTTTTTCTTTCATCTTCCGCCTCGCAGTCTTTGTTTGAAAATCTATTTTGTAATCATTTACCTCATTTGGTTGAATACCCATCTGTATTGACTTTCCTCTATACAGAGTGGGCACACCATGTCGTATCGACGGTGAAAAAACGTGGAAACAATGAAAGAAAATGTGGAAGCCACACACACAAAAAAAGGAAAAATTACGAAAAAACAACAACAACAACCTGGAAACCACCAAAAAAAACATGGCAACCACGGAAACACGTGGAGACCTGATTTTTTTTCTCTGTCCATACGACGTGATGTGCCCGCTGGGCACTCACCTAGTTCTCTCTCTCACCTTATTGTACTGCCAGCTATTGCCTTCAACCTCCTCTGGTCGTGACGCATGTTGTAGAGACACCAAAGTTTTGTTGGCAGCGTTCTTGTTCCGCTGGTCAGCAGCTAGATACACATGTTCAGTGTATATCATACCGTCTCCGATGATCGCCCACACCTGTTAACATTCTTAGTATTAGTGATCAATACTAATGACTGTGGAACAAACTGGACAAGGTTTTATTTTTAAATACCTTCATTTCAACAGTATGACGTAAAAATATATAAAACACTGTCATGCGATGAAAATTAAACATTCTAAGCTAAAATTTAAACCATTAAAAATGAATGTTCCGTAAGTGCAGAATATTTAATTGAAGATGTCGATTGTCGAAAGTTAGCCTATTTTAACTTAATATCTAAAAGAAAAAGCATAAGGCAGACTGTAAAATGTTTAACAAGAGCTATTGAAAAACTATAAAATCATCAAATCTTTTTCACTTCGTGGACGGCCTACAAAGGACTAGTATCACAGTTGAATATCAAAATTTATGCTAACAAATTCCTTATATTTGGGGTGTAAAATAGGCAAGTTAAATAACAATGTTATCAAACATCGTCACCATCATGGGTGCTATTTACTTAGTTACGTCATCTAGAAACCTAAGCCACACCTATTGCAAATGCTCTATATTTAAAAAAAAATACAAGGTCATTACATAATCGATCAATTTAATGGGTGTGTTTGTGTGTGAATCGTCGTCTCGGTATATGCATATATGCCATCCGTCCGTCCTCACAGGGGCGATGGCGTAATCTCTTTTTTTTCTCTAAAAAGTAGACAAAGAGGCTACGACAGCTTAGGCGATGCTTTATAAAGGCAGAAGGCCCTCTCTTTTTACACGCCGATGGTGATTCCAGGGAAAAAGTTAAGCTGATACAACAAGGAACCATCATCTACGTTCGCTGTAAGACTGCCTTAGGGACTCCATCTCCCGATTTTTTGTTAGGGTTTACTCCCTTAGCCTATCCCCTTAACAGGTAGCAGCCACGATGTAGCGGGAGCTTGCGATCGGAGTTTTCCTCTCCTAGATGAGCTTCCTGCCAAGGGTTACGAGCCCCATATGTTCGAAGCTATAATATTGGGTTTAAGGCGCCAGTGGCCCACCTCCACCCCTTCTCCTGTTGAATGATCCACCGAATTAAAAAGTCTCGTGAGAACCCGGACGAGCCGAAGCTCCTGTGTTCAGGGCGTAACGCTTAGGATTGAGTAAACTTTGTCCAAGCTCCAGGCACCCCACGACGCGCCGAAGGCGTGGCGTGCCGTGTAACAGGGATGGTTTCCGCAGACCAGCAACCGTTCACTGCGGTTCCCCTAAGGATCATTATCGCGGTGGCTCGCCACTGTCACCCGGTAGCACAAATCCTATACTATAGGCTCAGGCATCCAGGCACCGGGTGATTCTCAAGACCGGATTGCAGCGTCCATTGCTTCCGCCCCACCGAGACCCGGTGGTTTCTCGGCAGTGCAATGCATTTCGAACCATGCGTTCGCCCGCCGGTGTGTTCTTAATGTGAATGTATCAGCGGTTTACACACTAGGCCAGTCTTTGAGGCCCGTGGGTACAGGAGTGGGATGATCCACCAGACTTATTCAATTCGTTATCGAAGGCCAGGAGATGGACTTTGGTTAGTAGAGGGCTATTTGAGACGCATGCCATTGGGGATATTTCGAGAGTAGGTGCTTATTTCCCCACCCTCATCCCCCGGCTTTACTAACCTTGAACCACATGTTTATTCAGTATGAATGATATAGTCTTGTCAGAGAAGAAATAGGATAGATATACAGTTCAGTATACGGTCCATGTATAGACGTACCTGATTGAATTCCACGTCATTGCAGGTGTTAAGTATACGCCAAGTGAATCTCTCAACACATAGATTGAATTTCTCATTTTTTATCTGAAACATTGCATACAACATCTGAATTTTCCTCAAAGCTACTCAAGACTAAAAATTGCTATATTTTTTAGTATTCTATTAAACTTCTATACACACGTAAAGTAGTAAGTAAAGTAACCCGTCGGACCGAATTGATTCATAGGACCAGTGAAGCAGCGTTCACCAGTCTCAGTGGCCACGGCATACTGGGGGATAGTATGGCCAGAACCATGCTCAGCCGCCTTTACCTTACCCCCTCCCCCCCCCCCCCCCCAAAAAAATAAAAAAATAAAAAATCAACAAATCAAAAAAAATAATCACGAGAGCGGGGAAAACTCAGGGACCCCCTCTACACCCTGGAACGAATCCTAACTTTTACTAGGGTTCAAACCCAGGACCTTCGGTGTGGTAGTCCATTATGCTTACATTAACGACATCAAGTTCACGAACAGTGTCATAAGTCATGCGAGTAAAATTAGAACTTTAAAAAAACAACAACACATAAATATACATTTATGAATAGTTGAATCGGTTCCTAGAAATCAAATTTATGACTCACCAATCCATAGTACAGCTCATCATGGACAGGGAACGCCTTCTTCAATTCTGGGTAGACGTTCTCCACGTACCAGGCGAACGATTGACAATTTAAAGAGTTTCTCAACTTCACTCTGTCACTAACGTCTCCATAGGATGTCTAATGGAAAGGTCATGTAAAAAATTGTCTTCTGTGAAATGCTTACCATAGACTTAGTTTTGTGTAATAATTGCTATTATTATAACATCTAAAATATTTCTAAATTTTTAATATTCCTATTATTATTATGCTGATTGGTTTTTGCACTTACCAAATTCAAGGTGCTTGAAGTACTGTAGAAATTTGTTTTCTGAGACAAGTTGCTTTTAAGGCACTTTGCATTAATGGAGTATTATTATTAAAAAAAAATAGGTGTTTCTGAGCCCACCCAACTCTGGTGGATATCTGACTTTAGTTGGGTTAAAGTGAGGGTGGCTGGGCATTGTGTTGGTCACACAATCTCATAGTATTTCGATGGCCAAAGAAACTGGTGAACGTTTCTTCACCGGCCCTATGGATCAATTTTGTCTGACAGGATTGTGGACTTTTTCCTCGGTTCTACGGGGTCTCCACAGTATTACGAAGAAGAAGAAGAAGATTTTAAAATTAAAACGCATATATATTATATATAAAATGCTCATATCAGCGTCGTAGCCCAAATTTCAAAGCACGGGGGTAGGGGGGGGGGTGGGGGCAAAAAGGGCAAGGTGAGAAAGAAAACGGATACGGTAAGTAGGTATATACCAGACCAATTATTTATTTTTTGCTAAATTTCTACCCAGAACGATTGAAATAGCGAATATTTTATCAAATAATGGAATCTACTACTTGAAACGAACTTTTGAAAAGTATATTAACGAAATTTTTTTCTTAGTTTTGTGTATCCTGTCATGTATTAATAGCACCCATCGCTCTCTCTCAACGCGATTTTTGGGGGAGGTACTAAGCCTAGACTGTTCTAAGAATCCACTCTTGTGCCGACCTCAAATTCTCGGAATATCTAGGAGTAGTCTATTATTTCTCGTACAGGGGAGTTCATGTTAAAACTATCATTTTTATTATGAGTTTTGTAATGTTACCATTATTTTCACCCCTCCTAGTAATAGGTCTGTTCCCCGCTCTCCTCCGCGAGTATTTAAGGCTAGGCAGCCAGTAGTTTTAGCAGAGTTTTGTGCAGAGTTTTTGCAGTGTTTTGCAGAGCTTTCTGTAGATAGTTTCTTTTGAGTCGGTTGGATGGACGCTTGTGTTGGCACTATTTTATTATTGCTGTAAATACTACATTAATTATCTTATACATTACAGACGCTCCTTCTATAAAGAAGATTATTGCGTCCTACGCTCATCCATGGTCCGAGTCTAGTCTTGCATTTTTATTAATGTTTTAAATGATGTTAAGTTACTGGTTTTCCTGGTTTGTTCAGGCAACCCATTCCATGCCCGAATGCCACTCGGGAAGAAAGAGTACTTATATGCATTTGTTCTCGCATAAGGGACAAGGAAAGTGTTTCTATCTTTATGTTTATCTGAGATTTGCAACAGATTGTTATTGTGTTGTATTTCTAAATTAGAGTTTAATGCCTTATGTATTATTACTACTTTACTCTTTGCCCTTCTGTCCTCTAGTGTTTCTAGGTTTAGTGATTTGACTAATAGTGTTACTCTTGTTAATTGGGAATATTCGCTAGTTATGAACCTTGCAGCTCTTTTTTGAATTTGTTCTAATTTTTTAATGTTTTCTTTAGTTGATGGGTCCCATACAGATGCTGCATATTCTAGTATAGGCCTAACTAATGTAAGATAGCATTTTAGTTTTATGTTCTTATTACATTTGTAAAAGTTCCTTTTTATGAATCCTAAAGTTTTGTTTGATTTTTTTATTACTTCATCAATATGAGGGTTCCAAGATAACTTATCATTTATTATTACTCCTAGATACTTAGCATTGTTAGTTTGAGTTAGTTCTTTACCATGAATGAAGTAGTTTGCTATTATTTGTTTCTTTTTCTTGGACATATTAGCAAATTATCACCTGAATTAAATTATCAGCAACATTTACACTGAAGCTTCCTCGTCAAGTTACTATGTTTGTTTCATTGTTTACAATATTATAATATATATTTATTTATTTACAACTACAACGTCAAGGAAAGGAACTGTTAGAACGCAAATCCTGAGTTTGTGCCCAGGACAATTAGGAGAGTTCGTGTAATACTGAAATATAAATAATAATAACCAAAGTCTACCCAAGGACTAACAAGAATTATCAACAACATTTACAAGGCTCTGACCACAACGAGATTGTGGTTGTAACAATCGTTAGACACAGGGGTGGAGACGGGACATTTGTGTATCCTTAGACACAGGGGCGGAGACGGGACATTTGTGTATCCTTAGACACAGGGGCGGAGACGGGATATTTTTTTTTCTCTAGGTGGGATAAACTTTCGAGTGACAAACATTAATCAAATTTTTCGCTTCTCCACCCTCTAGTCCTTCTTCGCTTCGCCCCTGATTACAGTCAATGAAATAGTGCACGCTTACAATGTTGTGTCCTCGAGTTTCATAAAAGTAATGCTTGTATTCGTCCATCCACACTTCCGCCAGGCGGAAGGTGTTGCCCACAATGTCTGAGTGGGAGCGTACGTTGGGGTTTCTCTTTCGAAACACGTGACCAACCCGCGAGCAGGAGGTCAGTAGAAGACTACCACCACACATCCAAGTCTGGAAGAAAGAAAAACGAAAGCATAAATACACATACAGAAGAATAAAACTTTAAGAAATGTATCCTTGCAGGAATTTGGTTCGAGAACTTCATCTAAAACCTGAGTTTGCACATTCAAAATGGTGCCAAGTTAAACAAAGTAGACTATAATTTTGACAAAAAGTTGACTTTAACTGGGAACGGTAGCCGAGCAGCGCATTCCGCTGGTAGTACCGACGGTTCTGGGTTCGAATCCTGATGAAGGCAAAGATTTGTCCACCGGAACTGATGGGTACTTGACTTTTTTTTTAGTTAGGGTAAAGTAAAAGCAGCTGGGTATTGTGCTGGCCACACAATCCCCAAGTATGCCGAGGCCACAGAAACTGGTAAACGCCGCTTTACTGGCCCTATGTATCAATTAGGTCCTACGAGATGCGTTACATTTTTATAAATTTTTACGTCGCATTTGAGCATATTTTGACAGTCGCGCCATATTTTTTTATCAACTGAACTAAGTGTACTCCAAATTTTATGAAGGTTGACTTAAAGATGAACATATAAAACAACACATAGTCTTGCAGACAGTTGGGATAACTCAGTTTTTTTATTCTTAGAACAAATGGCTTTAAGTATTTTGAAATTGGTCTACTCATATACAGACTCTCTTGTAATTAACCATTTTACTGGCAAATGAACTAATTATTTCGGCCCGCTTTTTAAAAGTATCTGCTAGTATGTAAGAGGTTTCGATCATTGCCATTGTGCCAGATGCTATTATGAGTCTAGGGGCGAAGCCAAATATTTTTCCCAGGGAAGGGGGGTGAACTTTCACGAAACAAACATTTACCATTTTTTTTTTTTACATATTTAGTAATTTAGTACATATTTAAAAAACATTTTAAACAATTCCGAGGGTGGGAGGGAAGGGGGTTAGCCCCACTAAGCCCCCTTTCCCCTGTGAGTTCGCCTCTGTATGTGACTGTGATCACCAACAGGGGCAGGGTGAAGTGGATCTTAGCTTGAACTTTTTTGGGCACAGATTTGGTCTGTGGCGTGGTTCGAACGCTGCCATTACGGCAATATATCATTTACTAACCACCTGGCCACCACGAAAAAAATAGCTTAAAACAACGTCTGGGGGTGGGTAGGCAAATGCAGGTGAGGACAATGAACTATATTTAGATAAGGACAGGTGAGGACAATGAACTATATTTAGATTAGGACAGGTGAGAACAATGAACTATATTTAGATAAGGACAGTTGAGGACAATGAACTATATTTAGATAAGGACCGGTGAGGACAATGAACTATATTTAGATAAGGACAGGTGAGGTCAATAAACTATATTTAGATAAGGACTGGTGAGGACAATGAACTATATTTAGATAAGGACAGGTGAGGACAATGAACTATATTTAGATAAGGACAGGTGAGGACAATGAACTATATTTAGATAAGGACAGGTGAGGACAATGAACTATATTTAGATAAGGACAGGTGAGGACAATGAACTATATTTAGATAAGGACAGTTGAGGACAATGAACTATATTTAGATAAGGACAGGTGAGGACAATGAACTATATTTAGATAAGGACAGGTGAGGACAATGAACTATATTTAGATAAGGACAGGTGAGGACAATGAACTATATTTAGATAAGGACAGGTGAGGACAATGAACTATATTTAGATAAGGACCGGTGAGGACAATGAACTATATTTAGATAAGGACAGGTGAGGACAATGAACTATATTAAGATAAGGACAGGTGAGGACAATGAACTATATTTAGATAAGGACAGGTGAGGACAATGAACTATATTTAGATAAGGACAGGTGAGGACAATGAACTATATTTAGATAAGGACAGGTGAGGACAATGAACTATATTTAGATAAGGAAAGGTGAGGACAATGAACTATATTTAGATAAGGACAGGTGAGGACAATGAACTATATTTAGATTAAGACCACAAGAATCAATGAAAATGAAACCAATAATTAAATAATTAATTTAGCCATTTATGCCATGAGTTTGCGGTCAATGGATCAATTAGTTCTGCAATACTATATCAGGGAGAAATAACACGTTATATATATAGAAAAAAACATTGTTATAAATAAAATAAAAAGAAATAACAGTTAGAAAATTGGGGGTTAAAATAAAGAATAATTGTTATAAATACATTTTAAAAAAAATAGAAAAAAAAAAGAAAAGTTAAAATGAGAAGTAACAAAATTAGAAATAATAAAATTAGAAATAATAAAATTAGAAATAACAAAATGAGAAATAACAAAATGAGAGTCTAAAATTTACTTTGAATGAAAGCTCCAAATTTTCAGCTCCCCAAATTTTTAACCCCGGGTCAAACTGTCCTAGAGTTTTAAACCAGTCACGTGTCACTGCGAACAGCCCACCTGGCATCGTGGGTGACCTGTGCTGGACAGGAAATATATGTCAGGCTAGCAGACGCCAGATAACATAATTTATATTCACTATAGAATTAAATATTAACAATATTAACAAAAAGTATAAAATGAAAGAATGTTTCAATAGGTCTTCGGGAAATATTTCACCACTTCGACAAAGTTTAAAACTTAACTTGGGTTTGCAGTTGATTTGTGGTAGCTTCAGTTGTCTTATCTTTACATTCTAAAGTAGATTATTGCGTCCTACGCTTATCCGTGGTCTGATTATAGTCCTGCATTTTTATAAGTGTTTTAAATGAGGTGTTTAGTTCAGGTAGCCCATTCCGTTGCTGCCACTTGGGAAGAAAGAGTACTTATATGCATTTGTTCTCGCATAAGGGATAAGGAAAGTGTGTCTTTTTTCCCATTATTTTTTTCTAAGCATTGTGCCAGATTGTTTTTATGTTGTATTTCTAGATTATAATTTATTGCCTTATGTATAATTACTACTTTTTGCCTATCTGTCCTCTAGTGTTTCTAGGTTTAGTGATTTAATTATCGTTATTATAATAATCAGTTTACACTTACGCAATTTCCATGTTGTCAGCAGTGAGATTGCGTTTCCTGTCATACAACCATTTGAATGCTAGTGTCCGATAGTCGAAGCCTCCAACGGCGATAAAGGAAACGATTTTGTACTTAAAAGTAAAAAAGTCAATGCTGTCTACTAGAGGAAAAGTGATTACTTTGGAGTCCCTGTGTAATGGAGCAATCAACGGCTCCAGCCAGCCTACAGAAAGGAAATAAAGCTCTACATAAGTGAACGTTCACAGCTAATAAGTGTAAGACCAACAGTTGAATCCCTAAAACAAGACACGCTCTAGGAAGGAAGGGCAAAGAAAAAATTAGTAATAATACATACATAAAACATTACGTACAGTATCTTGTCGGACCAAATTGATCCATGGGGCCGGTGATGTAGCGTTCACCAGTTTCTTTGGCCAAGGCATACTAGGGGCTTGTGTGGTCAGCACATTGCCCAGACGCCTTTACTTGTCCCCATCTAAAGTCAGGTACCCATCAGAGCTTGGTAGACTCAGGGACACCCTCCAGACCCGAGAGCGAATCCTAGCCTTCACCGGGATTCGAAACCAGGGGCTTCGGTATGTCAACCGAACGCGCTGCCGCTCGACCACCGCGCCCCATATAGCACATTCCAATTCTAACTTCAATAGCAATGATCATATAGACACATGAGGCACGATGACGTCAGCGCGTTCGTCTGGTGTACCGAAGGTCCAGAAACTGGTGAACCCTGCTTCACCGGCGGCCCTATGGATCAATCTGGTCCGACGGGATTCTTTCCATTTTTTACTTTTATATAATATAGATATAAGGATAGAGACACGTGTTTATTACAAGAAACAACGCACACATATATATATATATATATATATATATATATATATGGTCTGTATATAAGGAGAAACCTGGTCACAGCATGTAATACAAAAAAAAAAAATTTTTTGGTCTTGAAATGTAAAGACATTCGGCATTAATTTGGGTTTAAACGTTAACAAATTTCTTTGGTAAAAAAAAAAATCGACCGATTCGGCTAGCTGAGAATGAAAAGTGGTCGGCCGAGAAACACCTGGTTTCGCGATATGGAAACTGTCGCCAAAAGGTTAAAGCTTAATTGGGGTCAGATAGAGAAATTGGCACAGGATCTGGAAACATGGAGGACTCCAGTTGGGGGCCTATCTCCCAGGTGGGGCGAGAGGCATAAGCGAAGTAAGTAAGAAAATTGTGTTATATTATAATCATATTATTACGGTATTGGAAGCAATTATAAACTATTAATAATGGCCTAGCAAAGAAGGCACAAAATATTTTGGGAATTTAACTATTTTACGTAATGTCTCATATTTAAATAACTTTTCCATGACTTTGTATTTTAATATTGTGTGTTTGTGTGTGTGTGTGTACGGCTTATCTTAAACCAGGGAGCGCAACAAGCGGCCCGCGGGACATAGATTCTAACGGCAGTTCTTTTTAATATTATCTTATCTTATACATTACAGACGCTCCTTCTATAAAGAAGATTATTGCGTCCTACGCTCATCCGTGGTCCGAGTCTAGTCTTGCATTTTTATTAATGTTTTAAATGATGTTAAGTTACTGGTTTTCCTGGTTTGTTCAGGCAACCCATTCCATGCCCGAATGCCACTCGGGAAGAAAGAGTACTTATATGCATTTGTTCTCGCATAAGGGACAAGGAAAGTGTTTCTATCTTTATGTTTATCTGAGATTTGCAACAGGTTGTTATTGTGTTGTATTTCTAAATTAGAGTTTAATGCCTTATGTATTATTACTACTTTACTCTTTGCCCTTCTGTCTTCTAGTGTTTCTAGGTTTAATGATTTGACTAATGGTGTTACTCTTATTAATTGGGAATATTCGCTAGTTATGAACCTTGCAGCTCTTTTTTGAATTTGTTCTAATTTTTTAATGTTTTCTTTAGTTGATGGGTCCCATACAGATGCTGCATATTCTAGTATAGGCCTAACTAATGTAAGATAGCATTTTAGTTTTATGTTCTTATTACATTTGTAAAAGTTCCTTTTTATGAATCCTAAAGTTTTGTTTGATTTTTTTATTACTTCATCAATATGAGGGTTCCAAGATAACTTATCATTTATTATTACTCCTAGATACTTAGCATTGTTAGTTTGAGTTAGTTCTTTACCATGAATGAAGTAGTTTGCTATTATTTGTTTCTTTTTCTTGGATACCCTTATTAGTTGGCATTTTTCTGGGTGAAAAGACATACTCCAGTTTGATTCCCATTTTTGTAGTTCATCTAGGTCTTTTTGTAGGAGTTCACTATCTTTTCCTGTCTTTATTTTTCTATAAATTATGCAATCATCGGCAAATAATCTTACTTTTGTTCCCGTGTTGATGCAATTTGGCAGATCATTAATATAAATTAGAAATAGTAGGGGTCCTAGAACAGTTCCTTGTGGAACTCCTGAGTTTACAGTTATTGGTGATGACTTAGAGCCATTTATTATCACTGTTTGTTCTCTGCCTATAAGAAAGTCCTGAATCCACTGATGTAAGGGACCAGCTATGCCAAAATATTTAAGTTTTTTTAGTAGACTAGAATGATGAACTTTATCAAATGCTTTTGAAAAATCTAGTAATATAGCATCAATTTGGTTGTTATTATCTAATCCCTTTGACAAGTCATCTATTAGGCCTATTAATTGAGTCTCACATGATCTATTTTTCCTAAAGCCATGTTGGTGTGGGCACAGTGCATTAAGTTTGTCTAGATGATTTACTATACTACTATATATAATATGTTCAAGTAATTTACATGTTATGCTGGTTAGAGAAACAGGTCTATAATTACCGGGGTCAGATTTATCTCCTTTTTTGAAAAGGGGGGTTACATTAGCTAATTTCCAATCTCTGGGCACTTTGCCCTGGTTTAGAGAGGCCTGAAAAAGTATTTTAAAGATTGGAGATATTTCATTGGTTAGTTCTTTAAGCAGTCTTGCTGGTATTTCATCTGGACCAGAAGCTTTGTTTGCTTTTAAGTTGGTTAGGAGTTGTTTAATGCCTTTTTCATCTACATTTATATGTCCTATTTCTTCTAGCTTGTTTAAATTTATGAAGATTTCTTTGTCACCTGGATTTGAAAAAGATGATGCAAAGTGTGTGTTAAGGATATTAGCTTTGGTTTCATTATCATTATAAGTTTTGTTGTTTTGGCCTTTTAGTGGAGCTATGCCTGTAGTGTCCATTTTTCTTGATTTAATGTAGGACCATAAGTTTTTATTATTATCTTTAGAAATTACATTGTTTACATATTCATTTTGCAGCTGTCTGCTTAGTTTCTGAGTTAAATGTTTAATTTTTAGGTATTTTTTATGTAGTCTAATTGAATTAGTTGCCTTAAACTTTTTGAATAGATTTTCTTTTTGTTTACACAGTTTCTTTAGTTTAGTGTTAAACCAACATTTGTTAATTTTATTTGATGTTTGTTTTGTTGGCACAGAATCAGCCATTATTGCTTTTAAGTTGGTTTTTATGAATTGCCAAATATCTTCAACTGGACTATTTATATTGTATTTAGTAAGAAAATTGGTTTGGAATTTTATTGCTGCTTGATGTAGTTCTGTTGTGTTACATTTATTCCAGAGGTAAATTATTCTTTTAGGTTTCTTGTTTATTTGGGTTTTTATTTTGTTATTTACTCTGACAATATCATGATCTGAAAGTCCAGGAATTATTTCATAATCTACTACTAGTCCTGGTCTGTTAGTTAAGAATAAATCTAGTATATTATGGTTTCTTGTTGGTTTTTTATTAATTTGATTTAAGTTTAGATTTTGGATGGTATTGATAAACATTTCATTTATTTCTTTTATGTTTTGGTGTTTTTCTATAGAGTAGCTATTCCAATTTATATCAGGGAGGTTGAAGTCTCCCATTATCCAAATTATAGCATTTTTATATTTAGCTTCAATACTTGTCATCTGATTACATAGATCAGTCATGTACTCTGATGTTGAGTTTGGTGGTCTATAAACACTGCCTACAATTAGTGGTTTAGAATTAGGTCTACTTATTTTACAAAAGACTGACTCTATGTTATTTTTAGATTCTATTTTAATTTCTTCAGCTATTAGAGTAGATTTTATGGCTAGTAAAACTCCTCCATGCCTGTCTGACCTATCTTTCCTAAAAATTTCATAATTATTATTGAATATCTCTGTGTTGTAAATATCTGGACTAAGCCATGTTTCGGAACCTGCAATTATGTCTGGTTCTTCTTTATTTATTAGGATTTCCAAATCAGCGGTTTTATTTTTAATGCTTTGGAAGTTTATTGTTAGTGATTTAAGGTTATGCTGATTAGGGGTTTTATGGTATTTAGTGTTGAAGAGTGTCTTTTTAATTATTTTAATTGGTGTTGATCTAGCTAAGGGTTTATTTAGGTCTAAGTTATTAACTTCTGGGCTTGTCAAGGCACTGTAGGGGTTAGTGGTGTCCAGGTCATGAGAATTAAACAGACCTGAACTAAATTGTGGCAACCCACACTGTACACAGTGCCAAGAGGCATCTTTATTTCCTAGCGCTATATAAACTGGGGTGTTCATATGTAGGCATGAAGCATGGTACCATTCATCACAGGTGTCACATTGAATGGCTCGTTGTTTTGCTGTGCATGTCTTACTGCAAATATTACACCTAACTCTAACTGTCTTGACTGGGCCTGGGTTAGATTCAACATCACCAGCTAAGAGCAACAACAGTATAAGGTGCTTTTGTCTATACATGCAAATTTTATGTTTAAAATGGTTTAGGGTGATTTTTTTAAGGGTGATATAAATAATTGTGTTGTCAATATCTTTGATGTTGTGATGGTTAATTACTATCTGTTTATGGACATTTTCATATTTTGGTAGTTTTAGTGCCCTTACCAGAAATAGGGCTAGGATTAGAACTAAGAGTTTCATTTTTTTTTTTTTTTTAAGGGTTAGGCTACCTAATAGTTTTACTATATTATTATTATATATATTACTATAATATTATTTAATAGTCTATATGTTTTTATTTGTCTAAGTTTCTTTTTATTATGCCTATGTATTATAATTGGGCTTATATTAGTATATTTAACTACTAGCCTGGACCTAGTCTATTCGTCAGTAGACTGTAGGCCTAGGATTTTGTTTAAGGTCCGATTTTGTAAACAGACAAAATGGCGGACTTCGAAGCGCCTAAATTTTTGTCTAAATAATATTTTAAGCTCGCAATTACGATCAATTATTCTATTTAATACTATTTTAGATAAATATATATACCAAATATTAACTTAATTAGGGGTTAGTATAAAGTTTAAATGGTTGTTAGTTATTTAAATATGGAAAATATATAGAAAACTTAGCAAGTGAGATGAAAAACGTCTAGATCGTAGCCGGAAGTCGTAATAAACTAAATATTAGTATTCATAGACATTGATAAAGTAAATACATTTTAAGAATTTATAGCCCGTCCTTTTATACCCGATTCCTTAGACGGCATTATTACATAAAAAGTTGCAAACCCTGTCCTTTAGGCTTTAGTAGAGATGTAACATTTAGAAGTTCGGGTTCGGTTCGGTGAGACCTTAAGTTCGGGTTTTATTCGGTTTGTTGATAATCACAGTTCGAGTTCGGTGTGTACGGTTCGTGTTCAGTTCGATTCTGAACTCTTAGGCTGTAGCCTGCTCAGTGCACTTTAAACTTTGCACAATAGTGTACATGTATGTCACGTTCCAACCACTGTTAAATACTAACACCCAGACAATACTAGCCATGTATTCAAGACCATAGCAAATAATTGTTCAACTAAGGGACGGTACATAGTTACTTTCATTTTCTCATTTAATCATGCACTATTGTGGTCCTTAAAATTATACTATGTTCACAAATTATACAAATGTTTTATTGAAATGCACCTTAAACTTAAACACCCATACCATTTTTTTTATTATTAATTAAATAATCGATAGGCCTTTGTGATGGTGTACTTATTTGGGGTCTCTTTTTTGTAACTTGTAAGGTTCTTTGTATTAGACTAGTATTTGTTTTCATTGTCTGATTTAGTTTATATATTTTATGTGCCTGCTTTTTATTGTACCTATGTAAAAGAAAACAACAAGTATTCCGTGTGACCAATTTGATTCATGGGGACAGTGAAGCAAAGTTCACCAGTCTCTGTTGCCACGGCATTCTACTCGATTTTGTGGCAATACCCACTCGCCTTTACTTTGCCCCAACTAAAGTCAGATAACATTCAGAGCTGGGTAGATTCAGGGGCACCCTCCAGCCCCGATAAAAAAAAAAATCCTAGCCTTCGCCAGGATTCGAATTCAGGACATTGGGTACGCCAGTCGAACGCGCAGCCGCCGCTTGGTTACCGTGACCTCATTGTATCCATGTACCTTGTGGTTATGTCCCTTACAACTGAACTATTGTATCCATGTACATTGTGGTTATGTCCCTTACAACTCGCCAAATAAAATCTATTGTTAAAAAAAAAAGATGTTCTCCACAACGTGGAATAATTTTATTGTTTCGAAGTCTATTGGTGTAATTGTGTAGCGGCTCTCGTTGGAGTCTGTTGTTTGTTGTTGTGGTTGTTGTTGTTGTTTTACCTGTATTACACTCAACGTGAGAGTCCAGAAAGACAGCGATGTTGGAGGTAACAAACTGGAAGGCCAGGCTCCTGGCTTGGCTCAGCCCAAGCCGACGCTCGGCACGGAGCAGACGGACTTTCTCCAGATTTTGAAGGTATGCTTCAAGGGGCTCTTTCAGATGATCTGAATCATTAGAATCAAGCAAACTATCTGAGCGCAATCATTATTGGTTCAAAGAGACTTTTGTGTGTTTAAAAAAAAATATATAGACTACCACTGTAAATAAACAACATATTCAAATATCATATCATATACAACATTGATAAATAACATATACAACTTCATAAAAACTGGATCTATTGAGCTATAAATAATGCATAATGAAATCAAACACTTTTTAAATGTTTCATTAGGCCAATGTTTGAGGTACGGCAGGTTCTATGGTGGTTAGTATAGAAGATGAATTGGTAATTTTTGACTATTATCATACAGTCGCCACTTCCGCTTCCTGCTTATGACTTTTAGTTCTTCCGCTCTAACGTAAATGACGGTTATCATTAACCTTAGTACACCCGGTTTCTAGGCCAAGGACGTAACAATCTTCTATGCAGTAAATTGCCAGTAGAGAACAGCTGATCTATTCTGAATTTGTTTTAGCAATTGAAATTTAAAATAATTTCAATTACTACTTTTAAAAATGTCTTGTAAATGTTATTTACTTAAGAACTAAAACAAAAACAAAAATTATATTATAACCACAAGGTAATCCATAGGGCCGGCGAAGCGGCGTTCACCAATTTCTGTGCCCACGTCATACTAGGTGATTGTGTGGCCAGCACTATGCACAGCCGTAATTACTTTACCCCAACTAAGGCCAGGTCCTATGGATCAATTAGGTCCGTCGGGAAACTTTAATTTACTTTACAAGGTAATGTAAAGACAATATTCATGTAAATGTTCATTGTCTTACACAAATTTTTTAGACATATTTTAAGTCTGTTAAACTTTTTTTTTTTTTCTTTTTGTTTGTTTTGTTTTTTGTTAGTAAGAATTTACGAAATTAGATATTGAAAGAGGGAGGTAGAAAGTAAGGGAGGGAGAGAGAGAAAAAGAGAGAGAGAGAGAGAGAGAGAGAGAAAGTGGCGAGTTTTTTATTGTCATTATGTCTAAACTACCTCTATTGCGGCCAAAATAACAGTGAAAGGAATGACAACCAACAATGTTTCTTCTTTTAAATGTTTTCAATATATGTACAGCACATTTCAAAATGTGTGTGTGTATGTGTTTTTCTGTGTGTGTGTGTGTTTGTGTGTATTTGTGTGTGTGTGTTTTGTGTGTGTGGCGAAGGGAGGATGGGGAGACAACAATAACCATCATTACCCATTATTGATGGGGAACCGTGGTGTTTACAATTTTTTACCTGTATTGATGGTAGTGATCTAATTATATTGGAGTATTTACCTGTATTGATGGTAGTGATCTAAATATATTGGAGTATTTACCTGTATTGATGGTAGTGATCTAATTATATTGGAGTATTTACCTGTATTGATGGTAGTGATCTAATTATATTGGAGTATTTACCTGTATTGATGGTAGTGATCTAATTATATTGGAGTATTTACCTGTATTGATGGTAGTGATCTAATTATATTGGAGTATTTACCTGTATTGATGGTAGTGATCTAATTATATTGGAGTATTTACCTGTATTGATGGTAGTGATCTAATTATATTGGAGTATTTACCTGTATTGATGGTAGTGATCTAATTATATTGGAGTATTTACCTGTATTGATGGTATTGATCTAATTATATTGGAGTATTTACCTGTATTGATGGTATTGATCTAATTATATTGGAGTATTTACCCGTATTGATGGTAGTGATCTAATTATATTGGAGTATTTACCTGTATTGATGGTAGTGATCTAATTATATTGGAGTATTTACCTGTATTGATGGTAGTGATCTAAATATATTGGAGTATTTACCTGTATTGATGGTAGTGATCTAATTATATTGGAGTATTTACCTGTATTGATGGTAGTGATCTAATTATATTGGAGTATTTACCTGTATTGATGGTAGTGATCAAAATATATTGGAGTATTTACCTGTATTGATGGTAGTGATCTAATTATATTGGAGTATTTACCTGTATTGATGGTAGTGATCTAAATCTATTGGAGTATTTACCTGTATTGATGGTAGTGATCTAATTATATTGGAGTATTTTTAAGATGGTCTGTAGTCGTGCGTAAACGCGTTCGGCTGGCGTACCGAAGGTCCTGTGTACAAAGGCTAGGATTATTCTCTGGGGTCCGGAAGGTGTCCCTGATTCTCCCCAGCTAAGATGGATACCTTACTTTAGTTGAAGTAAAGTAAAGGTGGCTGTGCATTGTGCTAGCCACATAGTCCCCTAGTATGTTTTTCCCGGCTCTATGGATCAATTAGGTCTAACAAGATACTTTACTTTTTACTTACCCATTGTTGAGTAGTCATCTAATAGAATGATTTCTTTCAGAAGTCGAGCAGGAGTCCGGTCTATGATACTGTGAATGGACCTAAGTAATGTAGTCCAGGCTTCATCGTAGAACACAATCACTACCGACACTGGGTTTAATCCGGAATAATCTTGGTTTCTGCAGCTGAAAATAACAGAATGAATCACGCGTCGCAAAAAGCAAAAAGTTACACCCTCGCATGTGGCCGAGTGTCATTGACATGTTGACTTCTTACAAGTACATTTTAGTTCAAATCCCATCTCTTTGACTAAAGAGGCCCTGTGTCTAAACACTTCTGTTTCTGGTGCTCAATTTAAGTAATTACCTGCTGTCCACTACATAGTCAGCTTAATAAACAAAGCCTATCGTACAATATAGACACAACTACCATCTCTTGGAGATCTGTTTAATTCAAAGTGCATTTCTATGATTGACAAATTCCTTCAGGACCATGCACACCCGCGTCACGAGAGCTACATCATATCTAGTCGAAGTGGTCAGATTCTTTTAATAAGAGCAAGAACAGAGAGATTTAGGAACTCTTTTGTTCCACTTTCAGTGAAAATCTTTCAAAAGAATCGTCGGTCAGCCAGAAAATTCAACACCTGACTCTTAATAATTTTGCTAGTATGATAAATGGTATGATAGTGTGCGTGAATGTCTATTGTGCTTGAGTACAAATGGTTCTTTTATATTGTTTTAAATGTGCTGAAAGACGGAATTTATGTAATCTAGTCAAATTTCCATCCGTTTGGATCAATAAAGTAGTTTTATCTTATCAAATACACTCTATACAGGGGTCGGGAACCCGTGACTCGCGAGCCAGGTGTGTCTCTTTTGAAGGCTGCATCTGGCTCGCAGACAAATGTTCTATTATTAAAAAAATATTTTTTAGACTTTTTGATCAACATATTAATTGCATATCAATATTTCATTCTACAAATGAGCTGAAGTCTACTGCAGCTCAGCATCAGAAGAATTCAATACATAATTATTGTACTTTTAGTGCTGAAATTACACAAAATGCACACATTTACTTGAATTTTCAGTTTTTAAACATAATGTATGGCTCTCACAGAATTACTTTTCAAAATATGTGGTATCCATGGCTCTCTAAGACAAAAAGGTTCCCGACCCCTGCTCTATAACAACACAGAACAGCTAAATAAAAAGACATACATTTGTTTGCCCGGCTTTGACTGATAGAGAGTCAACAGCTCTGCAGATCTGGTTAGTAACAAAGAAGAAGTCTTTTACAGTGCCAGTTTGAATTTTCGGTTAGCGACACAATCTTTCGTAGACGGTATACATCAAATTATGTTTTCTAGAACGTGACTTTAATTATTACATCTAAATATGTTACCAATATTAGTTTCTTTATTTATTTATAGACATATATTTAGCGAAATAAATCTATTCGACTGCAAGTTATTATTAAACACATGAAGCGGTGGTCGAAAGATAGCGTATGGACAAGTCTTAACGTGTATGCATGCATAAAAGGTCACGTGCAAAAACATTTCCGTTCTTATTCGATCATTTTCTTCGAAACAATTTCTGTGTGCTACTTTACTGGTTGTACTCAAATTTGTTGGGGATTAAAATTTATTTCATTTCCAATAGATGTTTACAAAGCAAAACAATGTATTGTGAAAGTGAGAAGGGAATAATCACCTTTTTAAAATATCAAACTTATTGCTTAATGCAAAAGAATTTTTGTTATTCGTTTTTATGATTTTACGCATTTTGTTTTTTAATAACCAAGAAAACGCAACTCTTGACTCATTTATTTCGTAAACAAATAAAAATTTAACGTCACGCGACTAACACTTGAGTATTAATTATCGCCTGTTCACTTTTGATGTTAAAAACGGATTCCTCATAACTAATATTGTAACCCTTTGTATAATTCTAAAAGACTAGAACTGGCCGTCGAGGTTAAAATCTATTGTCAAACACCAGCAAAAGAATGCTTTTTTGTTTATTAGTTTAAAAATAGAACAGGAAGTTCACGAACATATGGGTTCAAAAGTTCACGCCTCATTAAGACTTGTCAATGGGTTTACATAATTTTCTCTGGTTTTAAATCCTTTTTTTAATATACAAAAATCTAATTGTTTACCCAGGTCTAAATGGTATCCCTGTCTTCATGACTGTTGGTTACCTGGCATTAGTTGAGGGAATGGGGAGGGATAAGGCGGTTATACCCACCGGACACTCCACGTCGTATCGACGAGGAGAAAACGTGTAAACCACGTCGGTACGACTTGGTGTGCCCGCTAGGTAGGTATCGTACTGACAACTGACTTGTTTGCCTTGGCCACGAAACCAATATTCCGCTAGTCCTACGGGCTACATAGTCGTTTGGTGAAATTTGTTTTGTTTTTTATGAAATTTATTTGACATTTAAAACGTCATGGCTTTTATCACTCGAATCTTTACTGATTCAGGTCAAAATGAACCTTTAAAAAATGAAATCTATTGGCAACACATGTTGACTCAGAAGAAGATCAATAACTCCATTGCACGATGGCTGCAGATGATAAAATCATTTTACCAGGTTGACGTTTTGGGAAAAAAATGGTATGTTTAGTAAGATTTTCAGGTCATTTAGAACGAATTCGAAAATATTTTTTTTTGGAATGAACTTGTAAAAAGCATTAGTATAATTCATTTCTGTTTTAAGCAAGTCTGAACGATAAATAAATGAAACAAAAACCTTCCCATTTCCCTCCAAATTCTAGTTCGCTAATTTCTCTTGTTTATGTATCCCTTGCTTATCTGCCTTGTTTATATCCCTTGCTTATCTGCCTTGTTTATATCTCTTCTATCTGTATAAATAAAGTAGATTGTGTGTGTATTCAACCAATCAAATTAGTTAATTTAAAGACCTTATTGTCTCATATTATCTTTTGCGATTTCACTTCGGACATTTGTTGTCTTCGCTAGCTAAGGGGTTCACGCCGGGGAGCTTTTGACTTAATAAAAAGACTATTTTTAACGCGATAATAATATTTAATTTAAATTACTTTCCTAAATGTTTTTAGTAAATAATAATTTTATATTTTAAATTATTGCATCTAGCATGTATCTTTCTGTTCATTGTAGTTTATGAAATTTTTATCTGTATCTTATACATTCCTATTTAAATTTTCCCCGGGCAACGCCGGGGAAATTTAGTTGTCTTTAAATATAAAAAAAAGTATTTGTAACTAAGGAGGAAATCTTTAAAGTCTACAATAAGGTCTTACTAGTCCCCTCTTGGGTCCGGCAATGACCGATGCAGTGCTATCTCTTCGCTCACGTATTCATAGAAACTGTGCTTGTCATAGCCTTTAGATCTCCTAGTCAGCACCTCTTTGGAGACATTTATTTCTAGAAATTTTTTGAAATGGTAGGTCTCTCCCATCTCACCTGTGTAATAGAAGTAATCATTCTTTGCTTGGCTTGCTTTGAGTTGACTAGAATTTTTTTTTTTTAAATTTATTTAATCGTCTTATTGGTTTTAAAATGAAATTAATAAAACTCCAGAACATTAGCCTTACCTGATATGATTTTATGACCACAAACTATCATTACCATTAAGTGTCCGACAAAAGCTATAGGCCTGCACGAAATCAAAAGCCGGACCTACATTTTCTACAAATTTCAATTTAAATATGTGTGTGTTTTCTTTATTTTTGTAAAATAAATATGTTTAATCTTTAAGATCTTTTCTTTTATGTCAATCATATATTTTTCTGATCCATGGGGACGGTGAAGCAGCGTTCACCAGTTTCTGTGGCCACGGCACAATAGGGGATTGTATGGCCAGCACAATGCCTAGCCGCCTTTAACCCAACCAAGATCAGGCACCAATCAGTGCTGAGTAGACTCGGGGACACTCTCCAGACCCGAGAACAAATCATAGCCTTCACCAGGAATTGAACCCATTATCTTCGGTACGCCAGCCGAACGCGCTTCCGCTCACAGATCAATCTGGTCCGACTGGATACTTTACATACTTACTTATTTTATTTCTAAATTATTATTTAATTTTATGTTAGAAAGGAAAATTCATGATACAAAAAAAAAATCAATGATCTAGAAGATGTTTCTGTGCTACACACCTGGATCACCTGGCTTGCCATACTCAACAAACGGAGGGAACGTCACGTTATAGTAAACTTTCTTTCGAAAATGACTTGTTACTTCCAGCACAGGTAGATCTCTAACTGTCGACTGCAGAGTAACCTGCAAGTAATCACCGAGTAACAGAACATCTAAACCGATCTTCACCAAGCACAGAGCACAAACACAGCCAATGAAACAAGAGTAGCTGCCGCTGGATAAATATTTCAGGCTCATAGACATGTCTTTTGTTTTTGCTATTCACTCGCTGAAATCTATAATTCCAATCCTAAATGGCATCTAAATGAAAGTGGATGTTACTTTTAACGTAAATGAATTATAACTGAAATTGTTTTTTCACATTTACTTACAATTTTACATTGATTGAATCTTTTGGTGGCAGCGGATTAGGCCAACTGTTACACACACCAGTGTTACTGCTGTAATCCATTGATATTTTTTCCTCAATGTCAACGCATGGAACAGATTATCTTTTAACATTCGATTTTATTTTGTCCTTAATATCTTGTGAAAAATTCTGGCTGATTTATAAAAAAAAAAAACAAAAAAAAAAAAACAACACAAAAACCCACCGATTTTATAATTAGTTGATTGTCTCTATCATTGCGGACTTTCCCAAGAAACCCAATTACGCTGAATAAGATCTGTTTGTTTTTATTTAGCTTTCATTTTTTATCGTTATTATTTTCAGCTTGTAAAATATCACGGTGATAAATAATTTACCACGTGGTGGTCTAACGAAAAATGCTTTGGCTGCCATTCTGGAGGTACTTTTGTCTTAAATCCTGCTTAAATAAAAAAAAATCGACAGTGTGCCCCCCCCTCCTCAAGTCAACAGAAGCAGTGCACTAGAAACGAAATCCCAGGGTAGTCTGTGGCTAAAGAAAATGATGAACTGCGGTGAAGGTAATGTGTAATACTTTAAATTTAAAGCAGATAGCATTTTGTAGAGCAGGGGTCGTCCATCTACGGCACGCGTGCCAAACTTTATAGTTATAAACCACCTACAACTGAATCATCTTCATCTATCCCATAACCCGAGTGAGGGTCGCTGGGGCATAATTTTTCAACTATTTACGATTGTATGCAGCTAGTCTCGGTCCTGCACCGCCCTCTGGTAATTCGCAAGAGACAAGCCGGTCCACTCCTTGGTGTCATCCTCCCATCGTCTCTTCTGATTGTATGCAACTCGTCTCGGTCCTGCACCGCCCTCTAATAATCCTGCACTGTGCCCTGCAGAGTGGTTTACGACTGGCCTTCGGATCTTGCCACATGTCCGTACCATCTGAGTTGTTTGTTTTTTTTACATTTAATGGCGCTAAGTAGATCTTCGTGAAGGCCGATGACGTTGGTGATTCGCTCACGGACAGCCGCGTGTGTAACGCGATCTTTGTAGAACATATTATTAAAAGTCTCTTGAAATGTATTGACAGGTCAGTGTTTACGAAATATTATAATTTTTCAGATAAGTGAAAGTCATTTGAAAGCCTATTAATTTTGGCTTTAAGAGTATAGGTTCCGGACCCAATTTATTCTTGTTATAGGTCAGTGGATCTATCTGATTTAATCAATGATCTATTGCAATCTATTCTATCTACCTGTCAATTTATCTTTCTATGTATCTGTCTATTTATAAATATGTTGTCTATTTCATGTCTATCTTGTAATAGGTTATCTGCTTTGTAGCAGGCATCTATCTTATCATCTTACTGACGAAATTGAAAAGAAAATACTATTACTATTACGTAGGTTATAAGATTCTATTATTTCATTTTCTTAACTGATTTCAATAATGATAATTTGTTGTTATTTTTTTTCCCCCAACCTCTCTTGATTATCTCCCTTGTTTATCTCCCTCTTGCTTATCTGCCTTGGTTGTGTCCTTTGTTTATAGAGTCTATCCATTTAGTAGAAGAACTTGAATTTTGTAATCTGTGACTAGGCAGTACAAAATATTTAATTTTAATTTTAAGTTTTTGCAGGAAAGTAAAGAACAGAAACCACAAGACAGAAACCAAAGAACAAAAACGTATTTAATACAATATATTGTACTGCACCTTTTATTTACATTATAAAGAAACTTTATTGGAAAACAAATATAAATGACATTTTTATGATATCAGATGAGCTCCATTGTTGATTAAATTGACTTCCATTATATCATTCAGCAGTTGTAAACAACGTCAAGCTGTGAACAATTATAATAGCATAGTTTTGCCCGTCAAAATGACGAAACAACGAATGATTACAATGTAAATTTTTTTTAAGAGAAAGAAAAAATAAACAATTGTACAATTTTAAAAAAAGGTAGTGAAAACGTTTCTTTCGGTATTTAGTTTCTTTTGTTGTTGTTATAATATCATGCTGGGGTGGTGAATGATTGGGTAATAATTATTGAGAGGAGAGAACTGGATGTGGTCGACATGAATGTGAAATTCTTTAGTGTGTGAGAAATGAAGAGGGTGTAGAATAGTTTTTGTGTTCAGGATGTCGAATAGCGTCTCCATTGAAGATAGAGTTTCCTCTTGAAATGGCAAGATAAAATGTAAAAACATGAAACAAACAAACAATATATCACATCTACAATAGAAGTTTGTTGCATTGAAAGAAAAAAGCACACGACTGTTTAATATTGGGATATAGTAGCAGCACAAAGGCTATCGTAATACTGATGTTAGGCAAGTAGTCTAGTCGAGACTGACACTGATGAAAAAAAACTGATCTACGGATACAATTTTTTGTTTTTTCTTCACATAGACAAATATTACCCTCCCTTTCACAAAATTAAATATTTGGTTTCATACCCAATAAATTATTTTTTTCTGTACGTAATAAATATTTGCTTTTATACGCAATAAATATTTATTTCTATTCACAATAAATATTTGCTTTTATAGTAAATATTAATTTATTACGTAATAAATATTTGCTTTCATACGCAAAAAATATTTGCTTTTATACCTAATAAATATTGGCTTTTATACGCAATAAATATTGGCTTTTATACGCAATAAATTTTAATATTGGCTTTTATACGCAATAAATATTATTTCATTATGTAATAAATATTTGCTTTTATAAGCAATAAATATTTATTTCTATACGCAATAAATATTTGTTTTATACGCAATAAAGATTTATTTCTAAAAGTAATAAATATTTGCTTCTATACGCAATAAAAAATTATTATTAGGCCAATGAACACTATAAATATTTGCTTTTATACATAATAAATATGTGCTCTTATACGCAACAAATATTTAGATCTACTTCTATACGCAATAAATATTTCCTTCAATACGCAATAAATAGTAATTTCTATATGTGGCCACCGGACTGAATGAATCTTTTCCACCCAGACAAACACTAAGTTGAAATTAGACAACAGAAAAATCTTTCAATATAAGATGAAAAACACATTCAAAAAATTCTTTTAGATCAGTTTTTTAAAACAGCGCAGTTCTCTACATGTGACTAGTGAAGAAATAAAAACAACAACAACACGGCTTGGAAGTAATATAATGTAATAATATAACCCAAATATTAACATTGAAGTAGAAAAACTGAATGTAATGAAAATGTAAAAAAAATTAGAGGGGAAGGGAGAGAATAAGGACGGGATGGCAGGTAAAGTTATCACAGTGATTAAAACAATATTATGTACATTAACATTTAAGGTGTAATACCACTGGTTTGTATTATTGTATACTTGTAAAATTAATATATTAAATAAATCTGTAAAAATATTAAGATAAACAGAATGTAAGCATTTAATATATACACTGCGTCGTGATATACACCTGTGATACATTTCTTTTTATATACATCGTATATATAATACATGTATTGATTTATACATTGCATTTTTATAATATACATTGCCGTTTTCAATATATATATACATATACAGGGTCGTATTTAGGGTTGTGGGGGCCCTGTTCCCAAATGTATGTGGGAACTGTCGTGGCCTCGCCATGCCTTCCACATATCTCAGAAAAGTGTCGTTTATTCATATTACATTCTGTAAAATGATAAATTGTATGTTGCGCTTAGCTTGGTTGGACTGGAGCGCTTAAAATTGTAGGGGAGTAAATGAATTTTATTTTACATTTCCAACGAAAGAATGGGGAAATCACTAAAAAAATATTTTAGTGATATGTGTTCCAATGGAACATGTGGAGAATGCCTAAATACGCCGCTTTATATATATATATATATGTATATAATAAACTGGTAATTATTACTTTTGTATATTCTGTTGTATGTATGTCTGTGAAGGCCTATATTGGTATATGCAAAGAATAAATTAAGATGGACCGCTATCTAATAACTTGAAACACTTAGTTTCGGAATTTTCGATCGCACTATGTCCTCTTGACTTCCGGTTTAGTAATTCGCCATGATTTTCTCAACGGAAAATTAAGATTAAAATCGAAATGTGTTTACAGCGGACACATTTAATGCAATGGTAATAGCGTAGAAGTCATTCAAGACAACCATATTGGTTGCGCACGGAAAAAAAATAACATAATGCAAGCTCTAAAAATAGAGCAAGCGGTCCATCTTATTATAGTCTTTGGTATATGCCTGTTTGTTTTTTTCTTTGCTTCTCATAGTTCTGGAAACCTACAAGCAATTTTACCCGGTCACTCGATCTTACGTGGTAATGAACAACGCACAATGGCAGTGATAACTAAATTATTTTTATAAAATAAAACTACACCCAAAAAAAGTTTCCCCAACTGTGTATTTACATTGAAATATTTAATACAATTCACGTATGCTCGTTTATACAACACAACCATTTGTTTATTTGACAACATACATTTTGTTTCAATACATAAGTTTTTATTTTCTCGATTCGATAATCGCATCATTTGAAATAATGTCCGCAACCCTCTCATCCTCCTCCAGAAGTGATGAGCTGCCAACGGATTCTCTCACCTCAATGGCCAGGAGTTTGTCTTTCAAGATACTTGTTAAACCCGCAGCCTCGACTCCATCCTTAGTGCTCTTCCGTTTTTGAGTTTTTCTTACGCCTTCTGGTTTTCTGGAGGACGATGTCGTCATCGTGGTGCTAGTTGTCAGTGGCAACAGTAGGGCATAACTCTGTTGAATCCTGGCCTGCTCGTGGTTATCACACTTTGAAATCACGACGTGTCGTCGGGTTGTGCGCGGCGAGTCAACGCTCGTCTGCTCCTTTTCACCGTTCATAGTTCTCGGGGTCAGACTAGATGTAGAACCGAAACTGTTGAAATCGCGATGATGAAAAATACTCGGCAATTTCAAATTGAAGCTCCCTGAAATACCTCCAGTCCAAGTTTTTTTAGAATACACGCTTCGATTCGTGAGCTGTGATCCGGGATCGTTTCCATGTATAGAATCACCTTTGAGGTCTATAAGTGATGGGCAGCTAGGTGAACGAGTTAGCTCCGCTCTGGAGGAAGTACTTGCATCGTATGTTGTTGCTGCCTTAGCATCGGTTGCAAGGTTGGAGACGCTGATGCTCTTAGAGCGTTGTATGCTGGGAAGTTTAAATGGCTTGCTTGACTCTGAGGTCGGGGCTGAGGAATACAGCTTTTTCCCGTTGGTAAACATTCTGGAAGATGGCAGCAGTGTTTCTTCGGTACTTCTAGACTTTCGTGTGGCGCCATGCTTTTTTTTCACCACGCGACCTTGGTGGTCGGGATCGTGGATGGCTGGAAGGAAGAAGTCGTCTTTGGATCCTGCCAGTCCGTCTTTCATTCCTGCCACTGTGATCGCAAAAGGTACCGCTATACTATTTGTATATGTTTTCTATAACAATATAGATGTCATTCTTTTAACGTTTACACGGCGAAATGAAACAGATGCGGTCGTTTCCAACTTTGACGATGTCAGTACTGATGTTATGCGAGTTTGAATTATTCATTTGGTTATATATTGGATACGAAGGCACAAGAGAAGTCAGCGATGAGAAGTTATCTAGTCAGACTTCTGGATATCCCCGATTAGAAGTTATCTGAAAGATCAAAAGAAAGAAAGATGAATTAATCTCTTTGAGTATAATAGTCGTATTTAACAATACAAAATCATTTTCAGAAAAATAATTTAACGAAAATATTTTTGCTTATACTGTATATAGGCTGCACACACATTTTTCCATACATAAATTTAACTGATGTTAAAACTAGATCACGTTTTATTTGTAAATTGAATGACACGATTTTTTAAAATAAATAGCAAAATTAAGCCTATAATGTATCACAATGTGATTTTTCTAGCCAGTAGTTGAGATTGTAAGAACCAAAGTCCATTATAGCATTACACAAGGTTTTTTTTTTAATTGATAAAATTAAATAAATGTGTTTCTGTAATATTAACTCGGCGTAGGTTTGTGTAATAATAACCTTTACATCATAGGTCTTTGTATAAATTGTCATTACATCATAGATCTGTGTATGAATTGCCATTACATCATAGATCTGTGTATGAATTGCCATTACATCATAGATCTGTGTATGAATTGCCATTAAATCATAGATATGTGTATAAATTGCCATTACATCATAAGTCTGTGTATGGATTGCCATTACATCATAGATCTGTGTATGAATTGCCATTAAATCATAGATCTGTGTATGAATTGCCATTAAATCATAGATATGTGTATAAATTGCCATTACATCATAAGTCTGTGTATGAATTGCCATTAAATCATAGATCTGTGTATGAATTGCCATTACATCATAAGTCTGTGTATGGATTGCCATTACATCATAGATATGTGTATAAATTGCCATTATATCATAAGTCTGTGTATGGATTGCCATTACATCATAGATCTGTGTATGAATTGCCATTAAATCATAGATCTGTGCATGAATTGCCATTACATCATAGATATGTGTATAAATTGCCATTATATCATAAGTCTGTGTATGGATTGCCATTACATCATAGATCTGTGTATGAATTGCCATTAAATCATAGATCTGTGCATGAATTGCCATTACATCATAAGTCTGTGTATGGATTGCCATTACATCATAGATATGTGTATAAATTGCCATTATATCATAAGTCTGTGTATGGATTGCCATTACATCATAGATCTGTGTATGAATTGCCATTACATCATAGATCTGTGCATGAATTGCCATTACATCATAGATCTGTGTATGAATTGCCATTACATCATAGATCTGTGTATGAATTGCCATTACATCATAAGTCTGTGTATGGATTGCCATTACATCATAGATCTGTGTATGAATTGCCATTACATCATAGATCTGTGTATGAATTGCCATTAAATCATAGATCTGTGCATGAATTGCCATTACATCATAAGTCTGTGTATGAATTGCCATTACATCATAAGTCTGTATATGAATTGCCATTACATCATAGATCTGTGTATGAATTGCCATTAAATCATAGATATGTGTATAAATTGCCATTACATCATAAGTCTGTGTATGAATTGCCATTAAAGTGAAGTTTGTTCTAAGAATAGCTATAGTAGCGTAGGCTTTAGTGAGACTGGCCATTACAACGTTGCCTTGTCGGATCAGGCTGTTTACCGGAATTCGTTTTCACACGTTCAAGATTACAAGCAGAAAATAGCTGCACCGGAAAAGAACCAAAGTCGATAAAAGGAAATGAATATTGTGTTCTTAGTAAACTTTCCACCAATCAAGATGGAATTCGAATCTGAAAAAAAAAAAAGCAATGAACATTGTGATAGCAGCGAATATAAAATATTATTTGCAATCACCATTTTGTTCGTCTGCATAATTTTTTGGCTTTATCGCTAGTCTGTGGAATACGGTGGCCTAGCTGAAAGCGCGTTCAGCTGGCGTACCAAAGGTCCTAGGTTCAAATCCTAGTGAAGGATATTAATTTTTTTTTCTGGTATCTGGAGGTTGTCCCTTAGTCTAACTACATTAAATAAGTTGATGCAAGACTAAAAGCGGATGGGCATTGTGTTGGGCACACAATTCCTCACAATGTTGTGGCTTATGGATCCGAAGGGAATACTTACTGCTCTTACTACTACTAGTATGTTTAGTTGCAAACTATAACTAATCAACATAACTTTCCCTAGTCTCTATACTACACAACTAGTCTTTCTAGTTGTATAACTGCCCACTTGTCTATTTAAATGACAGAACAACGTTTCATTTCCGATCCAATATTTCCGACAGTTAATTTCAAAAACGGTTACAAAAGACATCAGAGATGATATATGAAAGTGTTCGTAATCAGACAATAAATAGATAAAGAGATTTCAGTACAAGGCTGACATGTCCAATCCATACATATTTTAACCAAGAAACAATAAAATTGTAAATCAATGACCCAGTAGAGCTAGGGGTTTATGCTAATGATTTATTGATTTTGTAACACAACACTATAATATGTATTTCTTTAAAACTCCGTCTCTGGGATTTATTTCTATGTAAATATTGGATTACATTTTTATATTTGTATTTAAATAATAGACATAGAAGAAATCGTACCAAGTCGGTATAAGTGATGGAATCCAAAGTTATATATTGTCCTATATAGATATAATTGATGGAATCCAAAGTTATATATTGTCCTCTATGGTTAAGATTTATGATACGAACTAAAGAATATATTCCGCGAATTCTGCCTGGTCCAGTCCGTCCATGCCAGGAACGCAGTTCCTACTTCTTACCACAGGACACGGACATGTTCATGTGCCCTGTGGCACCACAGGTCGGGTTACTGCAATATAGTAAAGCACCCGTCGGACCAAATTGATCATAGGGCTGGTGAAGCAGCGTTCACCAAATTCTGTGGTCCTCCCCGGGTATTTTATTTCCCCCGGTACCCACCATAACTTTGGAGGGAGGGTGGGGGGCGTTCTCCTATCCGCCACTTGGGGAGGCGCTCGATGGGAGAACCACATTAATTAACTCCGCATGGATATTCTATACACGTTTAAATAAAGTGGTGCGCAAAATATTGCAGCAATTGAAAAGTTATTAAACGAAAGTGAATTGTGACGTATGAAGGTAAAAGGAGGTTACTAAGGAAATTTTTAAAAGTATAACGTCAATTGCCTCTTGGAGAAGGAGTGATGAACACCTTTGATAGCGTAATAGTTTGGAATATTAATTCGTTTGTGTGGCGGAATAATAGCTTGGATAAATTATATACTTCAACAACTTTATTGTAAATATGTTATGGATTTAACGTTATTAAAAGTTGCATCTGAGTCAAATTTACTGCTTAATGTTACGTACGCCTGAGAGAGTCTGAGCCGGAGAAGAAAATAGTTGTCCGAGTGTATATAATCAATATGTAATATAAATAAAAAGTCGTAACAGCAGGCTTAAATACCGTTATGTGGCGCACACACATTTTAAACACCTTACAAAGCTGCACAGCCAATATACTTTTGCCGCACTTCAGCCTTGGGGACAATTGAAGGGAGGAGGATTGGTGCAAGCCCCCCTCCACGTGCGCAAACGTACTCAGATTCTCCCCCCCCTCTTCCCTATCAATGCGTATCTAATATATGGATGGCCCCTTATGTCACATTCATTCTTTACATCAGGGATCGGCAACCTACGGGACGCGTGCCAAACTCAAACGCTGAGGGATTTTTCAATGGCACGCGGAAGAGACCTTAAAAGTATATTCAAGTTTCTTCTGCAAGAAATTTAGTGCTACAGCAGGCTGTCTTTAAGGCTTTTGTCGCGCTGAATGAATTAGAAATCCTACTTTGACACACTGTTATCAAAAGGTTGCCGACCCCCGCTTTACATCATTTCGGCGCAAGACAAAACTGAACATGCATTCACTGTTTCCAGACAGAGCCATTGACCGACTCTACTAAGTGGATTACGAATTGGTAGAAAGCACTTTAAAAATTATTGCCTAACACACTTTTACTGCTTGTTTCTTAAAACTGTCATTTTATGTTGCTCTTAAAGCCACAGTCTTCTTTATGGTCTTTTTATAGCAGCACTTCAAAACGAACACAATTGAACTAGATCAATACAACGGAATTATGTCAGCGTTTTAAAAAAAAAAATATGGTAGAGATTCGATTATTTTAACAACAAAAAAAAAGATAATCGGACAGGAATATTTATGCTGCTATTACGTAGGGCCCTACGTTTGTTTTTAAAGTCGATTTAGGGATTGTGTGCTCCACGTGACCTTTCTTTAAATCGCCAAGTTGCAACGAGCCAACGGAATGGTTGACCGTATCGAATATTTTGTATTATACACACAAAACAAATACCCGCAACTTGTAGAACAATAAAGCGCTTAGTAAACAGTCGGGTAGAGGGTACGTTTATTGATAGTAATCGATATGGCCTAATTTAATGCTTATCCGCAAACTCAGGGCCCTCCCCCAGTGTGTAGCGGGGTCAATCAGGGATGTGTCCTGGCACCATAACTCTTTAGTCTAGACCAGGGAATTTTAACCTTTTGATAATATTGTACCAAAGTGGGATTTCTAATTCCTTCAGCGTGCCAGCAATCTAAACGTCTTCCTCTAGCATGCAACTGAAAATGGCTCTGCGTGCCAGGTTTGGCATGCGTGTTATAAGGTAGCCGACCCCTGGTCTATACTATTCCTCTTTTCCTAACAATCTTCAAGCCTTAAATAAAAGGCTTTACAAAAATGTGATAATCACTTTTAATTTTACATCTTTGCGGTACTGTCTGAAGAAGTAAATGCGTACTAATGAAAATGAATTAGTAGCTAAAAAGGTGTCTTAAAAATTACATTTATAATGTAAAAACATTAATTAATTGATATTTTATTTTGCGTATTTTTATCCATTTGAGTACCGGTACTGGTATACGCATAAACAATTTGTTTCAAATGCAAATTGTATAGTAAAAAAACTGTTTACTCAAATCATTGCTCTAGAGACTTAAAATTAGGATTATTATCTCCCTTGGTTCGAATTAGTACGACTTTTGTTTAACACTTAACATGCCAAAGGTTTTTTACGTAAAATGTGCTCCACTGCCAACTTGTTTTTTGGTAATTTCACAAAATTAGAGTGTGGTGTTTAAAAATTAATAAAAAATTAATGGACTTATGTGGAAGCATGAAATCTTTACCATATATGTAAAACATAATACCATACTTAAAAATAAAGTTTTCATGCAAATTAGTGTCACATGACCATGGCGGCCATCTTTAATTTGTGAGATTTATATAAAAATAAGTACTTGTGTCCACTTTTTTTCTTCTTTGAGAACCATCGGCAAATATGAGTGCACTATTTCAGTACTACAACATAGCTAGTATACCACACTAAGTAAAAAAATCAAATTCAACAATAAAAAAGTAGTTTTTATTCCGATTTGCCCCTTGCTTTGCCCATGAATTTTGAAACGATTTTGCTCAATTTTCAGCTAGTTTACCGAAACTGGTTAGTATCTTTGAATATGTACAAATCGGTAACAGTTCAATATCGATTTGTGAAATCTCTACCATACATGTAAAACAGAATACCATTCTAAAAAAAAAAAGTTTTCATGCAAATTGGTGTCACGTGACAATGGCGGCCATCTTGAATTTGTGACACTTATAGAAAAATATGTACTTGTGTCAACTTTTTTTCTTCTTTGAGAACCATCGGCAAATATGAGTGCACTATTACATCATAACAACATAGCTAGTAGATCACACAAAGTAAAAAAAAACAAATTCAACAATAAAAAAGTAGTTCTTATTCCGATTTGCCCCTTCTTTTGCCCATGAATTTCGAAACGATTTTGTTCAATTTTCAGCAAGTTTACCAAAACTGGTTAGTATCTTTGAATATGTACAAATCGGTAACAGTTCAATATCGACTTGTGAAATCTCTACCATATATGTAAAACAGATTAACGTAATAAAAAAAAACGTTTCCATGCAAATTGAAGGCACGTGACCATGGCGGCCATCTTGAAATTGTGATATTTATAGAAAAATATGTACTTGTGTCCACTTTTTTTCTTTTTTGAGAACCATCGGCAAATATGAGTGCACTGCTACAGCATAGAAACATAGCCAGTAGATAATGCTAAATCTAAAAACAAAATTCGACAATAAAAAATCAATAAAAAAATATTTTTTATTTCATTTTGCCCCTTGTTTTGCCAATGAATTGTGAAACGATTTTTGTCAATTTTCTGTCACTTCACCAAAACTGGTTTAGACTATTTAAACATATATAAATATGCAATTAGTCACTACTGAGGAATGAAATCTTACCATATATGTAGAATATAATACCACATTGGAAAATTGAATTCTCATGCAAATTTGCGCCACGTGACTTAAGCAGCCATCTTGAGTTTGTGACATTTTTAGAAAAATCTAATATTTTTTAGGCATTGTTTTTCTTGTGCAGTTTTTAAGCAATATGGTAATAAACCTATAAAAGAAAGAACTGGTCCTTGAAGGTCTATTTCAAGTGAAAAATTTTTACTGAACAAATTTAGTGTGTAACTTAACCTATATTATATATCAAAGCAAAACTAAACATTATACATTTATACAATTTAATTAGAGCACCAACAAAAGATTAATTTACTGCTTCGAAAACAAATATAAGAATCAATATAAAATCAAAATACAAATAGAAACAATTGTGCAGAACTACACAGTTTTTAAACAATACATTATACTAATTTACTGCTGTAGCGTCCATCAATGATATAATTCACTGTTGTATGGTACAGATAAAAACAACCTGGCACAATGCAGAGATGGACGTTGCAAATATAAAGGCATATATTGTTTGAATTTTTTTATTGCAGGATTTACAAACAAGACAGTATGGTTTGTAAGTTTTGACTTTATATTTTGAGAAATGGACGTGCGGTTAGACTCTCATCAATGTTAAGGGTCGGGGCAGTAGCAGTGCTCTTTTGTCACGGCCTAGTTACTTGGTTCTGAATAAGGGATTCAAGTACGAGTTCGCTAAAATTTTTTTAGCTGTCATGGAAGCGTTCTTGTTTATCTATAACCAATAAGTCCATTTATTTATCAAAGTTACTTCTTTGTATAATGAAAGATTGAGTGGAACGACCTGATTGATTTGTGAGGATAGCAATAGCTAACCTTCATTTGGTCAAACTGATCAACACCACCGTTGTGATCATTGTAATTCTGGTAGTTTTTTTTTATTGTTCTGTAACCCTCTGGTAGTTTTCTGTCTCGAACACGCTTTACTGTAGTTGTATTGCCTCCCACAGTTGATAGAAACATGTAAAACTGAGAAGCTTGCGATCTGGAAACGTTGTGACATCAAGTAATTCCATTTAGCAAAGATAGGAGGATCAATTGTTTACCTTTTTTTCCCTTGAGTTCTTTTGGATAAGACTTTGAATTTTCAAGAATTTTGTGCCTAGCTTGTTCACCTTTGAACTAGCATAAATATGATGATGTAATTGTCTGTGTAGATGATTTGGCCTTTTCACTCTTATCTGCTAATCAGATCAAATTATTGCCTTCTTTCTATGAAAGTCTTTTTCCCTGTGTAAATTATAAACCACAATAGTAGAATAACTTGGAATCATAGAACATGAATGCCTTTACGCCCCATTTAGTTGTCATAGAGATGCACTGTTTGAACAAACAACGTCCTTTGACTGTCACCATAGACTCATAAATTGAAAGAGTTGTCCTGGTCCATAAACTTGTCGGTATAGTGGAGGCTTATTGTCCAATGACGATCGCAGTTTGAAGAGCGGATCTTATCCATTGAAATGAAGACACGAGTTTATAATTTGGTATCTATTTCTCTCCATCACTGAAGTAAAATGGCATGTGAGCCAAAGTCCTGTAGCCCAATAACCATCTATTGATGATTTGCTGCACAAGCCCATCGCTACACGAAGAGCAAGAAATGCGGTGGGATCCATCATTCACAACACATTTTTCTCTTTTGACATTCATTCATAACTTGTTCTTAATGTGTTTCATTAGAGTATGAGGAAAAATCAACAGCCTCAAAATTTGTAACATCTGCAATAACAAATTGTCTACTGTTGAATGAGGACAGCTATTCGTTTTGAGGTCAACAAAATCATTCCTAACACTTCCCAGTCAGTATAAGCTGTTTTGTTGCAATGCTACCTTTACGCCTCTCAACCGTTTTGTCATCAATGCGAGCAGGTACATTGGAGCTAGAAATAGCACTGATTTCTTAGGCAAAATCAATCTCACCATCTGAATCACTTTCTAAATCTAAATTATTATTATCCTCTAAATCACAACTGTCATAATTATATTCCTCACACGAATCGGAATCATAACGAGAAACAATCGAATCATCCATAGCTCAATTTAATTTAGAGTAAAAGTCAATACATGTAATGATAATAGAAAAAATATATTTCAAATTCACACAAGAACACTCTGTAAATAAAACTGGGCACATAAAACACATTTACAAAAGAACACGCTGTAAACACAACAGGGGACATATAAACACATTTACACAAGAACACGTTGTAATTAAATAAGGGCACATAAAAACACATGTACATAAGAACAAGCCGTAGACTGAACCTAACAGGACACAGAAACGGTTTCAGTACCAAGATCAACATCAACAATCATTAACAATATAATACATTACATGTAACATAGACGCCATTCTATATATTGTACATCATAGCCACAACGCGTCATCAAAGTCTGTGACGTCACAGAATTTATCCGTTGAAGGAAAGCGTGCTTTTACGTTATTCACAAAGCAGATTACAACTTTACGTTTGTCTCTCGTGTAAATAGTGAGAATAACGTTTTTTCTAGTCAAAGTTAATCCTTCATTTGTATATTAGTACTGTCATGTAAAGTTATAACGGACGCTTCGCCATGTGACCCCTACAAATAATAATACCGAAAAGACTGGTGATTGAGGTCAAGATAGTCATGCCAGTAATGGTACAAGATCCAAACTCTGTACCATGGACTATTAGGTTAAGATTTTGAACCATTTTTTAAAGACCACCATGATTTTCGACTAAAGTCGAATTTGGCATACAGAAAGACTTTTGTAAATTCGACTTTAGTCGAATTTGGCATGTTAAGTGTTAATCACTTGAGAATTATTTTTTTTGGAAATTAAAAGAATATGGTTTTAATAAATATACCAACATTATATGTTAAATCTTAATAGAGGTCAAAGAACCATTTCACGGGGGTCGCCTAAGACCACTGGAAAATCCATATTTTATCAGTCTTCAGGCGGGCACACCCACATACAGATACATCCACATACGAGCACAGAATAAGTATATTTCTATTCTGTGCATACGAGTACCCGGCGTGATGACATCAACGCACAAACCCCTTCACATACTTACCTTAAGCAGTTGCAAAAACAGTCGGATGCGCCGAACTACTATTTCACACTGAAGTCAGATGGTTGTCGAGAGTAAAAATGTAAAAACGTGTTTTGAGCTTAGTGATAAATTCAGAACTCTATAACTTAAAAATCAGAAAGCAAGACCGCAGTTCAAAGCACTTTATGGCAATAAAAGTGAACTGCAGAAAAAAACTTTATTGACATTTTCATCGTACCTTTCAAATTTATCTGACACTTCATTTGCAATTGAAAGAAGGTCATGCACAGTCAAATTTGAAGATGTTCCTGAGACAACACAAGGGAAGTTCATTTAATTTATTAACGACTAGATCTAATTTCTCAACATTGCCATTTACAAAATTCAGGATCAAGTGTTTGCAGTCATATACTATTTTGTATGAGACTGTGTTGCGCCTTCTTCTTCCATCTCCAACAACCTATCTTTGTGAAAGGGCTTTCCAATTTGTTGATTATTAAATCTTAATACAGAAGTAGACTTGTGAAAGATGATCTTCGTTGTGTAAGCCGATGAGAATGACGCAATCTCAATCTTATCACTGACGTTGTGTTGTAATTAGTAATAAATATTTCACAATATATAATTTCAAATGGATTTTTGTGATGAATTACTGTGCTTTAATTATGTTCAATTTGTAACACTGAAAATACATCCTGCATAATATGAGATATTTACATTATATTTTATAACAGTACCACATTACAGTTATAAGGTAGCGACAAAACAAACTTTATAGTTAGGGGTCGCCATAACGTGAAAAGCTGTATAAAAAGGTCGCGGCATTCAAAAGGTTGGGAACCACTGATCTAGTAGATATGATGGCCATGTGTTTCGTCAGAGTTGTGGCACGATATTTATATTTTAATGGATGCAGACGGCTGCCCCATTCTTTCATCCAGGAAGCACACACAAAGAAAAGAGATGCACTAAACATACCGTTTTTTAGTCAAATGGATGACGGTGTGTATTTGATGAAAATAAGTTATATCGGTGGTACGGTGGTACAATGGAAACTTATATCACTCTAGGTCCCTTGTATATTGTTTTATATCACTCACACTCGGACACAGACCAGGTTTGTATTATATATATATATATATATATATATATATATATATATATATATATATATATATATATATATATATAAATAAAAGAAATTATCACAGTGCGATATTAAGAATCTAGTCACAAAAGTCCGATCACAAATGCCCATGTCCAACGTCTCTAATAATGCAGAAGAGCGTAAAACGTAAGTATCTAAGGCGTAAGTAGGAGTAGTACCCGAAATGTAAATATGGAAGTAGAATAGTACCGGAAAACCTCAGTGATGCGAGTGTAAAATGACTTGCGCGAAGTCTGGAACTGGAATAATCTGTCAATCAGTAGTGTGAACCAATCACCATCGTCTATAGAATGGGGCGGGCCTATTTACTAAAGCTAGAAACGCAGTGGGTACAAACACCAACACGTCTTCTCAGTGAATACGGCTTTCGTTGTGAGTCGGTGTTGGTGACACTATTTAAACCTTGAAACCGCACGCAGTGAGTTCAACACGACTTCGGACTTCAACAACACGCCTTCGCACCAACTTTTTTGACGAGAGTGCACAACTGGCTTGCTACATCTCATGCCTTCGTTTTTTTCACGGTTGCCAGTAGTCGCCTCGACCTTGAATATGTGACGTCATATGGCTGGACTAGGGAAATTTTCACTGTCAATTTTCTCACCGAGAAAGCATCGCAGACAATATCTGATTTCATTTTTGAATTCAGCGACTAAAAATCAAGGGGAGATCCGAGCAGAATTTGAATTTGTGAAATATTTAGCGAAATTTAAAAAAAATAATAATACGGTAATAATATTGCACACTGCCGGGTTTCGTCTGGCGCCGCGGCCACCAAGAGCAGTACATTTAAATGTTTTCTTTTAGGACTTGAAAAGACAATCAAGAAGCTATTTCTTCTTTTTTCCATAATATCAATGATTATATACGCCACATTGGATCGGACTTTGATCAATAAAAAGTTACAGTACTTTATAATAATCAGTACGTTTTCTTGTTTCTTCTGTTTTTGCTTTGTTCTGACTTTTTTGTTTTGTACATTAATTGTTGTTTTATGTTTGTCTGTTTGTTTGTTTGTTGTGATCAAGGACTTGTATGAGTATTGGAGCTCTTAAAGTTTAAGTGGTCCGTAAGACTTGTACAGCCATGGCAGCCATGCTTTGTACCCTGGGGACTGGAGGACCTTAAATGTACCTCAAGATTCTGCTGAGTGCAGATGATGATGACTTACCTCAATGTAATCAAAAGTCGTTCTCTTGGGGACAACGGTTTTCGGAAGTTTGTGGTGCGCTCGGTGATGCTTGGGATCACTAGCTCTAAAAGCGTCCGATCAATTGAGGGTCTTATACTGATGTACGAGATACATTTTTCGTCGTCGTTCAAAACCTCGTCTAAAAGATGATGGTATTCCCCAAACCTTTCTCTCTTTCGAAATATGTGATGAACCCAGTACCGTTAACGTTGAGCCCTATAATACCTTTTCCCGAGCCAATAAAATAGAACAAGCTGCAATGCACAGCGCCTCCATTTTGGAACGACCTGTGTGTCACATGATCTCTA
The DNA here is from genome assembly GCA_949126835.1 of Anisus vortex. Taxonomy (NCBI): domain Eukaryota; kingdom Metazoa; phylum Mollusca; class Gastropoda; family Planorbidae; genus Anisus; species Anisus vortex. The sequence continues at coordinate 8,933,260 of OX421495.1, forward strand.
GGCTCTCGCTGGCTAAAAGTTGAACGCAAGTCATATCGCGCACTGCGTTTGTGCCAATCCCAGTTCAATCGTTCAATTGGCGTTCGGCTTAAGATACGTGCCGAAGGTGTGTTGGTGTTTGTGCCCACTGCGTTTGCAGCCTAAGCTGGAAATTTTGTCTTCTCTGCTTGTCGTCTAGATAGTAAACAAAACAGTTGCCTACAACAGAACATGTGACAGTTCTAAGATGGTGTAGGGAGCAGAAGACACGGATGAGCATGTGTGCTTTTAGACTACCCTGCTGCCTTGCAGGAGCATAGAGTGGATGGGAACAGTCACAGTCAACTGTTTGCACCGAACCTATATGGTGACTTGGCTACACCGCAGTAGCACAAGTGTATTTGTCCTCAGAGATCTAAGAGTAATCTCGGTTCGTATTCTCACTCCAGTGAAGTGAGATTCAAAACCTATTGTACAATACAGCGGCTGGCGATAACTCATTCGATTGACTGGTCTCACGGCCCCGGCTAAACTAAGTTCATTTCATCAAAAATTGGTGGAAAATGTGAAGACGGGTTAGTGACCAAAAGCGTCGACTCAACAATCTGAGGCTAATTAGTTGATCACATCATTACTTACATCAAATAAAGCCAAATCATTAAATACAGTCTTGACAGAATTCAGAAAACATCCATCTAAAAAAATACGCTTAAAGCCAAACGAACTCACCAAAATATAGCCACCCCATCAAATACAGCCAACTTATCAAATACAGCTAATTCGTTAAATACAACAAGAACATCAAATAGCCAACTGCCAAACCAAAAGTCATCAGATATTGTCAACGCATCAAATACAGCCAATTGAATTAACAAATCCAGCCATCTAATGAAATAGAGCCGATTCGAGCAATACAGTAAACATTAATAAACTAACCCATAAAAACTAAGTTTATAATTAATTTATATTTTGATAGATTAAAATAAATATAAGTGATATCATACCTTATGAATTTCCACACTAAAAATTTGCGCAATCTTTTTTTTTTCGGGCCAAAGATGAAAAGTTTATTTACTTCCGTCTCTTCTGATAGAGAAAGGCAGCCATGATTTACGTAAAATATTTTCTTCGATTCGCAAATTGGTCGAAGGTATTCGTAACTATTCCAAAGGATATGATGCTGAAAATTTGATACAATGTATTGTTAGTGGGGACAAGTATGCTGCCGAAGTTTCAGCTCGATTGGACGACGGGAAGTGGTTGAAAAAAATCGATTCAAAGTTTTGCAAGCAACAGGACAAGCAGACAAGCAGACAGTACGAGTAAATATAAAGGGAGTAAAAATGCAACCAACTCATTAAACACAGCCTACTCCTTCAACAGCTGACCTAAAAATAGCTAAACGAACACTCCCAAATAAATGAAATGCATCTCACTCTCACTGTTAAATTTTTTCCGGTTGAATAACTTTGGTTCGATAAAGTCGTGGGCTGGACTAGTGTGTAGTCAAAGATTAAAATTTAAAGACACAATCGAGTGCTTATTATATTACTATAGCAATAAAAGAAAAAGTAGGCTAAAGTGCTAAAGGGAAATAATTACTCTTTTTTTATGGTCGACAACCCGGGGTTATGCCGTTTGGCTGTTCCCATATGCCCTATATTCTCTATATCATAGGTTTTCAACGCCCAGTGGGCGGTGGGAAGATCCAGAGGGGCGCTGACGCTCTCGGGGGCGATAAGGGGGTGCTGAAGGGCCAGTAGGCGGTACGAACGTTCTTGAATTTTTTTTTAACACCTCTGCAATTTCGATTACCAAAATTTACGTTTTTTTTAATTCTAATAACGGTACTCTTGAACTTTAAAAAAAAAATGGACTGTTTTACTGTTGACTTGTACGTCTACTATGTGATTGTGACTTATAAGACATTCATAGCCCTTTGATCTATTGTTATATTTAGACCGATTTTTTAGAAAGGCAGATGGGGGTGAGGCGGAGATTTGATTATGAATGAAATCTGCCGAAAATCGTAATTAAGTGCTGCAGCTATATAAATATCTGCTTTCTCCTAACAGTACAAATTATACAAATATAAAATAGGAATCGCACTGATTTTTAGAAGAAAAAATAGGCACTCTGGTCACATTAAATATCTGGATAGGATCGGTTAAAAACGAAGATCGATGCTTTCGTTAATTATCGCAATATGTTTGGTTTTAATTTGAATAAAATATGTTTGAATATGAATTATAGAAACAAGCTTTGATATCGACATGCACTAAAAAATAATATATTTACCTATCACAGTACACCGGAACTTGTGTATAACTGGAAATCAGTTGAGTAATAGCATTGTGCAGAGACGAATTGATGAAATGGCAGGGGGCAAAGAGAGTGCATTTTGTGATTACCTAAAAACATTTCAATTTTCTTTACAAGTTGATGAGTTCAAGCTACCAGACAGTCAAGTTTTTACTTTTAGCTAACGTTTATCTTATTATAGAAGGGAAAATTTGACAATTGGCTACAAAAATAAATAAAGTTCACTAAAAGCAAATGTACATTACTTGAACTAAAATTTTTTTTTTAGGAAAAAAGAAATGTATATTGCTTATTTATAAAGCGCTTGCATCCATGCTATTACATTGAGCATGTTAAGTGAGCTCTTGGTATAAATTGCAGTGGCAGATGTATGGGTAATAGATACTTAAAGCACTCAGTCATAAGTTAATTGACAAAGGTCTTTAAATTATTTTTTAAAATACTCTTTTGTTTCAGAATCTCTGTGTCTGGGGCAAAGCTGTTCCATGTAGAAGGCACCACAGATTCAAATAACAGTAAATGGCGTTTTTTTAGTGTGTCTTCCTCACTGGGATTTCTCATTGTGATGAGGAGCACATTACCTTTGTTGGTGCCTGCTTTGCATTGAGTACTTAAAAGTAAAAATATGCATTTATGCATCCGACGTTAAGGGACATACTTTTGTGATTAATGCACTTCATCACATGGAGCCAGTGGAGATCTTGTAGAACTTGGAGAGATTTGTTCATGCTTCTTTGTCTGTGACACAATACCTGCTGCAGTGTTTTGCACTCTCTGGAGTCTCTGCAGCTGGTTCTGGGGCAAACCCCACATGCAACTTTGCAGTAATTCAACCTTGACTGGATTAGGCATACTGCTACGGCATTGGCCGTTCTCCCATGGAGTTGAGGCCACAGCTAATCCAGGGCACGTAGATAAAATGAACAACTTTGACCACAGCACTGATATGCGGAATCATTGTCAGTTTACTATTTTAAAAAAAGGTCAAAGTCTCTAACCGTATTGGACAACGGGATCTCGGATGCCCCAACTTTGACCGATGTAATAGTGACCTTCCAAAGACTAGCGTCTGAACCACAAATAATATTCTATGTTTTGTCCTCATTTAATTTAATTATATTTTGCAATCATTGGCGATGGTATGGTGAGCAACTGACAGCCACGGCGCAGTTCATTACAACTATCGGACTTGTTGTCTGAATCCTCCCAATCACAACATTTGAGAACGAAGAAGAAGTATGGTGAAATCGTGGATTAATTTCGTATTTCAGAAAGTCTGCGCAAGATGTATTAGCTATGTGTTTGTAAAAATGGTCGTTCATTAAACATTTGCTTGCAAAAAGACATCCATCATTTTCTCTAGTTCTTTGGGTTTTGGCAACGCAATAAAAAAAATTGAATGTCCATTACCCTGTTTAGTGGAACCTGCATTTGGTGCTGTTGCCACTCTGTTGTCTTTGACGAGAAGCAAATTGAAAGTAATGCAGCATGGAAACCGAAGGTTTTGGTAACCGATAATGAACCAAACATAGACAAACTGCGGGATCTCGGACCCCGCTGCGGGGGCTGTCCCCCATGCGTTCGCCCGCCGGTGTATTCTAAGAGTATTCTGTATCAGCGGTTTACACACTACGCCAGTCTTTGAGGCCAGAAGCTTGACAGCAACAATTCTTATGCATATGCCAGGGTCAGGGCGACCAGAAACAATTAAAAAGAACAAAAACTAAATACCGAAAAGAAACGTTCTCACTCCAGTTTTTATTGTAATATTGTCTTTTGTCTTTCTCTCTTAACAAAACACATTGTAGTCATTCTTTTCTCCGTCATTTTGACGGGCATAACCACTAGTATATATATATAAACAAACTCACGGTAATTATATATGTTTATGATTGATTGATGTGTAAGTTGAGTAATAAAATTGTGTATTAGCAATGAATGGCTTTTTTTAAAAAAAAGCTGATAATAACGAACAGGTTAATTTTTTTATTAAATATAAAACGCTTTAATGATTTTCTCTATTACGCTCCTTTTCTTTTGGTCTTGGTCTTGCTACGGCACTAAATAAATTGTCTTATAAAAACAATATAGTTCATCAATTTGACTTTCACGCTGTTGGCACGCTGAATGATTCAAAATGATTGTAATAAATTAAATTGTTGAAATGCAGTTTAAAACAATAGAAACAGCATAAATTGTGCTTCGTGGCTTGTTAAAATTATTAATTTAATTTTTTTTTCTCCCGAAAACGCCCTTTTTTTTTTATTGAAAATGGTCGTAGGGGGAGCAGCCGCTCCCCCTGCTCCCCCCCCCTGGCTACGCTACTGTGTGCTGGCGTTCCCGGGGGCGATAGGGGGGCGGTGAAGGGCGATTGGGCGTAACAAACGTACCCGAAACAATTTAAACGCCTTTGCTATTCAAATGACAAAATTTCCCAAATTTAGATGTTCTCTAGTTATAATAATGATATTCATTAGATTTGGCTGTTAAGTGAAAGAACTAATAGACTGCATAGTGTACGTTATCTTGATCTATTACTATGTCTAGACTTTTTCCGAAAGAAGCAGGGGGGGGGGGGGGTATTAGTTAATGGGTAAAATATGAAATAAACGCAAGTGCTGCCCAATAAGAAATAGGGTTGCTATTACTATTAGAAGAAGTAGGGTGTTGGGTCAGTATATTTTAAATATCTGGATAGGGAGTTATGTCTGGAGCTAAACGTCTATCGAAGTTCGGTACGTTCGTTTCATTTTAGTTTGGTTTTAATTTAAATTAAATATGTTTTAAAATGATTTTAAAAAAATCAAGTTTTGATATTGACATGTACTTAAAAGAAGACAAATATTACCTATCATTGGAACTTATGCATAGCTATATATAAAAAATGGATATAATTACATTCAACGCCACTAGGTCAACAGATAAATACAAAGGATTATTAAGGATTCCTGTGCGTTCTTGTCTCATTATTATTGAGGCATTTTTATATAGCGCTTACCTTACAGCTCTAAGCGCTTTACAATTTTACTAAAATTATAAACTATCTAAGCTACTAAAATAAATAGACAATAGCTACATCACTAAAAGGCTATAAAGATAATAGTTACAGCAATAAAATTGATTTTAAAAATAATAGGTGCAACATTAAAAATGACAAAGAAATGATAGTTACAATATTTAAAAACAATAGCTCATGGCGCATGCGTTGAGTTTTACCTCATAGTTTATTGGAATAATGATATAATAATGAATGTAACGGTCTATTGGTATTTTCTGTACAGGAAACCCAGTAGGTCACTCAGAGCAAGTACACAAAAGAACCGGGTCAAGGCAGAAACAATTTTTGGGGGTGGGTAGTGAAACGCTGTTTGAGCCCAATTATCGTCCTGACGCATCGCTGTAGGACAATGGTTTCGTTGAACTGTAACACTTGTGGGTCAATATTAAAATCACACTGTGTGCGTAGGGGCACTATCGATTCAGACGGATGTCAGTCTCTGTATGACGTTGTATGAAACCCCATTACAGCAGGCTTTGATATGCACTAATGTAAAATACAAAATATAGCATTAGCTGAAGAAGGTAAAATCTACAGGGCATTGTGCAGGCCACACAATCTCCTTCTGTATCGTAGCCATGGAAACAGGTGCAAAGGTAAACCCATTTTTTAAACTGGTGGTATTTTGTTTTCATCGGTGAAGATTCGATCTCTTTTCTAAAATTTGTTATACTAATTTTCCTTTAAATTTTAGATTCTATTATGTTTTATATTACAATTGTTTTTGTGTGTGTTATGTGCGTGTTATGTCTGTAGTATGTTTGGATTATATTCGATGTTTATTGAGGGATTAACAAAAGTCATGTGTGATAATTGGTCACGCTTAAGCCCTTGTCTCGCAGTCTCGTGTAATGAACGATTTAAACGTCATCTCACTGCCACGGGTCACGAGATTAAATTTAAATCGCAGCATGTACAATAATCTCCCATCTCCTATTTTCTATATACATAGAGCCATATTGAAAAACATTCAAAAATAAATCAGACAGCATACAACAATGAAATGACTGCAGACAAAAAATCCAAGGCACACTGCAACAAATTCGAGACAGCATGCAACAAATTCAAGAGGGCATACAACAAATTCAACGCAGCATGCACCAAATTCAAGACAAATTCAAGACAGCATACAACAAATTCACAGACAACAGACAAAACATCACTGACGGCAGACAACAAAATCCCACACTGCTTACAACAAATTCAAGACAGCATGCAATAAAATCCCACGACAGCAGACTCACAAAACCCTTAAGATGTCAGACAACAACAAAAAATGACAGTAAAGTACAGAGTATATTATTACTGTAGCCAACATAATAAAACTTGAATAATAAAAAGACTACACTGGAGGGTTTTAGTGTATTAACCACACACGGTGTACATTTTGTTCGTGACTTGCAATGTCGGGCCAAGATTTAACGGATGAATGGCTGCGTTTGGACACGCGTGTATGAGTGTGTACTGGGTCTTGGTGTGGACAATGTACAATGCTATTTAAAAAAAATAGTTACAATTGAAAACACTGAATTATAATTTTTTAAAGATAGATTTCTAAATATGTTATAAAACGTATTCTTTTTTAAGTGTGAGAAAATTTGTTCCAAAAAAAAAAAGAATTAAACAAAGAGATTGGCTTAGGTTTCTTTCAACCATTTATACAATTTCAATAAAGGTAATTGAATATAAATCTAGGGATATTCAACCATTTTAACAAAATTTCACGCATTTGAGAATTGTAAAAAAAAAATGTTTTTATTTTTTTCTTATCAAAATAAAATTGATTATACATTTTGAAAAGAAACGCAAGGACAATGAATGAGAAGCTGTTACATTGTGATTTCAAGTCTAGGAGATAGACCGATCTAGTCGTGGAAAAAGAAACAATAAATTGCGACGCCCTGCTCATTAATACAAAATGTAATACGTAAAGTACCCGTCGGACCAAATTGATCCATAGGTCCGTTGAAGAAGCGTTCACCAGTTTCTGTGGCCACGGCATACTAGGTGACAGTGTGGCCAGCACAATGGACAGCTGTCTTTACGTTACCCCAATAAAGGTCAGGTACCCATCAGAGCTAGGTAGACTTAGGGACACCCTCGAGTCCCGGAAATAAGAAAAACTAGCCTTCACCAGGATTCGAACCCTGGACCTTCGGAACGCCAACCGAATGAATGGTGTAGAATTTCAATATTTAATAAGTTCAACAACAAATGGTAGGAAGAGACAGTATGTACTGAGTAGCAACCTACTCTAGATGACAATAAACATAGTACTACAACAAGGGCTGAACAAGATCTGACTAAACTAAGCCCCACGAATTAAGAAAAGTCTCCTAATCTGAACTTATTCATCCTACACCTTTACTTCCTCACCCAGATTGAGTGGATACTCAAGGATCATTGCTTTTCGACGGGGGGTTCAAAAAGTCAATCTACGACTTACAAACAAAGCCAAAACCTCAACTTCCTCGGGATGGATGTTGCAATTTCAATTAAATTTGAAATAATGTCTCATAGGTCACACCGCCCCACCTCCACTGCTCGGACACTAATAAGCACAATGAAGGGTCAAAGATCATTACACTTTTCTATTTATAACCTAAGTTCGTGACAAGATTACTAGCTGGTTTTTTTTTAACCATTAAACAATTCGTCTTTTACAAAACACGCTATTGTATTGATATTTTAGAACAGAGGTCGGCAACCTAAGGAACGCGTTCCAAACTTGGCACGCAGCTAAATTTTCTACGGCACGCGAGATGAAAAAGTTGTTTTTTTTTATTGATGAAAAAACAAAAACAACATTTTCCGGTTTGAATGAGGAAAACTGCTTGTTGAAGCCGATGTGTTTCTGAATGACATAGCGACACATTTCAGTTGAGTTAGCATTTACAAGGACCACTGGAATGTATTTGCATTAAAACTGGACATATCTTGCAGTGAAATCAATTACAAAACATTTAATAACATGTGCATCCCTATATTAAGGCATATAATAAGATAGATAGTTTGGCTTTTTTTCAGAAGTACATCGAAGCACTCAAAGCGAAGTTTTCTAATCAAAGACAAGACAAATTGATGGATTTTTTTTCATACCACACCAATCCTTACTGGTTTGATATTATTACAACTGTCTTAGATGTAGATCTTTTTTTTAAATGGAGGAATATTGGCCATTTTCAAATGCAGCAAGTTGAATTTTAAACATTTAAAAAATGGGCGGAAAAAAATCTGATAAGAATCCGATACAGACTAATTACATTAAAAAGAGTTTTTATGCTAATCTTATTTATTGAAACATAAATATAAGTAATTATTTTAAAAAATATTTTGTATTAATATAATAAATATAAGAGACTTATTTAATAGCACTATATTGTGTAATTTCTGTACTTATTAATGTTCAAAAGATAAACGCCTTAAATGGACAAACAATTAATGCAGGAAATGTTTTTTTACAACTGTTTAACGTAATTTGTTTTAATCCTCTAATAATTAAATATTTGAATGTATACCATAATGTTGGATTTATATAAAACTAAAATAATTATTCAGTAATATTTGTTATATTTAAAAAAAAATAACTTGTTTGGCATCACTTTTGAATCAAATGTTGAAACGGTTTTTTAATTAAAGGGAGATAATAAACCAGTTTTATTTGCGCTAATTTTTCTTATACGTTTCTTTTCTTTTCTTTTGTAAAAGAATACATCGCTGACAACGTATAACTTTGAAAAGATCGAACTTAAAAGTGTATTTGAAAATTGTATACAAATTATGACTAAAGAATTTATTATAATTTATATGTATATTTTCAAACATTACATTAACTAACCAGTTTGTATGATTACTACGTATCAATTCAGCTTAACAAGACATACATAGTCTTTGACCAATATAAAAAGTATCTCAGTTACACTGAGATCAAAATTACATAATTTATATATACACAATATATAGCCCTCTTTCGTATCTTATATGTCTCATCTTATCATATATATATTACAGACGCTACTTCTATAACGAAGATTATCGCGTGCTACGCTTATCCGGGGTCCAGGTCTAGTCTTGCATCTTTATTGATGTTTTAAAGGATGTTATGTTACTGGTTTTCCTGGTCTGTTCAGGCAACCCATTCCATGCCAGAATGCCACTCGGGAAAAAAGAGTACTTATATGCATTTGTTTTCGCATAAGGGATAAGGAAAATGTTTTTGTCCTTATGTTTATCTGAGAATTGCAACAGATTGTTATTGTGTTTTATTTCTAAATGTTACAGACAATACAGACAATACTTCTATACAAAAATTATTGCGTCCTACCGTCCTACGCGTATCCGTGGGCGATTGCTTCCAATCTTGCTTTTTGATTAGGGCCTTATATGATATTAAGTTGCTGACTTTTAATGGTCTGTTCAGGCAACCCATTCTATTTCAGCATGCCAATCGGGAGAAAATAACTCATATGCATTTGCCCTTTAATATTCTGGGTTCAACCCTCATTCAGAATGTGTAAATATTTGTCACTACCAAATAAATTGAGTAAGTTGGCAACACAAAAAAAAACATTGTCCATCGACACGTAAGGGGTCAAGAGGTCAGCACGGAGGGCCAGGGTGTGTAAAAGGAATCACTGTAAATTTGGCAACGGTATTTTCGTCAACGGTATTTTCGGCAAGGTAATTTTGGCAAAGGTAAATTTGGAATAGGTAAATTCGGCCAAACTAGCAAAGCGGTAAAATTGGCAACGGTAAAATTGGCAATCATATAATATCCACTGTTTTGATTAAAAGCATTGATAGGACTACAATCTATTCCATGTATCGGCAACCTATGGAATGCGTGCCAGCCTTGGCACGCCAAACGGTTTAAAATGGCACATGAAAGACCACCAAAATGGTGAAAAGAGCAGGGAAACATTAAGGCACACTTTGGCACGTAATTTAATATAACGTCCTCTAATGATCAAAAACGAAAATTTTAAATAGGAGCCAAATGTACCCTCCCCCCAGCCCACCGCACCCCACCCCCAAAGGTGGCCAAAGGTGGTATGTGTGTAAGGTAGCCCAACTGACGATCACTTGGAGTTCTGTTTAGATCTTTACGCATCAATGCATACCCTTATCTCCAATACGTCCCTATAAACTTCCTCCGTGAAAGGGGGGGGGGGGGGGTATTCGTTTAAATTCCTTTTTAATCCCAGAACATTGTTGTTATTAGTAAAACAAATCAGTATTTCTATCAAAACATTGATAATGATATTGGATTTCATTTTATTATTACAATTTTGAAAAAAATAATTTAGTTATTTACTTTTCTTATATTTTTAAATTATATTACAAACGAGAGTTGTAAATAAAACATTTAAATTGTATAAAAGTACTTTCAATGTTTAAACCAATTTACTTAGGCTATAAGGCACATTTAGCTACAAATATCTTGTAAGTTATCGAGGTTTCTATGTCAAATATAGCCAACTATTATGTATTGTTGTAGGCATATATGTCTAAGTAATGTATGCTTGTATCGTTATAACATAGAAGGTACAAGGTTTAAAACAACAAAGACAAAAGTTAACCTACTGATTGACGGCAAATAGCCGACTGCAATGGAATGTGATAAAATGTTTTATGGTGGCCATGTGTTCCCCCCCCCCCCCACACACACACTCAATAACCCGTGTTGAGAGAATAGGCCTATAGGTCAGCAAAGTAATTCCTTAACTCTCCCTGACGTAACCGGTCAAGAAAATTCGTGTATCTCGGGAGAGGGGAATAAGGACTGTGTTCGTTTTTGATAGATATATAAAGTAGGAGGGTTGTAATGTGTTTGCAATTTTTCCCGTACGATCTAAACAAACCTGGGCTCATTCGTAAAGGAGAGTCTGGTCGGGGGCGGGAGGTTAGAGGGCACTCAACGTTTGCTCTTGTTTACACAACCAGCATCATACGATGTAGGGGTGGCGGTCAGGTAGTCAGAGTTACGTAATATCGTGGGGGAGACAAACGTATGCTTTGATGCCTAAAGTAAATTTGGCTACCTTACACACATAGGCGTACCTTTACATTTGCCAAGGCGTAACTTGAGGGGGGGGGGAAGAAACGCCAGGGCTGGGGAAGGGGTACATTTGGCGCCTATTTAAAATGTTTATCTTTCAATTCGTTCAATTAAATAACGTGCCCAATTGCTCCTCAATGTTATCATGCTCTTTTCACCATTTTGGTGGTCTTTCATGTGCCATTTAAAAACACTCTGTGTGCCAAGTATGGCACGCATTGCATAGGTTGCCTATCCATGGACTAGAGTGTAGTCTAACCAATACTTTTAATAAAAACAGTGGATATTATATGATTGCCAATTTTACCGTTGCCAATTTTACCGCTTTGCGTGTTTTGCCGAATTTACCTATTCCGAAATTACCTTTGCCAAAATCACCTTGCCTTAAATACCGGTTCCGAATTTACCATTGCCAAATTTACCGAGCACCGTGTAAAAGACAGAAGGTAACACGGTCGAAGTCGGGACCGGTCCTGTTGGTTAGATAGGGTTAAATGAATAATATATAGAAGTGGACTTTGATCTCACTTTAGTACATATGTGGAGAACATGAGGTGAATTGATGTATGTTGAATTGTGTTGTATTTATAACTATATATTAAGCTCGCTGGCCAGAAACTCGCCTTCCTCGATTCATTCATTATTTGTGTGAGAGAGCAAGGAAGTCGGCACGCGCTCATGGCAGTATAATAAGCTTAATAGTACTTCCAATAATGTCAAATCAAATATGTCACATCTGTCAAGACAAGAATACCAGTGACACTATTATCTATGTTATTATGTTGCACTGAAGAAAGTTCAACCAACCAGAAAAGGTAACTTATTCTAATTTCCTTAACGTTTAACCACACCTGGGCATCTGTCCGTATTTCGCCATATTCGTGCGCTTTTGAAACCCTCAGTGCAAAGTGTTAGGCAGAGTTAACTAACAAAAACATACGGGTAAAAACAACTTTGTCAATTATTTTAAAACTAGCAGCTACGCCCGTCAAAATGACGGAGAAACAAATATCTACATTGTGTTTAGTTAAGAAAGAAAGAAAAAAAAATGACAATATAAACTGAACTGAGAACGTTTCTTTCGGTATTTAGTTTTTGTTCTTTATTATTGTGTACGATCGTCATGGGCCTGAAACATGCATAAAAATTGTTGCTATCAAGACGCCCGTTCTATAAAGAAGATTTTTCGCGTCCTACTCTCTTCCGTGGTCCGAGACTAGTCTTGCATTTTTATGATGTTAAGTTACGTGTTTTCTTGGTTTGTTCAGGCAACCCATTCCATGCCCAACTGATCGTAAGATGAAAGCATTTTTATAATCAATAATCAAAACCATGCATCTTGCTTTCTATAAAGCGATTGTGTGTATCCCGCACATACATTGAGCTATATATACCGATTCATTTATTCCCACAAACATATCATTAGAACGCTATACCGCATCTTTTGGACGATATAAGCCCCATTGTGTCACGTGGCTCTTATTGACAAGGCCTTTTCAATAGGTCAGGATTTATCCTGCTCATGAACTTCCGGTTTACTTCCGGCAACACGGATGTTTTTCGTCTATGCTGGTGTTTGACAATTTATTTCAACCTCGTCAGACATTTCTGGTCTTTTAGAAATATGGTTTTGAGTTAAATATGAGAAATCCGTTCTTAACATCAAAAAGGACTATACGATAATTAATAGCCAACGTATTGTTCGCGTTAAGTTAAATTTAGATTGCTTTATAAAATAAAGTAGTCAAGAATAGCGGTTCTTGGCTATAAATATATAAAGACAAAACTTAAATTCTTTTGCATCAAGCAATAATTTTGGGATTCTAAATAGGTGATTCTTCACGTCTGACGTTCACAAACCATCGTTTTCTTTCGGAACATCTTTTGGAAATGAAATATAATTTAATCCTTTACATCTTTTCTTACTCGCAGCTCAACCAGTTACGCAGTACGCAAACATGTAAATGAACGAATATGACCCGAAATGCTGGTACACTATGAACTATTAAGTTCACCATGCATTCATAATCATTAAGACTTGTCACTGAAGCCCTACCGTCTCTGGTGGGTAATATAAAACCTGCCATGTCTTGTGAATCACAACAACAAAGAACACTCTCGAACGCGACCGCATGTCAACTTGACTAAATATTTTTTTTAATTGTCAAACTACATAATAATAAACTAGAAAAAACATCGAACGTTAAATTTTTACATCGCAAGAAAATCCATTTCGTTGACAACTTAATAACCTTAAGATGTTTAGTGGCACTAAAGCAGGGGTCGACAACCCTTTTGATAATAGTGTGCCAAAGCAGGATTTCTAATTAATGTCAGCGCGCTAACAGTTTAAAAGTCATCTTGAAGAAATCTTCTAGAAGTGACTTGAATAGCCCTTTTTTTTTTTTAAATGGGGTCTTCCGCGTACCATTGAGACTCGCTCTGCGTGCCGAGTCTTGCACGCTTTTCGTAGGTTGCCGATCCCTACTCTAGAGGAAGAATGAAATCTGCAGAGTGAATAAAAAATGTATTTATGGTGACGGACGCAGAAACTTACAGATGGCGATCAGTCAAACGAATATCATTCAATGTATCCATGACAGGTGAAGCGATGGGAACTAAAGACAGAGTGCTGGACTGCTTCGTGGAACATATCTGGTGTAAATCCAGCCAAATATCGGCATTTCAGGAATCTGGAAAGTTTACAGTTTATACAAGTAGAGTCAGACAGGCTATCCGAGTGTATGCTTTAATTACCTTGACCAATAAAGTAATTCAGGGACTATCCATATATTACGCACGCAATAAAACGTCACTAAAATAACCTGCGGTTAGTTAACCGGAATGTCAACCGACACGTCGTGGGTTCTATTCCTGCCGCCGGCCGATCCCTGACGCTCGGGAGGAGTTTGGGCCTAGTGGACGTACTAATCTGCTAGAAAGCACTGAGCATGCTAAAATAGCATGTATAGAAGCGCTATATAAATACATTTTATTATTATTTCTTTATCTACGTATGTAATAGTATGTATATATGTATAGTCCTATTCATAAATCGTATGTTTGAATGACTATGCATTTGAACATAGTGATATATTGTTACTGAGCTTTTTATCTGTGGGTGAGGCCGGCTGGTCATGCGGTCAGTTCACCGGACTGTCAACTAAACGGCACGGGTACTAGCCCCCTGCCGCCGACCAATCCCTGCCGCCCTGCGGGAGTTTCGGTCCTAGTGGACGCATCTAGAAGGAACGTCTGTAAACTTACAAGTCTTTACTTAACAATCTTTTTTCATCGCAAGTTTTAGTAGGCCTAATGTCATATTCTTTAATTAATAAAAAGCTTTTTTAAAAAATAAGTAAGAGATTAAATAATTGTAACGTACATGAAGAAGCTGAATAAAAACACAAAAATAGCACTTGCACAGACTTTGAAATAAAATGATGATAGAGAGAACAGGAAGCCGTGCAAGAGAGTGCCATTAATTGGAACAATAATCTACAGGAAACTAGAAATGTCCCCTGTAATTATATATGATAGAATGTCCTCCATTTACCTGTAGTATATCACCTCTCTCTCTCTTTTTCTCTCTCACTCTCTTTCTCTCCGAGACGAGACGCTCTCGCCACACCTCAAGTGTTGGGTCGATAACAAGGGAGGGAAGGGGGGAGGGGAATGGAATTGAAGATTACGTGTAGACGTATTGGAAAACTTTTGTAGTCCAACCAGCAGCTCGTTTTATTTCTCCATACTTCAAGAACGGGGTGTTTATTTAAGTACAGACCTAAGAGACAATAGGTTTTTATGAACTCTTAACATTGACTTCAAAGTGAATTTGGTATACTAGGTATTTGGTATTCTAGGTACTTGATATTCTAGCTATTTTGTATTCTAGCTATTTGGTATTCTAGGTACTTGATATTCTAGCTATTTGGTATTCTAGCTATTTGGTATTCTAGCTATTTTGTATTCTAGCTATTTGGTATTCTAGGTACTTGATATTCTAGCTATTTGGTATTCTAGCTATTTGGTATTCTAGCTATTTGGTATTCTAGCTATTTGGTATTCTAGCTATTTGGTATTCTAGGTACTTGATATTCTAGCTATTTGATATTCTAGCTATTTGGTATTCTAGCTATTTGGTATTCTAGCTATTTTGTATTCTAGCTATTTGGTATTCTAGGTACTTGATATTCTAGCTATTTGGTATTCTAGCTATTTGGTATTCTAGCTTTTTGGTATTCTAGCTATTTGGTATTCTAGCTATTTGGTATTCTAGCTATTTGGTATTCTAGATATTTGGTATTCTAGCTATTTGATAATCCATATATTTGATATCCTATGTAACGTACATATTGTCTTGAGATAAATTTGGAAAGAAATAATGACATCGCATTAAAGAAAATATAACTCGTTCCGAAAGAGTCTCTTGAATAACACGTTTACCAAACGTCACTAACAATAACGTGTCTGACATGTGTCAATGTCACACACAGTGATGACAGATGACCCAACATTAAGCCCAATCATTGAATCTTACCACTCGGACCAAAATCTGTCTTCACGAAAACAAATTGTAATATTATAAACACTACACAACGTTTAACTTGAAAATGTAACTTTGAATCATACTTACCTTTAAAGGTGGCTTTTGTTCAATAGATAAAGAAGTGGTATACGTCTGTGTTTTAGCAAAACGTTTTTATGGAGGTTTAAAACTGGAGGAACGTTAAGTTAGTTGATATTAGTTGTGACTAAACAAAATGTAGATGGACACGATGTTCCATTCAAGAGTTTAAAACGAACTTTAGTTTTCAATGGAAGAATCAGTCGCACAGCTAATTTTAAAACCACCACAACCTTGTACAAGCACAGCAACTCGATGGGGGGGGGGGGGGGGGGGTCAAATCTGGTTGAACCTGGGCACAGGGACTAATTAGGTTAACCTGGCTAGGGGGATTTACGATCTGGAACCACGTATGGGGTAAAAAAAAATTTTGGAGGGGAAGAGGGGAGGTAAGCCAAGTCACGCAACTCATTAAACGAATGGCGCAGTCAGAAGAAGGTTCTGAGGAGAATTAAACACGCTGTTACCTCCCCTTGACAACAACAACAACAATAATGTCAGGAGTAGTTTCCCCTGTTGTTGTCTTTTATTGGACTAATTAAATAGTTTACGACTTCATTATTTGCAGTTTATGGCATAGTTTGCTGTCGTAACGTGAATTATACAGTCAGAATAACAATCTAATCTAAACAAAAAACGTAATCACAGAAATAATTAGAAAACACAAAACAAGCGTAAGCACACAATAACTAAGGCCTACATACCAATAGAAATACATATTGATCTAGTGTAAAATATGCATAGCATGAAATATTGCACAGACTGGCATAGACCAAAAAAAATAAAATAATAACACTTCAATGCGATTACAGAAAAACATACATATGAACAAATACACTATAGAAATACACAAGCGTAAACTAAAGTACCCGTTGGACCAAATTGATCGTATGGCCCGGGGCCGGTGAGGCAGCGTTTATCAGTTTCTGTGGCCATGGGCATACAAGGGAATTGTGTGGCCAGCACAATGCCATTAGCTGCCTTTACTTTACCCCAACTAAAAGCCAGGTACCTATCAGAGTTGGGTAGATTCAGGGACACCCTCCAGACCCGCGATAAAATCCTAGCCTTCGCCAGGATTCGAACCCAGGATCTTTGGTACGCCGCTCGACTACCGTGCCCCTTACTTACTCATGCCTACATACGATTAAATACACATAGATTTAAAGTGTTAATGATTGGAAATGTTAATGATTAAAAAATATAAGGATTGGAACAGTTAATGATTGGAAAAACTAATGATTGGAATAGTGAATCATTAAAAAAACTAATGATTGGTCGTTTTAATGATTAGAAACTTAAGTTGACTTTTTTTTTCACTGAAGGTGTTTTCTAATTGTATGGCTGAATTTGTTTAGTATTTTTTTAAAATTAAAGTTGATTGTTGTTTTGTTTTTGTTAGTGTGGCTGAAATTGACAATAGATTCTGCTTTAGTTTGTGGCGTTTTGTTTATGATTGGTTTGAAGTTAGTTAAAACTTTTAACTAAAAAGTAGTTTTCTTTGAAAATAATGTGTTAGTTTAAGAGTTAAGCTTAGGAAATTGGGTTAGCGAGGATACTAATTAATGTGTGACAAGAACTAGTGATGAATATTTAAAGCCCGCTTCGTAAGGAGCCTAATCACAAGTGATCTATAAATGTTTAATTAGACCTCGGCCTATTGACACTCTCGTCTTGCGCTCGTCAATCGGACTTGGCCTTTTGATTTCTGTGTATCGATTTGAACAGTCTCTTGTCAATCTATCCATCTATTGATTTATTGATTTATTTGTTTATCAATCTGTCTATCTATCTAACGGTCTATGTATATATTCTATCTATCATTCTATCTATCATTCTATCTATCTATCTGTCTATCTATCTATCTATCTATCTATCTATCTAACTGTCAGTATATCTATCTATCTATCTATCTATCTAACTGTCAGTCTATCTATCTATCTTACTATTTATCAATCTATCTGTTCATCTAACGGTCTATGTATCTATTATATATATCAATCTATCTATCTATCTATCTAACTGTCAGTCTATCTATCTATCTAACTAACTGTCAGTCTATCTATCTATTTATCTAACTGTCAGTCTATCTATCTATCTATCTATCTATCTATCTATCTATCTATCTATCTATCTAACTAACTGTATGTTTATCTGTCTATCTATCTATCTATCTATCTATCTAACTGTCAGTCTATCTATCTATCTATCTAACTGTCAGTCTATCTATCTATCTATCTATCTATCTAACTGTATGTTTATCTATCGGCCAGTTTATCTGTCTATCTGTATCTGTCAGTATCTGTCAGTCTATCTATCTGTCTATCGGTCTATCTGTCTGTCCGTTTGTCCATCTGTCGTCTGTCCGTCCGATCCGTCTGTCCGTCTATCCGTCTGTCCGTCTATCAGTCCAGAGGTCGGCAACCTTTTGCTAACAGTGTGCCGAACTAGGGTTTCTAAATCATTCAGCGTGCCAACAACCAAAATGTCAACCTGCTCTATTATATTGGCCTATACTTTAAAAAAATAATGTTTATAGGACATTCAACTTAATTCCTTAGTAAGACCAAGGCCGAGAACAAATGAGATTATTTATATTTAATACAGAATTAATGAGTTTGTGATTATTATCCATTTATTTGCATTTGTATCAAATACACTAATTTATTACTAAACTTTCACATAAAATATGGTAATTATTGTCTAAACTTTATCATTTGTTAGACAAGATGAGGATCTATCATCATCTAACACCTGCTATTGCTATTATTAATTGTATTTGATCTCAGTTTAACTGAGATGTCCAAATAATATGTTTAAATAAAGATAATATGGCCGTGATAGTCAAGCGGAATAGATACGTAGTAATCATAAAATCTGGGTAGTTAATGTAATGTTTAATAATATACAAATACATTCTTTATTCATATAATATTTATATAATTTTAAAACACTTTTTAACACTTTTTTTCAAAGATATAAATTGTAAGCCATTTATTTTTTATAATACAAAGAAAAAAGAAACTTATTAGAACTATTAGAGAAAAAATAACGGGTATATAATCTCCCTTTATTTAAATAAACGTGTCCACATTTTATTCAATAGAGATGCCAACAAGTTATGTTTTGAAATATATTAAATATTACTGACTAATTATCATTTCTTTAAATTAGTCCAACATTATGGTATCAATTACAATATGAAATTATTAGAGGATTTATATAATTTACGTTAGACAGTTAAGTTGTAAATAAACGTTCCCTGCATTAATTGTTTGTCCATTTAAGGAGTTTATATTTTCAACATTAATAATTACAGAAATTACATAGTATAGTTCTACTAAAAAAAGTCTCTTATATTTATTTAATAAATAAAATAAATAAATTTCTTTTAGAATGACTTATATTTATGTTTAATTATAGCAGATGAGCATACAAACTTTTTGAAACGTAATTAGTCTGTATCAATTAATGAGCGCCTTCTTTTGAATGCTCTTCGCTAATTGTATAATGTCAGGTACATATTTAGTCACTTCTGAATGGTCAAGTGTAAGTGACCTTTTTGTATGCTTAAAACAGCTTTTATGTGCGATAAAATATGTTCACAAGTGTAAGTGGATGCAAATTCAACACACTGAAATGTGTCGCTATATCATTTAGAAACATCGGCTTTAAGTCAGTTTTCCTCATTCAAGTTGTGTGTTTTCTTTATCAATAAAAAAACACCTCTTAGAAGTATATCGCGTGCAATTGAAAATCGTTCTGCGTGCCAAGTTTGGCACGCGGGCCTTAGGTTGCCAACCCCTATATCTGTCCGTCTATCAGTCCGTCTATCAGTCCGTCGATCAGTCCGTCTATCAGTCCGTCTATCAGTCCGTCTATCAGTCCGTCTATCAGTCCGTCTATCAGTCCGTCTATCAGTCCGTCTATCAGTCCGTCTATCAGTCCGTCTATCAGTCCGTCTATCAGTCTGTCTATCAGTCCGTCTATCAGTCCGTCTATCAGTCCGTCTATCAGTCCGTCTATCAGTCCGTCTATCAGTCCGTCTATCAGTCCGTCTATCAGTCCGTCTATCAGTCCGTCTATCAGTCCGTCTATCAGTCCGTCTATCAGTCCGTCTATCAGTCGTCTATCAGTCCGTCTATCAGTCCGTCTATCAGTCCGTCTATCAGTCCGTCTATCAGTCCGTCTATCAGTCCGTCTATCAGTCCGTCTATCAGTCCGTCTATCAGTCCGTCTATCAGTCCGTCTATCAGTCCGTCTATCAGTCCGTCTATCAGTCCGTCTATCAGTCCGTCTATCAGTCCGTCTATCAGTCCGTCTATCAGTCCGTCGATCAGTCCGTCTATCAGTCCGTCTATCAGTCCGTCTATCAGTCCGTCTATCAGTCCGTCTATCAGTCCGTCTATCAGTCCGTCTATCAGTCCGTCTATCAGTCCGTCTATCAGTCCGTCTATCAGTCCGTCTATCAGTCCGTCTATCAGTCCGTCTATCAGTCCGTCTATCAGTCCGTCTATCAGTCCGTCTATCAGTCCGTCTATCAGTCCGTCTATCAGTCCGTCTATCAGTCCGTCTATCAGTCCGTCTATCAGTCCGTCTATCAGTCCGTCTATCAGTCCGTCCATCCTTCTATTCGTCCGTCCATCCGTCCGCCCATCTATACGCCTAGCAGAACATGAAAGAAAAAAAAAAAAGCCATAGAGATGATTATTACTTCATGAGCGTTCTTGTCGTCTGCAACGGAGATCACGTCTGCAAAAATTCATTTCGACCAAGTATCGCTAATTAAAAAAACTTCTCAAACTATTTGTTTAAAGTTTTCTTGATGCATTCATTTGCTTTCAGAAGCTTTGTCAGGGTTTGTTTCTGCTGTGCATTTAAATGTTTTTATTTTTTGTTTTAAAACAAACCATCAATAGGAAGATATCTGTCCATTTATCTGAAAACCAAGCTCATAGAATACTGAGTGCACTTTGCTAAGATAATAGATTATAAAATAATAATAATAATAACAGTAACCACAGCAATGAAACGAACAACAACAGAACGGTATTTATCTTGTAATTTCTTTATTTCTTCTTATCAGATGGCATTGAACTTCAACTGAAGTAAACTGTTCGTTATAAGCAACCTATTGTCCTAAGTAGAAAAATGTACATTATAAACGAATGGATGGTTACAATAAAGTAGGTTAGACATCTGTGTTATTCCTACAATTGTTGGTGTAAGTGTTACTATGCGTTTGTGTCTGTTGGTAGCTAAAGTATGTGTAGTGTGTCCGTTTTAAATTAGTTGTTTCGTGCCTTAATGTGCCATTTAAGTTTTGCGTCATATGTGCCTATTGCTATAAGATGTGTGTTTATATATTATTTAAATAAAGATGTGCCACATACGTGTATTAATATGCCGTACATATACATACTTGTTTGGTGTATTTAAGAAAGTCCTATTTACAAAAAAATCGATATTAAAAGCTTGTTTATTTTGCTTTCAGATGTAAAGTTTTGTGGACGTAAGATTAATTCATGCAGAAAGTTAAAACAACCCGGGGACAATACTTGTTAACAAACCTGACTTACCAACCACAGACGAGTCGCGGGTAACCCACATTCCATTGATCGGTACTTGTACTGCGGGCACCATTAATATCAAGTGTTCTAAGGGTTAATAATTCCACATGTCAGTAAGACAGGAGTTGTAGGATGAAATAGATAAAATTATTTTTCAGTGTCAATGTTTGTTTATACATGCAATTTTAGAGTCTAGATTCTAGATGTATGTATGTTTATGCGTGCAATTCTAGGGTCTAGATGTATGTATGTTTATGCGTGCAAGTCTAAAGTCTAGATGTATGTGTGTTTATGCATTTGTATATAAACGTATTTGTGTGTGTCGGTGTTCGTATCTAAACACGTGCGTTAATATCATTGACAGTTCGCCTCAAACTTTCATCTGCGATACTGTGATGAAAATATCTGAGATGTTAAAGCCAAGCACAGGAGGGATAATCAGCCAGTCGTATTCCATCGTCGTCAGTAGGAGCGACGTATCGCGCGAGCATTCTTTCGTCATCTTCCGGAAGGAACATCTGAACGAGGCTAGGATTCTCCTGGTCGTCTCCTTCCGGTCGGTCTGCCTCGACACGGCGCTAAGGTATTTACGTAGGCAGTCGTACGTTTTGGCGGGCGCGGCCCTGTAACAGGCGTTGCTGTCGTAGTCCAGCTCCTCCACCGGAAGTCTCTCGAAGATGTTGACGATTATGTCCTTGACCTTGCCGCCGTTGCAGAACCAATGGGATTTGTTGATCAGCGTGTCGTAGCTCACCACGTGGTGTGACAAACAAGGAATGAATTCGACCATCTCTTTACCACAACTATAGATTCTGTCGGAAATGGAGCAGTAATCCTGTAGAAAATAAAACAAACTACATTACATTTTCATTGAAATAAATTTAGTCTTATATACAATATACTACTTTCACATACACAGCAAGGTGGACGAGCGGCAGCGCGTTCGACAGGCGATCCGAAGGTTCTGGGTACGAATCCTGATGAAGGTTAGATTTTTTTCCGGCGTAAAGTAAAGGCGACTGGGTATTGTCCTTGACCTTACACCCCATCGTATGCCGTGGTAAAAGAAACTGGTGAACGCTGCGTCACCAGCACAATGATCAGTTTGATCTGAAGGGTACTTTACTAACTTACATACCCAGTAGAAGAGGAAGAGGGGCCGACCCCAGAAAAAAAGCTGGCGCCGTGACCTGGATGCCTACGTCAAGAAAACAGGTCTTTCTCTTGGGGACAGTTGGAAAGACTCGCTCAGGCCTGGGATGGCTGGAGAGCCCTTGTTGGTGGCATACGCCCCGAGAGGGGTAGTGGGCGTAAGTAAGTAAGTTAGACACAATATGCAGAGTATAACGTAAATGAGTGAGAGTTAAATATCTTAGCCATCGATAAATCCATAGTGAACATGTAGTATGTAATTTCTATTTGGCTACAAACTTGGGGTGAAGCCACAGGGAAGGCTGGGGGCGGCTAAACCCCCCCCCACACACACACACACCCTAGAATCTAAAAAAAATATTTTTTAACAGCTTTTCTGTAAAAAAAAAAAGTACTAAAATCGCTAAAAATTTTGAAAATATTTTTCATGTGAAAGTTCAGCCCCCCCCCCCCCCCCCCCTGGAAAAAATTTCTGGCTTCGCCCCTGGTTAGAACTGAATAGGAATAGACTTTGATCTATTTTAGTTTTCTTTTATCTTATCTTGTTATATTACAGACGCTCCTTCTATAAAGAAGATTATTGCGTTCTACGCTCATCCGTGGCCCGAGTCTAGTCTTACATCTTTATTAATGTTTTAAATGATGTGAAGTTACTGGGGAAGAAATAGTACTTATATTCATGTGTAAATTAGTTTTTTTTTTTTAACTGTAGTTAATTATTTCGAATTATCGAATTCGAGATGATCTTAATTTCAAGATCAACCTTTTCTGACAAAGTGATTAAATGCAGTTGCGCCATTTTACAGAATATAATTTCAACACACGAAGCCCTTAAACTTTATTTCAATACACTATCCATGCCCCCAGATTATAATTTCAATTCGTCAGTGTCCTAGACTGTAATTTCTTTAGATACTCGTAAACGTTAGCTCATAAATATTTTCTCCACTATGTTTGACATTATGGACATACCTCCATCATCTGCACTATAGTAAGACTCAACAATGTTTAACATCATGTACATATTTCCATCATCTGCACTATAGCAGACTCAACTATGTTTGCAGGGCCGTATTTAAGTGTGTGGGGGGCCCTGTTCCGAAATTTATGTGGGGGCCCCTAATGGCCCCGCCCCCGACCTTCCGACATCGCTGTGTGTTAGCATGTGTACATTGTTGATGATGGTGAATGAAAACCAGTAACCCACTGTCTGACTCTGACTGCCAATTAGGCGACCAAATTAGCATTTCACTTCATTTAACTTGAAATGCTAGTTTGAACACTCTTACATGAATAGCCATGTACGCCTACAGAGTGTCAGTTAACAATCAATTCGATTTCTCCTTCACAGTATTTCTTGCAGTATTTACTAGTTCAGTTGTTGTTTTTTTCGATATTTATGGGAATCTATTATTTTAAAATTTCTTAAAAAATTAAGACTGCTAAAAAATTATAAAATATTTTATATTTTTATTGAACAAAAAAAGATAGATCTACATATTATATTTAAAAAACAACAACAACAACAAAATTTGAAATAAAACAATTGCAATATTTCAAATTCACATCACCAGTCTTATTTAAACATTGACTCTTCGTGCTTTACGAACAACAAATTCTTCAATGATGTCATTAAAATCCAATTCAGGCAAGATGTCTGATTCAATGCTGAGAAGACTTAGAGCAAATAGCTTCTCTTGGGTCACGGTTGTTCACAGCCTGTTTTTTATCAACTTCATTTTGGAGAAAGATCGATCACTAGATGCATTGGCAACCATAAGTACCAGATACATTCTTAGGGCAACTTCAATGTTCGGAAAAGTATCTGCCAGACGTTGATCAATAATCCATTTGTAAATTAACTGTTCATATCCAATGTCATGTTTTTCTTTATTCTTCATTAAATCAACTTGTTGCTTGGTTAATTAAGCAAACTGAACCAGTTCATTACCAAGGCAAACGTCCAGATGTTTGTCATAAATTTGGACAAGTTTCAAAGCTGCATGTTGGATTTCATCAGCTGACATTTAATATTGTTAAGTTGACCAACGAATCCAAATCGTTCACAAACAATAATGTATGCATTAATACGCTAATCGCTTGATTGCTTCAACTGGTCTATAACTGGAAGAAACCTTTCAACACGGAAGTTCTCTCTTGGTGATAACTCTGCTTCTTGTGCCTGTCCCTAGTCAAGTTGTGTCACACGAACACTGCGATGACGTTGTCTGATATTCATTTTAACATATTCAGCTGTCCCAGACTTCACTTTTCCTTGAGCTTCATACTCATCAAAGTTGTTTCGCTTCGATTCAACAAATATTTTGAGAGACTTGAGACAGCAACGGCCATGTTGAGGTCCATATGTTGGTCTTGAAGGGCATTACTTGTTGCATTAAAAAGTTCTAAAACATCATGCCAAAATACAGCATATATGCTCACCTCCAAAGATGACATGCGGTTAAAAAGGCCATGAGCCTGTGAATGGATGATGGCTTTCTCGTCATCATCGTCGGAAATTAACTCCAAAGCTACTTGTATCAGGTGATAGCCTGCTGCAAATGCTCTCGTCGCATCATACCGACAAGACCAACGTGTTTCTGATAGTTTCTTTGGTACACACAGTGATACAGCAGAAGATTGCAATTTCTTTGTTAAAATGTCGTAACGGTGGGGAGATGCTGTAAAAAAAAAGTATAAATCTGTTGCAGTAAGTAAAAAAATGACACAGCTGATAAACAACATTCAGCTGCTATTTTACCAACTAAGTTCAGGGAGTGGGCTGTGCATGGCACCCAGACTGCTAATGGGTTGCTGTTCAGAACCAATGCATGAAGTCCATTGTATTTACCACTCATTGAAGAAGCGTTATCATTATGACTGTCCACGACAATCATTAATATCAATCCTGTGCTCTTGCAGGAATGATTCTTGAAGTGCATGGAACATTTCTGCAGCCTTGTGACTTCTGTTGGCCATAAATGTTACACCCGTTCAACTGGTGACGACTTTTCTATGTAACGAATAACTAATGTTAATTGGTCTATAAGGCTTTCATCTGGTGTTGAGTCAAGCGATATGGAGTAGTACTTCGATGTCTTTAGTCGTGCAGTGATCTCATTCAATAATTGCTTACCCATAATTGATATCAATTCATCACAAACAGTAGAAGACAGGTAGTTTGTGTGTCCACTTCCTCGATTGCCATGTTTTGCAATTTGTTCAGCCGAACCAAAAGTTTGATTGCTTCCCCTGAATGCCATTGAAAAGTCGCTTGAGTAAATTTCTCCAGTATGTAACTGCAGTGGACAACTGATCCTTGAGGTCAGACTCAATGCTACCCAATTCTGCAGCTCATCGTACAGATGCTAACACAGCTTCCACCTGACACGTTGATCGTTCATGCTCAGATAACCTTGCACTAGCATGATACCAGTCATCGAAACCACCATGTGATAGCTGCGAGTTAAGCTTTGCAAAAAGCCTACACACATAGCAAAACAACTTTCCTTCTGATGGAGAAAAACATAGCCATGAACGATTTGCACCTTCTCCATTTATTGTTCGCCTGATTAAAATGTTCTTAGTGCATTTACGAATGGGAAGATTACTGATAGCCTGTTTCTGGATAGATTTACTTTCCATCTCCTTATCATCACAGTGTTAGATATAGAGCATACCTCAGAAAAGTGCCGTTAATAGAGCGTTCTTAGTGGGCGTGGCTTAGGTTTTTAGTGACGTATTTGTGTAAATAAAGAACCCACTTGAGGTACAAATGTAACGTGGTGAAAGTGAAGTACTTCTTTATCATGCAAAATTCACATCTGAATATTGGCTATCCTACTCAAAAATAAGGAGGTAAATAGTAGTACTGTAGATTAATTGATTAATGTGATTAGGCTAGGGCCGGCTAGACCTATTTACACTTTCAATTTCATATTATAGGCCTACACTTTTAATGTTTCGTAGGCTAGGCTACGATGTCAAAAGATATTGTTGGTGAATAGGCTATCCAGTCAATCACTATTAGGCTCACATCGTCTATGATCTATGTCTATGATAATACTAAAATAGCCTATTTTATTTAACATACATAATACAGCTTAAATCTTAATAAGACTTAAAACACAACACATTATTTAAAAAAAGCTCGAGCCTATATAAAACTTTATTAATACAGCGGCCATATTTACTTGTACACCATTACTCAAAGTAAACACAAATCACGTGCTTTTTGTCACGGGATTGCAAACGCCCTATTCATGTTAAAAATCTTTAAAATCATAAATACATTTTCTGTTGCGATTAGCTTGGCTTGGACTGGAACACTTAAAATTGTAGGTGAAAAAATGTTACTATTTTACATTTTCAACGAAAGAAAGGGTAATAGGGTAGGCCTATGCCACAAAAAGATTACAATTTGGGATGTGTGGGGGACCCTTTTCTGTGGGGGCCCCATTTCTGTGGGGGACCCTTTTGTGTGGGGGCACTAGCGTGACACCAGTAATCGAAACCACTATGCGATAGATGCGAGTTAAGCTTTGAGGAAAGCCTACACACATACTATCCATCCCATTCTCATCACAGTGTTGAATGCAATCAGGCCCATAATAATAGACTATGAAACGTTTACTTGGTTTATCAGGCCATAATGCAACATCAGTGATAATTACGTCGTTCATTGTGCGCTTCTACAACAACACTATTCTAATTGCCAAAAGAAAAGACTCCAAATTTTTTTTAATGTGTGGGGGCCCCTGTTCTTATGGAACATGTGGAACATGCCTAAATACGCCACTGTATGTTTGACATCAAGAACATACCTCCATCATCAGCACTATAGTTAGACTCAACTATGTTTGACATCATGTACATACCTCCATCATCAGCACTATAGTAAGGCTCAACTATGTTTGACATCATGTACATACCTCCATCATTAGCACTATAGTAAGACTAAACTATGTTTGACATCATGTACATACCTCCATCATTAGCACTATAGTAAGACTCAACTATGTTTGACATCATGTACATACCTCCATCATCAGCACTATAGTAAGACTCAACTATGTTTGACATCATGTACATACCTCCATCATTAGCACTATAGTAAGACTCAACTATGTTTGACATCATGTACATACCTCCATCATCAGCACTATAGTAAGACTCAACTATGTTTGACATCATGTACATACCTCCATCATCAGCACTATAGTAAGACTCAACTATGTTTGACATCATGTACATACCTCCATCATCAGCACTATAGTAAGACTCAACTATGTTTGACATCATGTACATACCTCCATCATCAGCCCTATAGTAGACTCAACTATGTTTGACATCATGTACATACCTCCATCATCAGCACTATAGTAAGACTCAACTATGTTTGACATCATGTACATACCTCCATCATCAGCACTATAGTAAGACTCAACTATGTTTGACATCATGTACATACCTCCATCATCAGCACTATAGTAAGACTCAACTATGTTTGACATCATGTACATACCTCCATCATCAGCACTATAGTAAGACTCAATTATATTTGACATCATGTACATACCTCCATCATCTGCACTATAGTAGGACCAGATATTTGTGTTTCTATCTTTCTGAAGGTTCTCAAGTTTGGGGCGTACGATGTTTCTTGGCACCCTTCAACAACGTGAATCAAAGTTTCAGAGACACCTTTCTCACAGTTGAAGTAAGCTGTGGACAATACAAGCCACGTAACTATAGCATGTAGATCTATATAACGAGAGAGAGAGAGAGAGAGGGGGGAGGGAGAGAGAAAGAGGGAAAGAGAGCGAGATCGAGAGAGGGGAGAGAGAATAACGAAGAACTTCATTGTATTGATGGCATGAAAAACAACTTAACTATTTAAGCAACCAGAACAATGTAGATAAACTATTATGTCCAAGTGAAGACTTGAATTTATTCCCTGGACTTAAGAGTATCCCTTAGTCTACCCAGCTCTGATGGGTGGCTTACATTAGTTGGGGTAAAGTAAGTACGACTGGTAATTGTGCTGGCCACCCAATGCCCTTGTATGCCGTTGCAACAGAAACTGGTGAATTTTGCTTCATCGGCCCCATGGATCAATCTTATTCGACGGGATACTTTACTATTTTTTAGCATCATAAGCATACATTTCCTGGGCAAATTTATTAGCCATCGCAATTTATTAACGCTCTATAAACCTTGAATGCACTGCTGCAGACGAAGAATTTAACTCATTCAGTCTTCTAGTTCTGTTCGTCCTCCTCATTTTATTATTTGATAATAAGCCCAGAGAGAAGCTCAATTTTGAGATCTAAATTATAAGTTGGGGGCGTTTTAAGTTGCTATGCAAATATTCTATAAGAGTTTAGAGTTCAGGTTAATATTAGCAAATATGTTACAATTTGATGGAGGGTTTTTTCTTTCTAATTCATCTCTTCGCTTGGTAAAATATTAATAAGAGAATTAACAATGGCGTCGAAACTTGGACAACTGGTCCATACATTCGGCTAAATATTTCTCGCCTTGTTTTATTTCCGTTTTCAGAACTAATTTCTACATTTTAAAATGCCCACTCGTCTACAAGTGGCGTTACTATTATTGACGAGGGGGCCGCTGCCTCAACCCACATCTTTCTTTTTGGTGGTCCTGGATCAATTCAAAATGTTATTGATCACGTGAATAAGGTTGTCTGCGCTGCAATGACAGATGATCAATACATTGAAAGGGAACCTACTTATTTAAAGAAGTTTTATCATTTAATTCTTTACAATTTACAATACATTAAACCCATTTCTTGTGCATGGACACGTGACTTTTGCTAAACATTTAGTAGACAACATTTCAAATATAAACAAATACGTAAGAACACATTATGCATCACATTAAGGAAATATTAATTTAAATCACCAAATTAAAAGAAAACAAGTTTCTACATAGTAAAACTAAGAAACCGTTCTTGTTAAACTAAACAAAATAACATATACTTTTTTTTTTGTTACATGTTCAATATTTAAGTGATAATATAGATTTATCATTACATCACAGACCGATGGATAAAACGTTCAACAGAGTTGTACAACAATGTGATTTTTATATAACTATCTGCTGTTTTAGACATGGATCGATGCTTCTCTTGAGGTTATACTTGGTTAATCAATTCCCAATTCTTCTGTTTTCGCTGGGGTTGCGCTCAGCCCCTTACTTATGTCTGTGCATTCAATGAGTTAAACAAACAGCGGTCTCTTCATTCTGCTTCACTACATTTTCATCATGGTAGCCAAGGAGATGTCTCGCCTCATTGACCCCCCCCCCCCCCCCCCGAACTACTTCTATTGTGAATACACATTTTATTGCCTGCTTCAGCTTTTATTGTCTTTACAAATCCGCCCACAATAAAAAAAATGTATCCTGGCTATAATTTACATTGTCTTATTTTTTTTTCAGAAAAAAATCTTTAGTTTTCTATTTGTTTTGACGTCGTTGTATTATAAATGTATGATCCCCTGTGGGGTAGCCAGGATTTGCAATGTTGGGGAAGTGTGTGTGTGTGTGGGGGGGGGGGGGGGGGTGGAGGGGGGCTAAAACTGAACAAAACATGTAAGTAGTGTGGGGGGGGTGCGGGGAGAGGGGTAGTAAGGCGATGATGAAAACAACAAACAAGTTTGAGTGTTGTATACATTGTGCTGCTTTCATCTAATTTATAAAAAAGTTATGTGCTTTTTTTCATCTCATTTATACAATATGCTGTTATACACTCATCTAATTTAAACACTATTCTTTGCTACACTCGTCTAATTTATACAATATACTGTGCTACACTCTTAAAATTTATACAGTATTCTGTGCCACAATCTTCTAATTTATACAGTATTCTGTGCTACACTCATCTATTTTATACAGTATTCTGTGCTACACTCATCTAATTTATACAGTATTATGTGCTACACTTAAACTAATTTAAACAATATTCTTTGCTACACTCGTATAATTTATACAGTATTATGTGCTACACTTAAACTAATTTAAACAATATTCTGTGCTACACTCGTCTAATTTATACAATATACTTAGCTACACTCAACAAAACAAATCAATACTTACAGAAAGAAAGAGAAACAGAGCTTGAGATGGTAACGAACCAGACAAGAAATTCACAAAATCTCCACATTTTGTTCTGATCAGAGAAAAAGGCCAAGAATAAATGATCAAAACAGATTCAGTCTTTTTCAACCAATCCAATCAGTTTATCTCCGTATTTCCGTCATAGACTCTAGGTCCTGATGAAAAACATCAATATTGGAATTGAAGTTTTACTTTCATTGAAATTTGTCGCTGAATTTTTTTGTTCTTTTTAAATAATTAGGTGAATTTCTTTAAAGTTTCGTGGTATTTTTTTTAGTAGCAGGGACTCTGTAGCAATCAGATTTGTGTTAACATTATATAATGCTTCAAAAAAAAATATAATTCAACTGCTTTAGAAATGCAAATTTTTGTACAACAGAAACTGAAATATAATATGGATACACTCTAATAGAGATACACACGTATAATCAAAGACTATAATAATAGTATAGTCTGCGGTATAATAAAAAGCACATGCATAATACAGCCACGCATTTAATAATACAGATGTAGGCCCTACTTATTATTATTAACGCCACGTATAATACAAGTAAAATGAACATACTTATATAAAATGTCATAGCTATGGGTCAGGTGACAGAACTCGAGAGCAATTAAATAGAGAAGTAATGTGTTGAAAACAAATGAAATGAAACAATTGTAGGCTGGGAAACTGGATTTACTGTAAATGAATGCTAAGGTCCGATTTCTGCTCTGCTGGTGTAGTTCTGAACAAAAACCTAACACAAGTAGTTGCAGCTTTAACTATGGGACACTGTGGCCGATCCGGCAGCGCGTTAGACTGGCATACCGAAGGTCCTGGGTTCAAATCCTGGTGAAGGCTAAGATATGTGTCCTTGAATCTGCCTACCCAGCTCTGATGGGTACCTGACATAAGTATGCCGTGGCCACTGAAACTGGTGAACGCTGATTAATTTGGGTAATTCACTTAACTAATTAACTTTCTTACTAAATTAACAACTAATTTGTTACTTTTAAACTTTCCTTACATATAACGTCCAATATAAGCATAATATTATATACTAAATAGCGTACATCGCAGCTAAATTAGCCAAAATGTAAAAGAAAATCGACAAAATCTTTAGAACATTCTAGATTTAATTTGAAAAACTACATTCTCGGCTTCCTGTCTGGGTCAGGTTATGGATTTCTGATATAAACTTCTGGAACTAATATCTGGAATAAAGTTCAAAGGTCACATTATTTATTTTATCAAAGTTAAATCCAACCATTGTTTTGTTAGTAAACAAAATAAAATTGTAGATAGTCTGCTGTAAATAGAAGACCATGTTGAAGTAATAGGCCTACTGCTATAATAGCTACAATACATTTGTTAGTCCATTATATTGTATGCACTTGTACAGTGGTTACAACGTTTAAGTTTATTATTATACTAAAGACTATAATAACATGGATCGCTTGGTTTAATATAATTTCTGCTGTTTGATGACTCGAATTACTTCTTTTCGGAATTCCCGATTCCGTTTTGTACTGTGCACTGTGCACGCGTTCCATTGGCAATCCGAAGGTCGTAGGTTCGAATACTTGTAGAGGCTAGCATTTTTACCTAGGACTTGAGGGTGCCCATGTGTCTACCCAGCTCTGATGGTTACCTGGGCATTGTGCTGGCCACACATCCCCTAGTATGCCGTGGCCAAAGAAACTGGTGAACAATGCTTCACCAGCCCTATGAGCAGTTTGGTCCGAATGGTACTTTACTTAGGAGCGTAGAAGTAATTAAGTCAGCGTTAGTGGATGCGTACGGAAAAAAAGAACATATAAGCTCTAAAAATAGAGCAAGCGGTCCATCTTATTATAGTCTTTGATAAAACTTAATTGCCCTCGGTGGTATTTGAGCGTTGCGTTTAGCACCAAAAGGTTCAGAACTTTATCTCAGCCTTATGGCTAAGACTATTCCATTGCATTGGCTAATGAAGTGTGGAAGGCCCAAGCAGTGTTCTATAA
This sequence comes from Anisus vortex, assembly GCA_949126835.1. Classification (NCBI taxonomy): domain Eukaryota; kingdom Metazoa; phylum Mollusca; class Gastropoda; family Planorbidae; genus Anisus; species Anisus vortex. The sequence goes on from OX421495.1 coordinate 8,966,151, forward strand.
CATGGCTACAGCCATTACCAATACAATTTATTATTTATCAAAACAAAAATGCCTTCTGGTGACTAGATTAAGAGAAGCTACCCAGCGGGCACACTACGGGGCATTAACGTTGAAAATAAGTGTTCAATAACAATTGGTTGCATCAGCAAATCAAAATCACGTGTTTTTTTTAACTCTTAAAAAAACACGCTGCTAAATTGCGTGAATAACAGGCGGCAAAAATACGCCTTATTGGCGTGCCACGGTGAGGCTAGCCGCGGACATGATCTTGGTGGCTCCACACCTTGATCCACCCCACTTAACTTTGTTACGCCCTGGACTCAAGAGCTTGTCCATAGTTGTTTTTTTATAGACACGTATAAGTCTGTATAGAAGGAGGGTCTGTATCATATGAGATACGGACACTCTGGGTGAAGACATCGAACACTGCAACCGGAAGACAGCCTCAGCAAATGTGTTGGCCAAATTGTCCACATCTCCTGTTTGAATAGATATTGTCAAAGACTATAATAAGATGGACCGCTTGCTCTATTTCTTGAGCCTATAAGTTCTTTTTTTTTTCCGTGCGCAACAATAAGGCTGTCTTAAATGACTTCTAAGCTCATACGATTGCATTAAATCTTTCCGCTGTATACAACTTTTGATTTTAATCTTAATTTTCCATTGAGAAAATAGTGCTATGGGAAATTCCAAAACTAAGTGTTTCAAGTTATCAAAAAGCAGAAATATTAAAGCAAGCGTTTCATCTTATTATAGTATTTGATATTATCATGGTACAATGACTACTAAAATAATTATTTTGTTTATTTCAGTGTTTTATTTCATGAAGAAATTTGTTTTTAATCAAAACTAATCTCATCCCAAAATTTGTGTAAAAAAAAAATAAATAAATAAAAAGCTTCCTTTACGTCATCCAGACACTTCCTTAGCAACAAACATGGCTGAATGTTTACATTCTTTCACTTGTCTCACAGTTACTATTTGTGTGTTTATTTGATATATTCGCTTTTTCGTAAATATATGTTTTCAAAACCAGCATGCCAGTTTATCAACATATAGGAGCTACACACTAACATGTTTAAAAAAGGTGAGTTCTTTGATTTGCGTTTATCTTACAAACTGCGGACGCCCCTTCAGTGAGTTTAAAGAGAGATTAATTAATTCCTTGTCGAAAAATTATCAGCTCTATAAGTTTGATCTTGAATTTTGATGCGAGTTTTCAATAGTGTTAAGAGTGTTGGTAAGAGGTCATCGGTGATCGTTGTGCGCCATGTTGTATTTAGTCGCCCCGTCTGCGTCGTCCGTTGGGCGGCCGCCATCTGGTTGGCGGAATATGTGGCGGAACGAGTCCCCGGTTGCACTGATAGTACTGCCTAGGCAGGTTAATTCTCTGTCACTTCTTCGACGTGCACTGATGGCACATTGTGCATTCCACTATTCTACTTATTAAGTGCACTCATAGCCCCTCGACACTTCTCTTTTCTTCTCACTGAATGCACTCATAGCACCTTGTGCACTCCACTTTTCATCTCACTGAATGCACTCATAGCACCTTGTGCACTCCAATTTTGTTATCACTGAATGCACTCATAGCACATTGTGCACTCCACTTTTCTTCTCAATGAATGCACTCATAGCACCTTGTGCACTCCACTTTTCATCTCACTGAATGCACTCATAGCACCTTGTGCACTCCAATTTTGTTATCACTGAATGCACTCATAGCACATTGTGCACTCCACTTTTCTTCTCAATGAATGCACTCATAGCACCTTGTGTACTCCAATTTTCTTCTCACTGAGTGCACTCATAGCACGTGTGCACTCCACTCTTCTTCTAACTGAGTTCACTCGAAGCGACCATGCGCCCTCCTCTCCTCTACATATTAAGTTCACTCAGTTCACGTGTGTGTTGTTGTAGAGTGTAAGTTTCATTAACCCACAGGGACAAACGCAGTGCTGCTCACACCGGTGTGAATCTAGACAACCACTGCAAGTTTTATTGAAATCTCTTTGATAACAACCACAAGCGCTACCTAAAATCTCAAATCTACGTCTTACTACTCATCTCTTTCGCGGGCCTCTTTTCTTGTGCCGGTTTCTCATTTGTTCATTTGATTTCTCAAATTAAATTGTAAATTATTCAGGATGTTAGCGCCAAGGTAAATAAAACAACAATAAAGTTACCTGGGTTATTCAATCAATGTTCTGGTTGTACTCTTGTGAGATGATTCGGTGACCCAGTAAAGAGACTTAAATTCCAGTAATCGATGGACTTAGCGTTTAGAATCGAAACGAATCCATATCTGAGGTAAAAGGAATCTCTCGATAGAGAACTCAGAAATTGATCTTACATCAGTATTCAATAGAAGAATCAATCTCTAGAGCTATCATTTAATAGATCAGGGGTCGGCAACTTTTTGATATTAGTGTGCCCAAAGTAGGATTTCTAATTTGTTCAGCGTGCCAACAGACTAAAAGTCATTCTGCTCTTTTCTTGTAGAAGAGACTTGTAAAGTCTTTTCTGAGGCTTCCGAGTGCCATTGAAAATTTCTCTGTGTGCTAAGTCTGGCACGCGTGCCGTAAGTTGCCAAAACCTGCAATAGATCATGGGTCGGAAACCCACGGTCAAGTCTCTTCTCCGACACGGTTGACTTTTTAGACTGTCGGCACACTGAATGAATTAAAAATCCTATTTCGACACACCAATATCCAAAAAGGGTTGCAGTCGCCTGATCTAAATCGTTTTAGATCTTCAAATCTGTTTGTAGAGCAAAGAAATGTTAGAAGTACTTGATTTGCTGCAGCCACTTTAGCATGGCCGTTAGCTTATTTAAAACATGCGTCCCTGAGTCAACCCAACTCTGATGGGTACAAAACATGAAATTAAAGCAAAGTAAAGTCGGCTGGGCACTGTGCTAGCCACGCAATGCCCGTTGTAAACCGTGGCCACGGAAACTTGTGAACGCTGCTTCATCGGCTCTACGCTAGCTCAATTTGGTCCGATGGGATTACTTACTACAATAATAATTACTTTCGATGCTAAGCCACACTGACACACTCTTAACTTCTCTCACCACGTAGCAAACACACATTTAACTCTTACAGTCCCGGGCGCGTATATAGCGGAACTGAAGACAGCATAGATAGAAGTAGGTCGGTACGGGAAGGGTTAACTGCCTCTGCTATTGTACACGCATGCAATGCATTTGCTGTTAAACCTAGACATGAGTGGCCAAACACACACTTTCACAGATCCATACAAATATATCTACTGGTAAGGCCCGTATTTAGGATTGTGGGGGGGGGGGGGGGGCCTGTTCCCAAATTTATATGGGGCCCTCCTGGCCTCGTCTCTGCCTTCCACATACCTCAGAAGAAAATTGCTGTTAATTCATGTTACATTGTGTAAAATCATAAATAAATTGTAAGCTTATGTCTCGCTCAGCTTGGTTGGACTGGAGGGCTTAAAATTGTAGGGCAATAAATGCATTTTATTTGACATTTTCAACGAAAGAATGGGGATGTCACTAAAAATATATTTTTGGGATGTGTGGGGGCCCCTTTGGTGTGGGAGCCCCTGTTCCAATGGAACATCTGGAACATGCCTAAATACGTCACTGCTACTGGTAATACTTTTATTACAAATCCACATGTATTTATAATATCATTACTTTACTCCAACTAAAGTCAGGTGATCATCAAAGCTGGGTAGACGTAAGGGCACCCTCCACATCCGGGGAACACATCCTAGTTTTCCACAGGATTCGAACCCCTGACTTTCAGTACGCCAGTTACGCCATTATCCAGTTAAAATGACTCATGTTCCTTTCTTTCCAGTGACATAAATACTTTCCACGTGTAGGCGCCATTTTGAAAATGTCGCAACGTAACAGTTTGCACGGTGACCTTCCCAGACTGCAACACCTTCCCGTCATACTCCCTGGTCAGGTCCGGGAGATGAACAAGGAGGAGAAGCTGAAGGCCCGTCTGTATTCCTACGCCCCGTTGACGGCGCCCATCAACCCCCGCGCCCTGAAATTCAAGGGCGTAACGCAATGCCAAGCCAGGAAGCTGACGAAGCCGATTGAACGTCGTGTTGAACCACTGGTAAGTTTTAGAAGTACCAAGTTGAACGCAGAGTTGATCCACTGGTACGTTATAGGTGTATAAAGATGAAGGCAGAGTTGAACCACTGGTAAGTTATAACTGTACCAATATGAACGCCGTATTTGAACCACTGGTAAGTTATAGATGTACCAATATGAACGCAGAGTTGAAACCACTGGTACGTTATAGGTGTATAAAGATGAAGGCATAGTTGAACTACTGGTAAGTTATAGGTGTATGAAGATGAAGGCAGAGTTGATTCATTGATAAGTTATAGGTGTTTGAAGATTAAGGCAGAGTTTAACCACCGACAAGTTTTAGATGTACCCTAGATTAACGTCAATTTGAGCAATCTGTATTTTATATTTCAAGTAAAATTAAAGTAAGCAAAGTTAAATCATTGATAAGCCATAGATCTACAAAGACGAACTAGCAATTGATAACTTCTAGTTCTGGGCAAACGAAGTGCTCCTTGTACTTTTGGATGTTTTACTTTACTTGACATAACTTTTTCCCACCTCCCGCCCGCGACTTGTAAACGGCAACATTTATTCAGACTTGGTTAGATTGTGTTTTGATATCGCTCGATGGCTAGAGTCTAAATTAACTTATATTGGAATGACTTCTTGCTTCAGCCCTCGCTTCAGAGATACCAAGAAACGCACCAGCCTGAGTTCTTACAGAGGAAAGAACTCGAGCGACTGGAGAAACTCCGGAAGCTGAAAGAAGAACAGGAGAAATATCAAAAACGGATGAAGAAACAGTTACGTCAGAGTATCACAGGAGACGTCGATAGCCTACAGGATTTGACGCTTCTCAAAAAGTCGGTCAGTCTTTCAAGTAGTTTTTGCATTATTGCAATATTGTCAAAAGTTTCCTAAGAACATTCACTCCGCTCAATCAATACATTTTTCACGTATTCGTTATGCATGAGTAAGCGTTTGTAGATGTTTTCTTTTGTTAAAGCATGTATTTTTGGTGTTTGAATATGTGTGTTTGTGTGTGTGTCTTTTGAACCTGAGTAATTGTGTGAGTGACATGAGTAATTGTGTGAATTAATGTGTCTTTTGAACCTAAGTTATTTTGTGAATGAATGTCTCTTTCGGACCTGGATAATTCTTGCAATGAGCGAGTCTTTGGCCTAAGTGATTGTGGGTTTATTTTCATTGATTGCATGTCAATGTAAAATCAATTGTTGTCGCACATCTTGTATTAATATACATGTTAACAGTTTATTAATGAAACCTTTCATTCTAATTGATTATAAATATGTGCAACTAAACATCATACCCGTGCGTTTGCGTTGCGGCACTCTAATGCATGTGAAGTTATGTTTTCATTGGGTTTATATCTGAATAGTTGTATTAGCAGCCTGATTTTAATGCACAGTACATTTCACAAGGAGATGTATACATTATAGTTTGTGTATGTGTGCTTGAAGTGAGTGACAATGGCAATGAATGCGTGTCTGGTGTGAGCTTGTTATGAGTTCTTATGTGTGTGTGCGGATGTGAATGGTGTGTTTGGTTCAACTGTGTCTGGTGTTTGCCCGTGATTCTTTAATGCCAGTGTGTTATATTTGAGTTGATAAGTTAAATGTGAGTTAAATGAGTTTATTTATTAGTGTGTAATATTTGACTGTGTTTGGATAGGGTGTGTACCGTGTGTGTACCGTGTGTGTACCGTGTGTGTACCGTGTGTGTACCTGTTTGTGTACCGTGTGTGTATCTAAATTTGTTTGTGTCTTAAGTTTGTACATTCTCGTTTCTTTCAGGGATTTGTTTAGTCTTATGAACTATGTAGATGTGTTTAGTATATGTATGTGTGTGTGTGTGTTACTTGTCAATGTTGATGTGTGTTGATGTGTGATGATGTGTGTTTATATGCGTGTGTTGTGATACGTATAATCATGTTCAATCTTTGATTTCATCAACCAGTCTTCAACAACATCCGAGGTCGAGCCCTCCGTTGTGGAGAAGTTTTTCCGTCAAACTTTCCCAGTTTTACATTATGTAAGTACCCGTATGTAACAGTGTACCCGTATGTAACAGTGTACCCGTATGTAACAGTGTACCCGAATGTATCAGTGTACCCGTATGTAACAGTGTACCCGTATGTAACAGTGTACCCGTATGTAACAGTGTACCCGTATGTAACAGTGTACCCGTATGTAACAATGTACCCGTATGTAACAATGTACCCGTATGTAACAGTGTACCCGTATGTAACAGTGTACCCGTATGTAACAGTGTACCCGTATGTAACAGTGTACCCGTATGTAACAGTGTACCCGTATGTAACAGTGTACCCGTATGTAACAGTGTACCCGTATGTAACAGTGTACCCGTATGTAACAGTGTACCCGTATGTAACAATGTACCCGTATGTAACAGTGTACCCGTATGTAACAGTGTACCCGTATGTAACAGTGTACCCGTATGTAACAGTGTACCCGTATGTAACAGTGTACCCGTATGTAACAGTGTACCCGTATGTAACAGTGTACCCGTATGTAACAGTGTACCCGTATGTATCAGTGTACCCGTATGTAACAGTGTACCCGTATGTAACAGTGTACCCGTATGTATCAGTGTACCCGTATGTAACAGTGTACCCGTATGTATCAGTGTACCCGTATGTAACAGTGTACCCGTATGTAACAGCAGGGCCCTCGAGAGAAAAAAAAGATGCCGGTACGAGATCTTTTGTGGGCCCCCTCACCTAGCCAAACATTCTTTTTTCTAACACTAGTCATATCTAGATGATTTATTTGTATTACATACGTTTGAAAAATCAGGAATCTTTTGAAAAGGTCAATACTGAGCCTAGCCAAGTTGTTCTGTCTATCGTGACTTATGATGGACCTAAGGGAATTTTTGATGATCTTAAGTTTACTGAAGCTCTTCTCTGCTAATGCTACTGTGGCTGGTGCTGTAAGGGACATCCTCGAACTGACACTTATAAGTTAGGAAAAATATTTTCTCACTTGGAATTTGCCAAAGCATTTAGATTCTAACACTTCCAATGCACCCAACTGTTCTTTACCAAAATTTGCATTGTGAACCATTGTTAGGTGAATTATTTCCTGAAGAAAGTCTTCACAACTTATGTCATTATAATACTTTTCTGCTAACCTAGCAGCTTTATACTTCAAGTCTTATTCTGCCATCTTTTGGTAGTTCCAAAGAAAGCTGAATGTGTCAGAAATATCTTTGACTGAATTTTACCGAACTGTAAACTGTACAATACCAATACAATATCCAATACAACATAAAATAATGTGTTTTCGAAAGTGGGCTTCCTTAGGGCATTCTTCTGTTTTATCATCTCATTCACATTTTCATCAGGTGTAAGTATCCTCGTCATGGAATCTTGTTATTTTTTTCTAGCAGTTGTATTACTGTTCCTAAACAATTGTACTTATATCTGCAGGTGGGCTGCAACAAGCTTAGCTTCATTCCACATTGCTTTCCAACTGTTTCGCAAAGCCCCTAGTTGTGCATATTATAAGCTTTCTATGTTTGCAAATTCCATATCTATAGTCGCATCACAAGCTTGAATGACTTTGTTGCAGAAGTCGATAGGGACTAGTATACTGTGCCACACTACTGACATTATGATGCAAGTGAAAGAACCGACATAACATATAAATTTCATGAATTTCGTTTCTGATTTTCGGAGTAAGATTCAGCTTTAACAGGTCTTCCAAAGCCAACTCAATAATAATGAGCACTTATATAGCGCTTCTATCCATGCTATAATAGCATACTCAGTGCGCTGTCAGGACATAATACAAGAGCACAAATTAGACAATGATTACGTAAACAGATAAAACTTTAGGTTATTTTTAAAAAGACTTTGCTTCAGTTTTCTTCAGTGAAATAGGTAAATTGCTCCATAATACTGGCGCCACTGACTCAAATGCGCGCACTCCAAGGGTTTTATAACCCCTGGTAGATGAGCTACAAATAGTTTTAGACTTTCAACTCGATCAGGCCATATTGTGCTAGAAATGCCATGAAGCTTTGACAGTATTTTCCTCCTCTTGAGGCTGCAACTGAATAATTTGTATTTACATTTGTCTAAAATTATGATACCTTCAACCTTACCTAGTGGCTACCGCACAGGAGATCATTAAAGTGTAAAAGGATCGACTAACTAGCTTTGCCTGCCGTACTAGTATGCAGCGATAGATAGTATGTAAGCCTAAGCTAACAGGGAGAACTGTAAGCCTGTAAGGCTCACAGGTCTATATATGTAATCGTCCCTGCATTGGCAGATGTATTAGCCAAAGTTTTTAAGTTCTTTTTAAAAGATTCTCTTGTCCCAGATTCTCTCAGTGTCTGAGATAAACTGTTCCATAAAGAAGACGCCACAGATTCAAATGAGCGCACTCCCAGGTACTTCTTTCTGTGTCCATCCAAACTAGGAGTTATGGGGATTGACTGTGTTGAAGAGCGCAGTTCCCTAGATGGCCCATGCCTTGATATAAGCTCTCGAACATAGGAAGGAGCATCGGTACGTAATGGACATAATTTTGTGCTCTATTCGCTTTATCATCGGGAGCCAGTGGAGATCCCTTAGTGTTGGGGAGACATGATCTTGCCTCCTCACCCCCGAAACGTTGCGCGCCGCGTTGTTCTGCACTCTCTGTAATCTCTGCAGCTGGTTCTGGGGCAAACCCCACATGCAACTATTGCAGTAATCCAACCTTGACTGGATAAGAGAGACTGCTATGGTATTGGCCGTCCTTCTATAGAGTTGAGATCGCAGCTGACCCAGGGTGCATAGATGAGACAAACAAGCCTTTACCACAGCACTGGTATGTGGAACCATTGATATTTTATTATCAATTAAAAAAGGCCAAGGTCTCTAACCGTATTGGACAACGTTATCTTGATCGTAGTAATAGCTATTTTCCGAAGACTGACATCTGAACCACAGATAATTGCCTCTGTATTGTCATCATTTAATTTAAGTCTGTTTGCTGCCATCCATGTTTTAACTGTTTGACAGCACTCCTCCACATTACCAACAGCAGCAGCGCAGGCAGACGAATCAGGAGGAAGACTAAGAGTCTAAATGCTATCGAAAATAATTAGACCCTATATTACAACTAAAGGCTTCATTGCATATTTAACCAAATGTTCAAGTACAAATTCAAAGAATATCAAAATTAAGGGCCCCTTGAGCCACATGAGAGTGTAGGAGGTTTTGGGACATATTTTCTTAGCTTAATAGCAACAATTAAAAAATACTTGCGTAATTGCCAATTTAATTTTAAATTTTAATATTCATGGGCTTCATGGGCCCCCTAAACTCTCATGTGCCCCGATACGGCGTACCGGCTGTACCCCCCTCTCGTGGGGCCTTTGTAACAGTGTACCCGTATGTAACAGTGTACCCGTATGTAACAGTGTACCCGTATGTAACAGTGGCGCAGATATCTAGCAGCAAGAGAAAGGGTGCAATGAAATTAATGGAGAAAGTAAAGATTTAGAGAACGTAAAAACAGAGAAAGTAGAAACAGAAAAAGTAGAGATAGCGGCAGACAAAGAGACAGAGAGAGAGTGAGAGAGAGAGAAAGAGTGAGAGAGAGAGAGAGAGAAAGAGGGAGAAAGAAAAAGAGAGAGCGAGAGTTTGTAAGAGAGAGTGTGAGAGAGAGAGAGTGAGAGAAAAAGTAGTTAGTGAAACAGAGAAAATAGGAGATAATAGGAGGTTCTGTTCTAGCAAATTCTGAACTATTTAAACATTTATCATAAACTATTTTAAAAAAAATAATTTCAAATATAATTTAATTAAACTTACTTATATTAATTAATAATTTTAAATGTTAACTTCTAGTCTTCTTTAAATTTTTTTTAATTTAGCGAAACTAGTATATTTTAAAAATATATAGGCATAGCTTATGTAAATGCATTTCTATTGAAATCCAAGTTTTAATACAATTAAAACAGCATATAAAAGGCCATAAATTAATATGTCAATTAAAAAAAAAAAGAATTTCTTTAGCTGACGGGTCCTATACAGATGATGCATATTCTAGTAGGCCTAAAGATCTAACTAATGTGAGATAGCCTTTTAGTTTCATGTTCTTATTTAATAATTTATTTTCTTGTTTAGTTTAATCCCATCCATAATACATGCCTGCCTTAAATGTTATGTCATGATTGATACACCCGAAAAGAACTTATAGCAATGAACTGTAAATCTTAACCCCTGCACGTCCGATTGTCATAAAAATATACGAAAGTATTAAAAAAAAGGTGCATCTCTGAGCAGACGTGTAAAAACAAAATGTTGTATATTTCAGGAGGATGTGTCCTTGACAAAAGTGGAAGAACCAATTGTTGGAAGAGGCAAAAGCAAGATGGGAAAAGTCCACACCTTCGTCAATACGCCATCGACCGATAATACTATCAAGTGTAGGTCAAAGAGTTAATGTTTTAACATGTAGCCTAACATTTACTGACCATACTAACAAGTGTAGGTCAAAAAATTAATGTTTTATAATGTAGTCTAAAATCTGCTGACAATACTATCAAGTGTAGTTCAAAGAGTTAATGTTTGAACATGTGGCCTAACATATGCTGACAATACAATCAAGTGTAGGTCAAAGAGTTATTGTTTTAACATGTAGCCTAACATTTACTGACAATACAATCAAGTGTAGTTGAAAGAGTTAATGTTTTATCATGTAACCTAACATCTCCTGACCATACTAACAAGTGTAGGTCAAAAAGTTAATGTTTTATAATGTAGTCTAAAATCTGCTGACAATACTATCAAGTGTAGTTCAAAGAGTTAATGTTTTAACATGTGGCCTAACATATACTGACAATACAATCAAATGTAGGTCAAAGAGTTAATGTTTTAACATGTAGCCTAACATATACTGACAATACTATCAAGTGTAGGTCAAAGAGTTAATGTTTTAACATGTAGCCTAACATATACTGACAATACTATCAAGTGTAGGTCAAAGAGTTAATGTTTTAACATGTAGCCTAACATTTACTGACAATACAATCAAGTGTAGGTCAAAGAGTTATTGTTTTAACATGTAGCCTAACATTTACTGACAATACAATCAAGTGTAGGTCAAAGAGTTATTGTTTTAACATGTAGCCTAACATTTACTGACAATACTATCAAGTGTAGGTCAAAGAGTTAATGTTTTAACATGTGGCCTAACATATGCTGACAATACAATCAAGTGTAGTTGAAAGAGTTAATGTTTTAACATGTAGCCTAACATTTACTGACAATACAATCATGTGTAGTTGAAAGAGTTAATGTTTTATCATGTAACCTAACATCTCCTGACCATACTAACAAGTGTAGGTAAAAGAGTTAATGTTTTATCATGTAGTCTACAATCTGCTGACAATACTATCAAGTGTACTTCAAAGAGTTAATGTTTGAACATGTGGCCTAACATATGCTGACAATACTATCAAGTGTAGGTCAAAGAGTTAATGTTTGAACGTGGCCTAACATATACTGACAATACTATCAAGTGTAGGTCAAAGAGTTAATGTTTGAACATGTGGCCTAACATATACTGACAATACTATCAAGTGTAGGTCAAAGAGTTAATGTTTTATAATGTAGTCTAAAATCTGCTGACAATACTATCAAGTGTAGTTCAAAGAGTAAATGTTTTAACATTTGGCCTAACATATACTGACAATACAATCAAGTGTAGGTGAAAGAGTTAATGTTTAAACATGTAGCCTAACATCTACTGACCATACTAACAAGCATATGTCTGTGAATAGAGATAGAAAACCTTTACATTTTAGTCCGTAAAAATCTAGGTTTTACTGTAAATTCTAATACATCTAATTTTTCTTTTTCAATAGTCGTATTCACTTGTTGATTTTTTTCTCTCTCCTTGCTTGTTTAAAAAAAAATCTCGTTATAGATATATGTGTGAGAAAGAGATTGAGTTCGCGCGTGTGTGTTTCTCACTGTCTGCCATTATAAGATTTACTAACAATAATTTTTGTTTTGCATCTTTATGTATCTATACTATTAATATGGACCGTGTTTTCTAATGGCCAAGAACCGCTACTCTTGACTACTTTATTTTATAAAGCATTCTAAATTTAACTTTATGCGACTAACACGTGGACTATTAGTTATCGCATACACTATTTTGATGTTAACAACGGATTCCTCGTAGCTAGTCATAACTGATCGTGTAACCTTGTATATTTATAAAAAGACCAGAACTGGATGTCGAGGTTGGAGTAAATTGTCAAGCACCATCAAAAGCTTTACTCGGGAAAAAAAATTCCGATAACATCATGTGTTGCCGGAAATAGACCGGAAGTTCATGAACACGATAAAACCCCGTGAACTTTTGAAAAGGTCAGGCCTCACCAAGACTTGGTCAATGGGTCGCGGCGGTTGACTGTAGTGTGCTTTCCTTGTCATGCCAAAAAATTTTGGACTCGATTCCCCGTAAACTCCAAGAGTTCTTCCTCTTCTTCTTCGCCTTTATCAACTCATAGTGGAGCATAGGCCATTAACAATTTCTTTCCATGACGTCCTGTTTCTGGCTATCTTCTCTAACTCTTTCCAGCTTTTCCCCGATCAGCTGCACATCCTTTTCTACTTCTCTCCACCATGTGTTCTTGGGTCTACCTCTTCGTCTTGCACCCCGTGGTTTCCATGCAAGATCTAAAATCTGACGCCAGTTGGAGAAAAGTAAAAGGCCCCCATGGAACCCAACTCCGCCTTCCCTCACGGAGCCCACAAGGATTTATTTTTTCTTATTTACTAATCTAATTCCGATTCTCTTCTCCCTAGTCATTCCAAGTTTCGCCGGTTTGGACGACATGGATCTAATAGTCAAGACCGTTGTGGAGAATCAGAGGCGTATCGCTTGTCTGTATCTGACTCCCAAAGTACCCAAAGACTCGGTGGACTATCACTACTATAACCTGAAGTAATTGGTTACTGTGTACTGAAGTACTTCCTAGACTAGTACTATCATGTTTGCAATTTAGCATTTCCTTTAACCCTTACAGTCCCGGGCGCGTAAATAGCGGCACTGAAAGCAGCATAGATAGAAGTAGGTCGGTACGGGAAGGGTTAAGATACCACTATCTCTACTATCAAAATTGAAAATGTTATACTTACCTTAATGTGGCCACGGTGGCCGAACGGTAACGCGTTCGACTGGCGTTCCAAGGGTTCTGGGTTCGAATCGTGTTGAAGGCTAGGATTTTTTCCCGGAACTGGAGGGTGTCCCTGAGTCTATCCACTTCTGATGGGTACCTGACATTAGTTTGGGTAAAGGCAGCTGGGCATTGTGCTGGTCACACATCCCCCTAGTTTGCCATGGCCGCAGAGACTGGTGAACTCTGCTACACCGGCCGTATGATCAAAGGGTACTTTACTTACTTACTTACTTTAATAGTGCATATTTAAAGCCCAAAGTCATATTTATTTATTATATAGCTTCCAAATATTTTACTGCAGAACTATATCTTGTAGATTTTGTTCTTCTTGATTCATGTCACATGATGTAATTCTAAACAGTCTACCAAGACCTGATTTCATGCAAGAGTTAATCTCTGCCCAGGGAGTTCCCTGTTTAATGCCATTCCCCTTGATTGCCATGTTTTATTTACAAGCTTTCATGCAACCTTAGACTTAGCGTAGTACAATGATGTAGCGAATGTACTTTAACCCGCAATGCCTGGGCGTAGTGTAAACATAACAGACTAACGTTATTCCCACAGCCTGGGCGTATTGTAAACATAACAGACTAACGTTATTCCCACAGCCTGGGCGTAGTGTAAACATAACAGACTAATTTTATTCCCACAGCCTGGGCGTAGTGTAAAGCTAACTAATCTATTTTATCCCCAAGTACCTGAATATAATGCAGGGCTCCGCAACCTACGGCACGCTTGTAAATCTTGGCACGCAGAGCGAATTTCAATGTCACACAGGAAGACCCCTCCGTTAAAATGCAATCCAAGTCTTTTAGACAAGAAATTGATTGGTGGCTCATGTTGACTTTTAGAATGTTGGCACGCTGAGTGAATTACAAATTATTCTTTAGCGCACTATTATCAAAAGGTCGCCGAAACCTGAATGTAATGTATACCTAACAGATTTACTTAATCCCTGTCAGGGTAGTGGAGTACAAAGACGTCTTCAAAAGGGATTATCTCTCCATGAGCTACACGTACGTCACCAGGATCAGGTACGGCATGCAGATGGAGAACATGACGCTTGACCAGTGGACCAAAGAAGTGGACATCTTCAGAAGATTAAGAGTGGTGAGATTTTCGGATTTAAAGAGTGGTCAGGCTAAGAGTAGGATGTGAAGATCAGCATTCGAAAATGTGAATTAAGATTAAGAAAGGTACAATTAAGGGTTAAGCAGATTGGGGTGATGAGATTAAGATTAGTGAAATTAGAAGTGGTGAGATAAAAAACAAATTAAGGAGTCGAGAGATTAAAGAATGAGAGTGGTAAGATTACCCCCACCCCCCACCCCCTGTTTGTTTGCGTAGGCTATGTATTTATGCATGTAGGCCTACATATAAATGATAATGTTATGCATGTATGTATATTTCTGTGTATATGAAAGTATATGTATCAAGGCACATAGCTTGATTTATTTATTTTCAATAGAATGTCATGACGTGCCCTTTTTTTTAGTGGGCTAAAAGCACTTCCACATTGTTTTTTTGACAAATGACAAAAGATTGATTATGTTTTTTTCTATGAAATGTGAGCGTTTGTTTATAATGAACATTTGATTTCTAAAGCCATTGCCATTTTGAAATGTGAATATTATGAAAAAGATTTGATTGAAACATAACCTTCTTTATAATATAACCGGACTTTCTCGTCTTATATGGTCAGTAATAAGTTAAGTATCCCCTTGATATAAACAGCGCCCGTGGCACCACGGTATACAAAGGGGAATGTTTTTGGTCAGCAAAATGCTCAGCAGCCGCTTTTTTTCTACTCGAACTAATCTCAGGCATCAAACAGAGTTAGGAAGACCCAGGGGGGGCCCTCCAGAATCGAGAACGAATCCTAGCCTTCACCGGTATTCGAGCCCAATGAACTTTTGTATTACATTCTAAATGGACTGAAGTAAAGTAAAGTAACCTTCGAACCAAACTGATCATAGGTCTGGTGAAGCGGCGTTCACCAGTTTCTGTGGCCACGGACATAAGAGGGGGATGTGTGGCCAGCACAATGCCCAGCCGCCTTTACTTGACCCCAACTAGTGTCAGGCACCCATCAGAGCTGGTTAGACCTAGGGGCACCCTCGTCTCGGGAAAGAATATTCTAACCTGCACCAGGATTCGAACCCAGTACCTTCGGTTCGCCAGTTGAACGCGCTGCCGCTCGGCTACCGTGCATTATAGATAGACTTAATGAAGGCTCTATTTCCGCGTCTGTTTTTCCATTTAGATGTCAATTTTGAAATCCGTAGTTTGTTTACAAGCTTTTTGTAATCAACGACTATTTTTTTTTTATTGTAAAAAAATGTCTTTTTAGTATTCGACCTTTCGACTGCACCGGAAGTGGAAGGCCTTCAACGTTTGGCTGAAAAACATGCAATCGCTCAAAACTAATTTGTGCAAAAAATTTCTCAATGAGCATCTGTTCATTTTAAATTTCGTAAGTAGACGGAAGGTGTTGATAAACACTTTTAAAGTTTATATTAAATTATGTGTGTGTGTGTTAATAAATGAATTTCACTAAGGGACATTGTAGATATTACGTACGCAAAGAAAAAAAGTCAAATAATTCATAGACCCCCCCCCTCCCTGCTGTTGCACCCCGTGCAATTTTGTGAACACCCCCCCCCTTTTTTTTTACCATGCGTACTAATAACCTACCCCCCCTCCCCTTGCCACACACACACACACACACGCACACGCAAACGGTGTTTGAAAAATTAATGTTTTTAGCAATATTCACAATGCGTTGGTTTTACTATTCATAGTGTATTTATTAAGTACAAAGGAACTAACTAATTGATAAAAAATAAAACTATAGCGAAGTAGAGCACGACCGAAACCGACATTTTCACTTTGTCTTCGTCCGAAACCGAAAGATAAACCGATATTGCCTATCAAGACTGTAAACTTTTGTGTAATAGTAATGTTAAATAGTTTATGGGTACGCCTACTCTATTTAAGTAAACCATAGAACATGTAATATTCAGATATACATGTATTTTATTCAAATTATTATTAAGCAGAGTAATAGATGCAGCACAAGCGTTGCAGTCTGAATTTTTTGAAAGTTTAAATAGATATTCGGCTGATGACCGGAAGTCAATATCAGTTTTGGCCGAAACTGAAAGGAAAGCGATCGCTAACTTTTTTTAGGCTTCGGCCAAAACCAAAACTACACCGAATCAGGCCATTCGCCTACTTTCGGTGCCGAAACCGAAACCTTTTTTCGGTCCTTTTTAATAAGGAAATAGCAACTCATGGTACTAATTTTCGAAGAAATAGAAATATTCATCAATCAGACCAGGATAAAGTTTTTAAGTACTGATTGTATTATTGTATTAACGTTAGGTCAGAACAAAGACATAATAAGAAGGACCGCTTGCTCTATTTTTAGAGCTTCTATGTTCTATTTCCGTGTGCGGCCAATAACGCTGTCTTAAATTACTTCTACGCTTCTATGTTTTGCCTAAATGTTTCCGCTGTATACAAATTTCGATTTGAATTTCTTATTGAAAAAATCATATCGATTAAATAAAACTGAAGTGTACAATGCAAAACGGAATCGGGAATTCCGAAAAAAAAAAAAGGTCATTCGAGTCATCGAATAGTAGAAATATTAAAGCAAGCGGTTTGGTCAGAAATAAAATGTTGATTATTTCTAATTAAATTTAAAAAAGTCAGAATTTTCTTTGCGTTAAGAGGCCTACCCAAGTTTTGCACATCAGTCTTGAATCATTCGACCTCGTTAAACAAGTTGAATAGTTAGAATTGTTACATCACTTTATATCTAATAAATATTCGCTGTGTTTTAACAAAGACTATAATACGATGGACCGCTTGCTTTGATATTTCTGCTATTTGATAACTTGAAAAAGCCAACTCTGTTTTGGAATGTCCGATCGCACCCTGTCCTCTAGACTTCCGGTTTAGTAATTCGCTATGATTTTTCTCAATGGAAAACTAAAGATTAAAATCGCAAAGTTGTAAACAGCGGAAGTCTTTAAGGAAGCTTATGAGTCATTACGCATTGGGAGAAATAGGCATAAATGAAATAACTCAACTTGTTAACAAAATATATGATACTGGTAAGATCCACTCAAGCTTAAGCAGATCAATTTTCATCACAATACCCAAGAAACCTGGAGCAACAGAGTGTGAATCACACAGAACAATTAGCTTAATGAATCATGTCACAAAAATACTCCTCAGAATAATCATGGAAAGAATAAGAAGTAAAATTCGTCCGGAAATTTCAGAAACCCAGTTTGGATTCGTTGCAGATAAAAGCACAAGAAATGCTATTTTCACCTTATCTATGTTAATTGAAAGATGCATCCAGATGCAAAAAGACCTGTATCTATGCTTTATAGATTATTCTAAGGCATTTGACAAAGTAAAACATCAAGATCTATTTAATATATTACAAGATCTGGACATAGATGGTAAAGACCTCAGAATAATAAGAAATCTATACTGGGAGCAAGAAGCTGCCATTAGATATGTTTTATCACCAGACCTCTTCAACATCTACAGTGAAATAATACTCCGGAATATCGAACACCTAGATGGTATTAAAGTTGGAGGAAAGAATATAAATAATCTGAGATATGCAGATGACACAGTACTAATAGCAGAATCAGAAAGTGCCCTGCAAACTATTCTAAATAAGGTGGTAGAAGAGAGCCGACTTAAAGGATTAACACTCAATCTCAGTAAGACCGAAATAATGGTAATCTCTAAGAAAAGACAACCTCCAAGATGCTCTTTATCCAGTGAAGGTGAAAACATCAAGCAAATCAATTCTTTCCAGTATCTAGGCTATACAATAACACAGGAAGGCAAATGCAACAAAGAAATAAAGAGAAGAATCGCAATAGCTAAAAACAGCTTCATGAGCTTAAGCAGTATCATGAAAAACAGGAATATCAGAATATGTACCAAAATGCGCATACTGAAGGGGTATGTTTGGTCTGTTCTTCTATATGGATGTGAATGTTGGACTATTGATAATGAAACAAGGAAAAGATTGGAGGCAGTAGAAATGTGGTTTCTAAGAAGGATGATGAGAATATCATGGACTGAAAAGAAATCTAATGCAGAGGTGTTGAAAACAGCATGTACCTCAAGAGAACTCATTAACACCATTAGGAATAGACAGATGAAATTTCTAGGACACATCTATAGGAAAAATGGTATAGAAAGACTGGCTTTGTGTGGGAAAATATCTGGTAAGAGAGACAGAGGAAGACAAAGGCTAACATATGTAGAAAGCCTGAACGAATGGGCCACGAACAACAACATAAGTAATAATAACTTTCTGCATAAAGCTAACAACAGGAAAGAATGGAGAGTCATGACCGCCGATGTCTGTTCCAGACCTGGCACATAAAGAAGAAGAAGAAAGAAGAAGATGAGTCATTAAAGACAGTGTTATTGGCTGCGCACGGAAAACAATAAGCTTAAATGTGAAGCTCTAAAAATAGAGCAAGCGGTCCATCTCATTATAGTCTCTGGTTTTAACTAGTGCACAATATTGCCTTTGGTTTTAATGATTGCACAATTACAGCGCGAGATGACCCGTAATAAGATCTTCTGGCCAATCAAACAAATGTCTGCTAGCTAACCGAACAACCCTCTTGTTGCCACGGCTGTTAAAGCGTAAGCTTCGCCAGTCTTTTACACTACCCCCCCCCCCCCCCCTTTCAGAGACAAAAAAAAAGAAGCTATTTTCTGAATGTTTTTTGTGTTGTCACTTTCCTGGTGTGTGCAGACTCTGAGGCCGGCCATTTTCACTGTGGTCAATCTGTGCTTGACCACCAGGCAGCTTGAGATGTACGATGTGGACGATAGAATCTGCTACACACTGGACGCCTTCCTGGAAACGCAGAAAATGCAGCTGAAGGAGGTCAGTAGAAATGAGTGCCGCAGAGTTACCATAGCAACGCTTTAGAATGCAGGTGTTCCTCTCACTTTTTTTGAGGTGTCTAGCACTAATCTGGACTAATATCTTTGATGTTTTCTTTCCATTATGGTAGAACTTGCGTATCTTTTTTTTCTTTGGATAGCCTTGTTATCACAATAATGTATCGTATTTATATTAGGCTTCTTCAATCTATCTTAACAAAACGCAGCGATAAACTAGTTATTGGAAATTCATTTTCAAATTCATTTAAATCCTTCATTGCATGCAGATTGTGGCATTCCTAATAGTATAGATCTAATATAGGCTACATAATATATATTATATATGATTCAAGTTAATGAGTTGCACAAAGGGATGTTAACAGGTCAATCGTGTTATATTTAGATCTACACAAGTTATATCCCTTGTCTACCGTATTGTCCTCTAAGGTATATATATATATATATACATGGAGTGCTCAATCACTTAAAATAAATCATAAAAATGTCAAGAAAATGAAGAACTTTACATATAATCTTCTATCTAGAAGGAACGTCTGTAAACGTTTAATTAAGTCAAGTTACTATCGCAATGGTTGTTTGTCGGATCTCCCCCCCCCCCTCTCTCTCTCTCTCTCTCTCTCTCTCTCTCTCTCTCTCTCTCTCTCTCTCTGTCTCTCTCTCTATCACTATGCTCTGCGTTTATTCTCATGCCCTATCCACCCAATGCCAAGGTGAAAACAAGACTGGATAAATTCCGTGACCTGGTCGCCAACACTGTGTACAACGCCTGCAGAGCCTGCCTCATTGAAGCTGGCTTTCTACCAGACGATGATCCAATATTAGCAGGTGATATATATGACATTACTTTTCGTACCTACAATTGTATATTTGTATATATTTTTTATACATTCATATCCAAGGTTTTAAAGACTAGTATATAAACTCAAATACGTACTCAGCTCACTAGTATCGTAGCCAGGAGGGAGCAGGGAAAGCGGCCGCTCCCCCTACGACCATTTTCGAAAAAAAAAGGGCCTTTTCGGGAAAAAAATTATTTTATTAATAATTTTAACAAGGCACGAGGCACAATTTATGCTGTTTCTATTTTTTTTTCTTTAATTGCATTTCAACAATTTAATTTATTACAATCATTTTGAATCATTCAGCGCGCCAACAGCGTGAAAGTCAAACTGATCAACAATATTATTTTTATGAAGACAATTTTTTTAGCGTAGTAGCAAGACCAGGACCAAAAGAAAAGGGGCTTGATAGAGAAAAAGCGTTTTATATTTAATAAAAAAAAATAACATGTTTGTTATTATCAGCTTTTAAAAAAAAAACATTCATAGCTAATACACAATTTCATTTCTCTACTTACACATTAATAGTTATAAACATTTGAATATAGTTGTCATGATATTATTCTAGTAATAGATATAAGGTCTTTAATGTTTGATCTCAGAATTGAGATTAACGATAACATATTATTTTAAGTCGTAGGGCAAATAGTGGAATTAACTAAAAATCTAGAGGAATAGATACATAATAATTATACAAACTGGGGTAGTTATTTTTATGTTTAAAAATGTACATATACATACTTCAGTCATAAAATATTTATATAATTTTCTTGTGTAATTTGATCATTTTAGAGTTAGAAAATGTAAGCCATTAATTTTTAAAAAAGAAAACAAAAAAGAAACATATTAGAAATATTAATGTAAAGAAAACGGGTTAATTATTTCTCTTCAATTAAATTCTCCAAATTTGATGTTAGTGATACCAAACGAGTTAATTGTTTTAATATAACAAGTGTACTTCTCAAAATGCTCATCTATCTTAATTTGCCTTAAATTAGTGAAAGAGTTAAATGTTTTGAAATTGATTTCACGGTAAGATATGTCCAGTTTCAATACAAATACATTCCAGTTGCCCAACACTTCAAGTGCTTTTGGACCCAGTCTTGTAAATGGAAGTGTAACTCACTGAAACGTGTCGCCAAGTCATACAGAGACATCGGCCTCAACTGTCAGTTCTCCTCATTCAATAACGGAATTGTTCTTTCATTAAGATACATCTTAATTGCTCCCAGACAAGAAAAGAATATATCCTAGACTTTACCTATACTCCGTATGACTTTCTCCTAGAAGGGACTTGAGAAACTAAACAATTGACTATCTTAACAATAGAATCAATCACAGATTGCAAGTCCAATGATGGGAGCTTTGTATACAAACATTCCTGAACTAAAACAGTCGACGTCCAGTGTGATTCCCATGTAGTACGCCATGCAGCACCCACTAATTATGCTGACATACGTTGTTTTCCCTTGCATTAAACAATATTCTCGGAGGTCTTTCGCGTGCCACTGAAAATCGTTCTGCGTGCCAATTCTGGCACGCGTGCCTTAGGTTGCCGACGTTTGCTATAGCGCATTCGCGTTGATTTAATAAATACTTTTCGATACTAGATGTTCATCCCGAAAATGAGCAATAGATGCAATCAATTTTGCAGAAATCCCCATCACTATTAGCTGCTAGAAAAAGAATCGTTAATGGTTAAATAATAATAATAATAAAGACATTTGTATAGCGCTGCCAACAAACATAATGCAAGATCAGAGCGCATTTAACATACAACTAAGAACACGGATATAAACTATTGGCCAAAAGATAGAAAACTAAATGGTGATTCAAAAGCGTCAAATCCTGGCTAAACCACTGCAGCTCACCCCCACCCATATATAAAACACCATTAGTGGGATAAATATTTGTGATTCTTGTATCTGTTATTATTGAAATTATAACGTAAGTACAGTATTTGTTGGGTTGACGGGGCAAACTTTGGTACATTTCTTCAGGCCTTTTGATATCATACTTTTGCATTTTGTAGACACGGCAATCCTATATAGCTCTCATTATTCAACAAGGAAATCATCTCAAATATTTGAATTTAGGCATGTAGGCCTATCGACTGTTTGAATTTAGACATGTAATCGATTACACTTTAAGCAGGCCTTTTAATGTGTTGTCAAGTTAATAACAACATTTTCTACAGTGAAAATACGAAGCGAGGTTCTAAGAGGGTCTCAAATTTCAAAACATACAATCAGCTTAGTTAGCCCCGGGCTTAGCTGGAGGTTGGGCTCTAATTATTCAAGAAATTATTATAACATTCACACGTCGTACCCCGATTAAGAGATCACGGGACAGGGATCGTAGGCTGGTTATGCATTTTCACTGTGCTAATATTTAAAGAGAGATAAGTGTAACTTCTTCAAACAAGCCAGCACAGTGCTATATTATATCCTTTTCTAAACTGAAATAATGTATTAGGTATAGTTCTATATTAAGGGGAAGGAACATTTGTGGTTTTGCTTGTTGGGCATGTACACATTTTCTTTCAGTTTGTTTACATGTGCCCATTGATGTAACTAACTACTCTTTCTTCCTGAATGGCATCCGGACATGGAATGGGTTGCCTAAACAAACCAGGAAAACCAGTAATTTAACATCATTTAAAACACTAATAAAAATGTAAAAGACTAGACTCGGACCACGGATGAGCTTAGGACGCAATAATCCTCTTTATAGAAAGAGTCTCTGTAATGCACAAGATAAGATATAAGTTGTAGTTTCTTAGAATCCGTTTTTTTTTACTGTGCTGTAGCAATCGGGTGTTTCAGGTTGGTCCATGTTTGCTTCCATTCTAGCCGACCTGTCAGATTTGTTTTTTCATTTCCTAGTATGCCAATAATATCCGGGAATCCATTGTAAAGTTAACTTGAGATAACCAATAAAGGAAACTAAAAAGGTGTTCAGTTAAATCTAATGTTTCAATGTGCTTATCTACACCTGTTGTGTTCACTTCTTGAACAGGTCATAACATGGATGATGTTGCTGAAGAGGACGAGCCCATGGTATACACAATGCAAGCCAACAAAAGGGCAATATGCAAGAGGTTGACCAAGTGAGTTGAAGTTTCTTTATAACCTCTCTGTAATCTAGTGCCTTCTGGGACTCGGTGGTCTATGGAAGATCCCGGGACTAGGGTGTCCCTTCGTTTTGTCCTCGAAGTCGCTGAACACGACTTTTCTTCCACAAAGTCTGTTCCTGCCATCGAGAGCGGAAAGATGAGTGCTATGCTGCAATATTCGGAAAAAAAAAGAGCCCAATCGCGCGTTGGACCTTGTTGCCTACTACACCGGAGGCTGGCACCACGCTATTAGCAGGATCCTGGAGACGATCGGTTCTGTTGTCACACGGCCGCCAGTCTTTGAAGTTATGTGGGTACTGGAGGGTGTCTCTAAGTCCAAAGTACCCTTCGGACCAAACTGATCATAGGGCTGGTGAAGCAGCGTTCACCAGTTTCTGTGGCCACGGCATACTAGGGGATGTGTGGCAAGCACATTTACCACCCTGAGGCAGACCCTAGCGTTAATGGATACCTGAAATTAGTTGATGCATAAGGATAGGCGGCTTGGCGTTGTGCTGACCACACAATCCCCTCTTGCATACTGTGGATATGGAACATGTGAACAATGCTTTAGACCCTATGGATCAAATTGTCTTTACTTTTTGTTGACCTTACACCAGAAACTTACTTTATGAAACATTCATTATATACATACACTCATCAAAGTATTTCTTCTTCAATTTATGTGTCGCGCTTCATGGCCAATGGCTATCGCATTGCTAACGCACATTGTCATTGTCTGTTTAACTCAGCTTTATCACAATGCTGGACTATATGGTCATGAGTACCATACACGAGGTGCTGGTCAAGTCGGTCATCAACTTCGAGAAGCAGATGAAAAACCTCATGCATGTGTGCCTGAGTCCAGATGCTCTGTCCAGGATGAACCCGCAGATCACGGACGATAGCCCCCCGACAATGGACATTACGATCGATGAGGAGATTCTGGCGAACGTTATGGTTGTGGAGGAAAATGTCCTCGGGAAAAAGCATGTGGTAATGAACTACAACACATAAAAATCCAAAAGTCTTTCGAATAAATCCTTCCTAAGCAAATTATTCCTGACTGAATTAACCTTCTGAGGGGGACACGGTGACCCAGTGGCAGCGCGTTCGGCTGGCGTACCGAAGGTCATGGGTTCGAATCCTGGTGAAGGCTAGGGCTTTTTTTTTCCTGGGACTCACTGATATATACCCGAGTCTAACAAACTCTGATGGGTACCTGACATTAGTTTGGGGGGGGGGGGGGGGGTAAAGTAAAGGCGACTGAGCATTGTGCTGGCCACGCATCCCCTTGTATGCTGTGGCCACAGAAACGCTGCTTCACCGGCCCTATGATCAGTTTGGTGCGACGGGTACTTTACTTTCTATTAACCTATTGAAGATTTCGCTATTCGCCACACACGAAGTATAAAAGGGCGGAGTCTGGGCCGTTGCTAGGGATTTGGGGGCCCGGGGCTTGGCCTCTTTAAGGCCCCCTGCATTTTGACATTCGACATTATGACATAAGAAAAAAACAATTTGGACACTCCTTTGGGGGCCCCCCTTAAGTAAGGGCCCGGGGGGGATTTATGAATTTGGACCACCCCCCCTCCCCTAGCAACGCCACTGGGCGGAGTTAATAGATGTATATTATGTGGGGCAAGGTGTCGAACCGATTACTTTTTCCCGGGGTTTCCGGGGGGGGGGGGGGGCTGTCACTGTGACATAAACTTTGATGGATAACTGACGGTTGCTGGGGATGGATAAGGCTGGATTACTTTACTTATTCTATATAGCCTATCATCCACTATTGTCTTTTGTTTTGCAGGAGTCTGTCACTTACACAGATAGACATCTGGTACGTCTTTATCTATGGCTAGCTTGTGTTCAATGTGTTGTCTAGGCCAGGGATCGGCAACCCACGCCACGCTTCCCAGACATGACTACGCAAAGCCCTTTTCAATGGCACGCAACAGACCACCAAAAAAATTGGCAATTCAAGCGTCGTTGCTAAAGAAAAAGAGTGCTAAAGCAGGATGACCTATAGGCTGTTGGCACGCTTAGTGAATTAGAAATCCTACTTTGGCACACTATTATAAAAAGTTTGCCGACCCCTGGTCTAGACAGTAGAAACTATAACGAATAACAAACATCAAAACTAGGGCAAAGTGATAAAAAATATAGAGCTTTTGATTTAAGATCTCAACGTACTCGTTTCAGGGCACAATAAAATACAAAAAATTGTGCAGTCCACGGAAGTGAAAAAAAAAGCTTTGTCTTTTTTAACCCTTAAATCCAATAATCCGCTTGTGTTAATCCAATAAATCATAATCTGTTTATCCCATAAATCCGTGCGCCTTAATCTAATAAATTCGAGTGCGTTAATCCAATACATCAACATGTGTTAATCCAAAATATCAACGTTGTCGTGTTTGCCCATTATAATCAACAAAAGTTAATAAAATAAATCATGGTCCTTTAAACCAATAAATCAGCTCGTGTTAACCCATTAAATCATTGTGCTTTAATCCAATGAATCACAGTGCTTTAAACCAATATAATCAGCACGTGTTAATCCATTAAATCATTGTGCTTTAAACCAATAAATGAGCTAGTGTTAATCCAATAAATCATAATGCTTTAAATCAATAAATCATTGTGCTTAAAGACAATGCATCCTGGTGCTTTAAACCAATAAATAAGCAAGGGTTAATCCAATAAATCATTGTGCTTTATTCTAATGAATCATAGTGCTTTTAACCAATATAATCAGCACCTGTTAATCCAATAAATCATGGTGCCATAAACCAATATAATCAGCAAGTTTTAATCCAATAAAACATGGAGCTTTTAACCAATATAATCAGCCCGTGTTAATCCATTAAATCATTGTGCTTTAATCCAATAAATAAACTAGTGTTAATCAAATAAATCATGGTGCCTTAAATCAATAAATCATTGTGCTTTAATCTAATGAATCATGGTGCTTTGAACCAAGATAATCAGCAATTTTTAATCCAATAAAACATGGAGCTTTGAACCAATATAATCAGCAAGTTTTAATCCAATAAATCATGGTGCTATAAACCAATATAATCAGCAAGTTTTAATCCAATTAAACATTGAGCTATGAACAAATATAATCAGCACGTGTAAATCCTATCAATCAACATATGTAATACTACAGTATTTTTGTGTCATTGTGTGTACATCACAGGACGATGATTTGCCGTACAGGCCTATGATCATATCTGAAATGTTACTCACCCCCGAGAGCCTCACGTTCTATCCGGACTGCCAGAACATCCTACAGTCCATCGGTGACCTGGTCAAGAGCTGGCAGAACTGTGCCAAGGACATGGAGAACATGACACCCGACACCAAGTTTGACCCGTTCACTAGGTCTGTACTTAACGTGGTCTGTAGTTACTTGGTTAGCTGGGTGGTTTAGTAGTTCTGTCCATACGTGGATTACTATGTCTATACTTAGGTGGTTTATTAGGTCTGTACTAGCGTGGTTCAGTAGGTCTGTTCTTACGTGGTTTACTAAGTCTGTAATTACGTGGTTTACTTGGTCTGTACTTACGTATTTTACTGGGTCTGAAATTACGTAGTATACTGGGTCTGTACACTTACAAACAAACATGCACACACACACTTAACTTATTTCATTCGCACAGTTTTCGAGTGGCAGCATCTTCGACTGGCGTTCCGAAGGTTCTGAGTTCGAAACCTGGTGGAGGTTGGTGAATTGACCCGGCACTGGAGGGCGTCCCTGAGTCTACCCAACTCTGATGGGTACCTGACATTAGTTGGGGTAATGTAAAGGTGGCTGGAGACTGTACTGGCCACCCATCCCCTAGTATGCCGTGGCAACAGAAACTGGTGAAAGTTGCTTCACCGGCCCTTTATTACTATTCCAACACATTACATTAGCACTTTGAAATTTATTTTTTCAGCCCCTTGATAAATAACAAACAGGAAGAAAAAACCTGTGGTGACGGACCGAATCTAAAGATGGTGTTAAAAATCGATGACGTTTTTCAGCAGGGGATTGTGGACATAATGGTAAGACCTGAGATCATTTTAATTGTTTTGTTTTCTTTATATTATGCCAATGAAAGAAAAAAAGCAAGCAAGGACCAAGCTGAAAGATCTGTCAATAACACTACAGTGCGAGGTATGCACACACAAAAAATTACTTCATTGAAGAATGGTTAATTCTATGGACACAAGGGAAAAATGGAAGAAATGTGTACATTGAAATGGGCACGCTCAACAAACAAGACGATAGAACGTTACTTCGTCACAATGAACAATGCCCAAAATTCCAGCTGAGAACAGGACATGTAGCGCTCAACTCACATCTAAACAGAATAAACATCAAAACACAAAGTTGTAGACATTGTCCACATCTACCTGAGACAGCAGACCACATTTCTACTGACATGCTTCATCAATCTACCATTACCAACTCACTCTACCCAGCGGGCACACCACGTCGTATCGGCAGGAGAAAAAAACGCACGTGAAAACCACGAGAAAACACGTGGAAACCACGTAGTTTTCCCGTCGATAAGACTTAGTGTGCCCGCTGGGTATAAAATCAAAGCACAGCTAAAGAAGACCTATGAATTTGTTTGCCTGGCGTTGACTGCACGAGAGTCAACAAATCTGCAGTAGTTGTAGAAGAAGAGAAGGAAAGAATAGAAGAATAGATTAAGAAGAAGAATAGGTTTAAACATTTTAATGATTACAAATGCTTGCATCTGTTCAGGCCGTTTACATGATATGAAAAGACATTTAGACATATTTATAATAAACAATATTAATTGGTAATCTAGGGACAGAAATATATTTTATACGTTTTTCAAAACTATGAACGAAGAAAATATGAAAATCATGTAATAACTATATAAGAATAACAGCAATATTTATTATGATGTAATTGTTCCATACATCAGTGGGAATTATCCGTCCTTGAGAATATTAACTCGCACATCTTATCTTATATACCTGTATTACAAACACTGATTCTGTGGAAGGTAGATTTTTGAATTTAGTATTGCGTTTGATTGAGATTTTAAAAAGGCGTTTTTCCTGAACTCGAAACGTTTAGGCAACCAATAAACCAAATAGGATTTCATGCGAAGCCAATAAAATGTGTTTTTACCTTTCTAAACATTTCACTAGAGTGTTGTGCAATATTTCACGAACGTGTTGCGCAATATTTCACTAGAAGTGTTGTGCAATATTTCACGAACGTGTTGCGCAATATTTCACTAGAAGTATTGTGCAATATTTCACTAGAAGTATTGTGCAATATTTTACTAAAAGTATAGTGTAATATTTCCCTTAAGTACTATGCAGTATTTGACTAAAGTAATGTGCCATATTTCACTAAAATAATGTGCAACATTTCACTAAAGTGTTATGCAATATTTCACTAAAATCATGCGCAATATTTTACTAAAGTGTTCTGCAATATTTCACTAAAGTTGTGTGCAATATTTTACTAAAAGTTCTGTTCATTATTTCACTAAAGTAATGTGCAATATTTTTCAAAACATGACGCTTGTTTCTGAATTTTATTAAATTGAACTAAAACTCATAACACTTCCAATATATATATATATATTAGTCAATCTTTATTTTAAATGCACATGCAATATTAATAATATATTATGTAAATGTAGCTTGCCGTTTCATAAAGGGTCATGGAAAATTGTAATAGTTCATATTCTTGGTTGTGTTTTCAATAACAAATACACAGCGTGTAAAACAGACTATGACAGAGATTAAAACACAGATGGTATAATTGATCAGCAAAGCCTGTGCATTTTAAACATAATTTTACGTTTGTAAATATAACATTATAACTTTGTTTTTCATTACATAATGTAGGTCATTTAAAACTATTATGATTCAAGTTGACCTTTTTCTCTCAAGAAATCTAATCTTATACGGCCGCGGGGAGCATATTGCACCGAAGATTTCTTCCAAAGGCGGAGGTTTGCTCCCTTCTTGAGGCTTGAGCTCGAACCGTTGGATCACACCTGACAGAAACAAAAACAGCTCCATCTTGGCCATGGATTCCCCGAGACAGTTTCTCTTCCCCAGAGAGAAAGGAATGAACTCGTCCCTCTCTATCAGTTCACCGCTCTCGTTTAGAAATCTCTCAGGTTTAAAGTCGCCCGGGTTCCCCCAGACTCTCTGGTCGTGCAGAACCGAGTCGATGTTCGGCAAAATGTGGCAGCCGACGGGGAAGACGTAACCCTCGACCTGGAACTCGCGCCCGACCACCCTGGGGGATGCGAACGGTGTGACGCTGGCGTGCCTCTGGGTCTCCATGATGGCTGCGACCAGGTAAGGCAGCTTCGGCTTGTCTTCGAGGGATACCTGGCGATGGACGCCAACGTTGGACGCGATCTCTTGGAAGATTTTCTCCTGAACGTTCGGGAAGTGCAACATGAACAAGAGAAACCAGAGAATGTTTCCGCTGGCGGTGTCGGTTCCGGCTATGAACAGATTGCGCAGGACTGCCACAAGATTCGCTTCGTCCATAGTCGTAGGTTTACCCTCGCGCCTCTTTTTGTTCAACTTCGACAGATAATACGCTATGAAATTGTCCGGCTTTTTGCCGAAGTCATCCCGCGAGATGTCCGACTCAATTTCCCGGATGTGGGCCAACGAGAACTTCGTATTGATCTCCTTGAAAATGGCCACCAGCTTTTTGGCTTGGAAAAGGTCACCGGGAAGGTGGTAAAGCCACGGGAAAAAGGTGACTATAGGTAGGTAGGCGAAATATTTGGTGGCTTTTCCCATGTTCTCTATGAGATTGCTGAAATACGGGTCGTCGTGATCAAAGCGACGTCCGATGACGATGGAGCAGATGATATTGGAAACGCTGACCGTGGTCAGCAGCCTGACGTCCACTGAGGCACCTTGGTGGCTGGCCAGCCTTTCCAGGTAGACGCTGACTTCCTCCTGGATTCTCTCTGCCAGAACGTTTTTCCCCAGCCCCAGTGATCGGAGTATGGAGAGAGCAGCTCTCCTCTGCTCCTCCCAGTTCGTGCCGTTGGACTCTGCTATCCCTTTGTTGTGCTCGTTCAAGATGGCGTTCATGAAAGACTGGGGTACGTCCTGGACGGCCCCGGCGTGCTTGACCAGAACATCTTTGAACGCCTGGTATCCGTTCACGACGATGTAGTGCTGTCCGGCAAAGTCCAGACTGTACAGATCCCCGGCCGTGCGTCTCCACTCTCGCATCTTAAGCCGCGTGTTCCCGGCCATTTGGCCGAGATGGCCGAAGAGGAACGATGGTGGGGACGGGTATGGGGGCGTGTTTCCGGGCTTTCGTTTCCGTCGTGCCTTTTGTGTCAGAAGATAAACACTTAAAGCCACAACGACAGCCGTTAAAACCACCGTCGTTGACTCTAGCGGGAACCACTGTAATATCATCCTCTTTGCCGCTTCTATCTTTAGTGGTAAGTGGGTGTCACTTTAAGCTCTGGCGATTTGAAAGAACCGTTAAAATGGTTATTTGATATATTATATTAACATATAGTCAAGTTTTCGTGAAAGAAAAAGATATATAAAAAATGTTTAAAATATATAACAAAATCTGACTGGAAAACTGCACTGTTAAAATAGAGGCCATACTTAGGCCTACAATGTATTTTGAATATGTAACTTTTTATTTTTAATGTGTGAATAACATTTATAGAATTTCGTGCGTACAGATAGAGCTTGGCCTTATTGTGTAATCCTGTTTACAGATCTGTAACTTTGTGGTGTAATTGAGTATTGTGGATATATTTCGTGTGCATCTTACTGCGTGCGTCTGCGCACTGATTATAAATATAATTGTGTGTCTGCGTGTGTCTGCGTGTGTCTGCGTGTGTCTGCGTGTGTCTGTGTGTGTGTCTGAGTATGTCTTTGTTTGTGTGTATGTGTATATGTGTGTGTCTGCGTATATCTGCGTGTGTCTGTTTTTTTTTCTGCGTGTGTCTGCGTTTGACTGCGTGTGTCTGTATGTGTGTCTGTGTGTGTCTGCGTGTGTCTGTGTGTGTGTCTGTGTGTGTGTGTCTGTGTGTGTGTGTCTTCGTGTCTGTGTATGTCTTTTTTTGTGGCTTTGATTTAATTATATTTTTCCCTGTGTGTCTCTCAGTGTGTATGACTATTTTTAACAATGATCATCAGTAATGAGTTACTCTTTACGGCTTACGGCCAATTACCAACAAAAAAAATTATTTAAAAAACAAACAAACATTGCCAACTAATATTCATACACTTAAAAATCCACAACATATATTAATGAGTAATATAAATTTTACATTCAATTGTAATATCTTTCCCTAGCGCTTCGTTTCATTGAATATTTGGGAGAAACTAACAGAGTTTGAGGATGACTTATCTTTAAATAAAGGAGCACAAAAAAATTGAATGAGAGCTTTTTAATGCTTTTTCTCTATTGGATTAAATTTGGTTAGATCAATATTAAAATTAAAATATAAAAAAATTATCATATTAACGTGAACGCACATTTTTCTTACTTAATGCAATGATATCCGAATAGTATTCAAATTGAAAAGGTTAGGCTATAGGACAATATGCTTACATACCAAAGTTTTTTTTTAACCATTTCGTGCCCCTCCACCACGAATTGAGTTGCTTTGTGCCGCAAGTTGTGTTTATTTTTAACTACAGACAAAAATATGCCTTAGGGGTGTACAATTATGGATTTTCGGATTTTGATAATTTTAAATTATTTATTTATTTTTTGCACATTCCTGTGGTAATTTTTTGTTCCAAAAACAATTACATCTATTAAAAAAATATTTCAAAAGTAACACCCTGTATGTTTCGTCTGTAAAAGCAAAATAGTAATATTGAAATTTCTCAATTTAGGTTTTAGACTGAGGGGATGCGTAGCTAAGACACAATTTCTCTGACTTTTAAACGGTTTTTACTATTGAATTCAGCATTCAAATTACCTGTAGGAATCACTCAATAACTCACAATGCGGCTCAATTCGTGGTTGAGGAAATTGTGCTTTGCGAATGATTAAAATATAACTAGCAGTTATGCCCGTCGAAATGACAGAGAAACGAATGTTAAAGAATTTTTTTTTAAAAGCGGAAAACAAAAAAACAAAAAACAATTAGGTTTAGCAATGACAAAACAACAAACAATTTGAAATAATTTTTAAAAGGACATCACTCTGAATATTTGGTATATGGCGCTCCAGTTTAAAACATAATTAGTAATATGTTCAATTAAATATGAGGCATAGTGGCCGAGCTGCAAGGCGTTTGGATAGCGTTACGAAGGTCCTGGGTTCCAAGGCTAGGATTTTTTTCCGGTTCTGTAGGGTTTCCCTGACCAAAATTGGGGTAAAGTAAAAGCGACTTTCCATTGTGCTGGCCACACAGTCTCCTAGTATGCCGTGGCCACAGAAACTGGTGAACGCTGCTTCACCGGCCCCATGGATCAATTGGGTCCGACGGGATACTTTACTTTTTACTTACAATAATTTAAAAAAAAATAATTACGAATTGAGCAATATAGTTGAAAGATTAATAATTATTATTAAGTAATATAGTTGATGGATTAATAATTATTATTAAGCAATACAGTTGATGGATTAATAATTATTATTAAGCAATATAGTTGATGGATTAATAATTATTATTAAGCAATATAGTTGATGGATTAATAATTATTATTAAGCAATATAGTTGATGGATTAATAATTATTATTAAGCAATACAGTTGATGGATTAATAATTATTATTAAGCAATACAGTTGATGGATTAATAATTATTATTAAGCAATACAGTTGATGGATTAATAATTATTATTAAGCAATACAGTTGATGGATTAATAATTATTATTAAGCAATACAGTTGATGGATTAATAATTATTATTATGCAATATAGTTGATGGATTAATATTTTTTTGCAAGGACGTTTCCAATTTGCGTATTTAAGTTTTGTTCAGATCCGTTTAACGGTCTTTAGAGGACAAACATATAAACTCACAGTTCACGGTAATTATATATAATATACAAGCTAAACTGCCCGGCGTTGCCCGGGGCAAATAAAACAGGCCTGTAGACATATAAGCTACAGATAAAAAGATTATGAACCACAATGAACAGAAAGCTTAATCTAATAATTAAAATAAATTATTATTTTTTTACTGAAGACATCTAGGAAAGTAATTTAAAATAAATATTGTAATCGAGTAAAAAAAAAGGCAAGTCTGTTTTATTTAACAAAAATCTAAATTGCCCGGTGCTGCTCGTAGATTTACAATCCTTTTTTTTAAAGTAATATTGATTGAAATAAACAAATTGTAGAAAAAAAGGTATTAGACTAACGGAAGAATCGAACCTGGGTTGCCCGCATAGCAGTCCGATACGTTATTCACTTAGCTAGCGAAAGCACATGTCCGAAGTGAAATCCCAATAGTATATTATGAGACAATAAGGTCAAGTGTCTTTAAATTAACTAATACGATTGCTTGAACACACACACAGTCTACTATATATATATATATTATTACAAGGCAATTTATTCACCATAATAAATTATGGATGAGACCTTCTATTTATATCACACAAGTATAATTATGATTTATAATGTTATTACGGCTAGAGCCCCCATTCAATTTATGAAAATAATAGTTATAGTATTGTTATTATTAGTGTGAGTATCCTTGTATTAGTGAAGATCTTATTATATCATTCTGAAGTTTATTTGTAGTTGTCTAGAGTATTCCGTGGTTCTTAGTATCCCCTGGCAATTCACATAACGTAGCTTTAGAGTTTTCAGTTGATTTACTTCATGTATAATTATTGGTGTGGCTCATATTATACAGCAAGAACCTCGATGTTGAGTGGTAGTGTAGATTATTAAAATAGTTGTATAAATATTACACATACACACATGTATATAACGTTGAAATATTGACGTTAACCAAGTTGTGTAGAAAGCAACGATAAATTTGGTTTAATTTACAACATCAATCCAGTAGGAATCCAAATAATATTATATACACAATCAAGAAATACACATATTCCAATTAGTAATGAATATCCTCAATGAACATATAGCATTGTAGTTAATAGTAGAATAATAAATTTTCCATCAAACAAATCAAATAGAAATGATACTCAGAGCGGAGTATATTTGATGTTACTAGATCGAATGCAAGCCAAGAACTGACTAAAGTGTCGAATTGCGTAGAAATATATTACGGGTCAATCGTTGGAAAAACCCGACAGCCTAGTGACACGAGAATTTTAATCAAGCCTGCGTGCTGACTGCGTGAACAGATACTTTTTATTAAGAAGAAGCAATAATGCTCTAACAAAATAAGGAGAGACCGGACGACCTTGACATGCTGTATTCGCGTGCACAGTTCATGTTTTTATCGAGGTTAATAAAAAACAATAATGCTTTAATTAGGTTAGGAAAAACCCGGGGAAAACCGTGAGCTGAGAAATATTTTGTATCGTTTAAACGCAATTCGCTTAAATGGTTTAGTTGGTTTATTAACATTACAATGTAGGGAATTTACGTTTCGTAACAGTCGCCCATACCAAAAGGAAAAGAACATTGCATACTAAACAATAGAAGTGTGCAATTTCTTTTAGAACCGCCTGCACTTAACTTTAGTTCTAAACAATATACAAAAAAAAACTGACTCCACCTGGGTAGTCCGTTAAATAAGACAAGTAAGGGAAATAATTTATTCTATTAAACCCTCATCATATAGGATCTCAAGTTATCCTTAGACCATAACACATGTTCGCGTTATTCTAAAAATTATACTCTCTGAGATATCATTCCTTATAAACATCATCATCTTATTTATAAGGTAAAAATCAACATAACTAATGTTATCATATTAAACAATTCAATCATTAATTAATTCAACTTAAATGAAATTAATATTTAAATAAACTTAAGAGTAAGAATTTAATCTTAAGTGTGTAAGCATGTGAAGTGTATGCACATTACTCTATCTTGGTTTTTACATAATCACAACTATAGTTTGATTGTTTCAAAATAAGGATGTACATTTCTGTTCATTCATTATCTTACTAATAAAGAAAATTATGTCCATAAATCAATAATACTTAAAAGTAACTTATTAGGTTTTTTTCTTTTTTCTTACAACAATAATAATATTTGTTTGAGCAAATGGAAATATTCATGGCATAAAATAAGGCATAAGATATTGCATAAAATAATCACAACATATTCATGTATTCATGCATTTATATTTTAAATGATCCAATTCTCTTAGTTAGGATTATCAGAATATATACATGAAGTTATCTATTTCCTTATACATTTGTTACATGCGCGATAGGGTGTCCGCGACGATGTTATCTTTTCCAGATAAGTGAGTTATTTTTAAGTTGTAAGCTTGAATAAACAAACTCCATCTTAGAATGCGCTGATTTTGTTTGATGCGGGAAAGAAATACTAGTGGATTGTGATCAGTGAATATCTCGATTGGGAACTGAGAACCATTTACATAGTAATTGAAATGTTTCAATGCTTGGATAAGTCATAGTAATTCCTGCTCTATTGTGCTATAATTTACCTCATGTGGGTTAAATTTTTTTGAACAAAAGCTAATGGGATGTTCAAGTGAATCATCTCCTATTTGTGAGATTACCGCGCCCATTCCTGTATTACACGAGTCTACCGTTATTCTGAAGGGTTTAGTATAATCAGGTGAGACTAATACTGGTGCCTTGGTCAGTATGTCTTTTATATCATTAAAGGCTTGGTCACATTCCTGAGTCCACTTAAATTGATTTTTCTTTCTCAAGAGATTTGTCAAAGGGCAAGTGATAATAGAAAAGTTTTTACAAAACTTCCTGTAGTACCCGGCCATACCCAGAAATCCTCGAAGTTGTTTCTGCGTTTTAGGGACAGGGAATTCCTGTATAGCTTTGACTTTGGCATTCACTGGTTTTACTTTGCCATTACCCACTACATGACCTAAATATTCAATTTCTGCATGGCAAAATTGACTTTTAACTAGGTTTATAGTAAGATTAGCCTGTTTTAGTTTTTGGAATAATAGTTTTAACTGATCTAGATGATCATTAAAGTTATTACTGAACACTACGATATCGTCCAGATATGCATGGCATTGTGGGATATCATGGATAATAGTGTTTATTAGTCTTTGAAAACTAGCTGGAGCATTGACCATTCCGAATGGCATTACTTTAAACTTATATAATCCATCAGGAGTGACAAAAGTTGATACCTCCTGAGCCCTATCTGTCAATGGGATTTGGAAATAAGCTGTTAGTAAGTCAATCTTAGTTACATAGTTTGCAGTGCTTACTCTATCGATTAAATCATCTATCCGTGGTATGGGATACGAATCTGTTTTTGTCACTTGGTTTAATTTCCTATAGTCTACACAAAAGCGTAGTGAACCATCAGATTTGGGAACCAACACACATGGGGATGACCAATCACTGTTACTGTGAGTAATTATATCATTGCTCAGCATATAATCAATTTCTTTACGGATGTGTTCAAGTTGTATGGGATTAACCCTATACGGATGTTGTTTGACAGGTTTAACATTATCATCTTTTAAAACTACATCATGGGTAACCAAAGTTGTTTTGTTAGGAATATCACTAAACAAATTTACATGATCATAGACTAAACCCTTGATAGAAGTCTGTTCACCTAAGTCTAGATGTGCCAGTTTATCATTGAGGTTTTTAAGTGCTTCAGTGTTCTGAAGTTTACTTTCTATGATTGTCTTTTTAAATTTAGGCGGGGGTGTTTCAACAGTTTTGATAGCACTCACTGGCCTAATGTCAGTTTGTTCTTCCCTAACAACATAAGGTTTTAGCATGTTTATATGGCACAGTCTCTGTGTTTTCCTTCTATCAGGGGTTTTTACAATGTATGTTACATCACTGATTTTATCTAAAACCTGATATGGTCCTGTATATTTTGCACTCAGGGGTTGTCCAGACAATTGGGTCAACATGAGGACTTTATCACCAGGATGGAAACATCGGGATCTGGCCTTGACATCATAGTACCCTTTCATTCTTTTCTGAGCCTGCAAAAGATTATCTTTAACATGATTAAAAGCATGATAGATTCTATTGCTAAATTGTTCCACATAAGCTACGAGTCCAGTCTCTTCATCAGAATTTAACAAGGTTTCCTGCAACAGTTTTAGAGGTCCTCGAACTGAATGTCCAAACACTAACTCGAACGGACTGAATCCAAGAGATTCCTGCACAGTTTCTCTAGTCGCGAAAAGAGCGAATGGAATACCGCGATCCCAGTCTTCAGTGTTCTCAAAACAGTATGTGCGGAGCATTGTTTTCAGAGTCTGATGATATCTTTCTAGGGCACCTTGGCT
The DNA here is from genome assembly GCA_949126835.1 of Anisus vortex. Taxonomy (NCBI): domain Eukaryota; kingdom Metazoa; phylum Mollusca; class Gastropoda; family Planorbidae; genus Anisus; species Anisus vortex. The sequence goes on from OX421495.1 coordinate 9,003,781, forward strand.
TTGCGGATGGTACGCAGTTGAAGTTGCATGTTGGATGCCTAGTTTCTTTAAGACCTGGTTAAACAGCTTTGATGTAAAGTTAGATCCTCGGTCTGACTGTATAATCTTTGGAAGACCGTATCTTGAACAAAATGCAATCAGTGCGTCAGATATCTTATCTGCGTTAATGGTGCGTAGCGGAATAGCTTCAGGATATCTCGTGGCAGTGCACATTATAGTGAATAAGTACTGGTGTCCTGTCTTTGTTTTAGGCAGAGGACCTACACAGTCTATTAGCAAGTGGCTAAATGGTTCTGCAAAGGCAGGTATTGGCTTTAGAGGTGCTACCGGTATAGTCTGGTTAGGTTTACCAACTATCTGGCATGTATTGCATGACTTGCAGTATTTAGTGACGTCACGATGTAGTCCAGGCCAATAGAAGTACGGAAGAATTCGACGGTAAGTCTTGTTCACTCCTAGATGACCAGCATATGGCGTGTCATGAGCCATGTGTAAGATGTCATTACGATATATGGCTGGTACCACAATCTGACTTCCTTCTCTGCAATTGTCATTATCACATTTCACATCTCTCCATTTTTGCATTAATATTCCCTCCTTCAGAAAAAATCCATTTCCTTTAATTTCTGCCTCCTGTTCAGTTATCACCTTTTTCTTCAGGTGTTTAATTCCTGAATCTCTATTCTGTTCTAATAGGAGTAATTGTCGAGGTGACAAATTACTTTCAGTAGTCTTGACTGAGGGACCACTCAAAATGTCAGCCAGGAAAGTTGCCTGTAGGTCAATTTCTGGTTCTATTTTTGACTTTGACATGGTTTCGACAGACTTTTGTTGTTGGGCCATACCTCTCGTGACGATGCATATAGGTTTGATAAAGCTCTCACTTTTATTGAGGTATTGTTTTTTCTTGGATATGGAATGCACCACATCTCCAGCAATATCATTTCCCAGTATTAAAGAAACGCCTTTAAACGGAAGTGATTTGTATACACCCACAACTACATTTCCAGTGAAGTACGCACTCTTCAGCTGTATTTGATGCAAAGGAACTTGTACATTTTTCCTTGATACACCTTGAATAGTAAGATCCTGTCCTGTATATGTCGATTGTGACGTAGGAACAGTATTCTCTAAAAGTAGTGAAACCTCAGCCCCTGTATCACGGAGTATTCTGATGTTCTTTTCACTAGTGACACCATTTATTATGGATGACACGGTACCTTCTTCAATGAATGGCAAACAATTGCTTGGTATCTCAGTATCGATGAGATCTGTATCCAAGTTATTTTTGTAAGAGGTATGTTTAGTACTCATGGTGATTCTATCTGATATAGACTCCTTGGAGCTATGATTAGAATTAGAATTATTGAAAACCATTGTCTCTATTTCAGGAACTATTTCTGGTTTCAAGTTTCCTAGATACGTGTGTTTTGTCAGGTTATCTGCATTAGCACTAGGTATCTCTGTTTGAGTTCTAACATCCTTCTTTACATTTACATGAGTTCTTTGTTTTGGCATTGCTACATACGATAAGACAACATTCTTTTTATTCGGGTTCCCATTCAATATCCAGCACTTTTCCTTAGTATGTCCAATTCGTTTACAATGGCTACAGGTTGGCTTGGAATTAGTTGGACCTTCATTGCTCTGCTGATGTCTCTTTGATTGATAGGATTCATTTGGATTTATGGTTTTCTTTTCTACCTTCATATCTCGATTCTGGAATTTAGATTTATCTACTGTTGTAAATTTATTGCTGGAATGGATAATAACATATTCGTCTGCCATCACTGCTGCTGTTTCTACTTGTTCTACACCTTTGTCTGCTAAATGTATTCTTACATCACCTCTGATGTTATTGTTAAAGTCTTCCATTAGCATAAGATTAGCTAATTTATCAAAGTCTTTGTTTACACCTTTGGATCGAATCCATCTTTCAAAATATTTCTTTTTCTGTCTTAGAAAATCAACATGGGATTGTTCCTGTTCTTTCTTAGACTCACGAAACACTTTTCTATATTTTTCAGGTGTCAATGCATAACTTAGCAGTACTCTATTCTTGATCAGTTCATAATCATACAATTCCTCTTCAGTAAGACTTAATACAACATCAAGTGCCTTTCCTTTGTTCAGAGCTGAGCGTAGAAGTATAGCTTTCTTGCCCTCGGGAAATTGATAGTCTCTAGCGTTTCTCTCGAAAATCATGAAGAACTCTTCCACCGAATTATCTTCAAAAACTGGAATATGTTTCTTAAACTTATACAGTTCTGCATCTGCTTCAGAGCTTGCATTCGAATGATTTGACGTACGAGACCTTGCTATCTCAATTCTTTCTTGGCTTGCTATTTTCTCTCTTGCTATTTCTCTTTCCATCTCAATTCTCTGGCTTTCTCTCTCTCTTTCCATCTCAATTCTCTTGTTTTCTCTTTCTCTTTCCATCTCTAATTCCATCTTTCTTAACTCAAGTTTAAATTTCAATTCTTCACTTAAGTCACCAGTTGTATGCTTTACTCTTTGTTTTATAGGAAAAGGTAATTCATCATCTGATTCATCATTAATGTTATCATTAGCAGTAGTTTCTTCAATAATTAGTGTACCTTGTTTTCTTAAACACTCAGTTACCTCTTGAAGTAATTTAGTTTTTGATGGCCTAGTTTCTGTGATAGAAATGCCCAATGATTTAGCCAATTCTTTTAGTTGTATCATCGACATTTTATTAAGCTGTTCTGAGGTTAGATCAAATATCTCTGGATCCAATGTAAGATTATTTGTGGCTTCCATTTTATATATTATTAAAAGTTACTATAAATCTTGTTAATAATACAATAAAGAGTCCAACTTACTTTCTGTCCTTTGAATAATTCACTACACCACACAGTTCAGATTTGTCACAACAAGGTCATAAAAATAATACTTTCTTAGAGTTACTCTGTTTGATAAGGTAATACACAAGATAATTTTCCAGGCTGAATAGTTAAGTTTTCCGATTCTCAATAGCAATGTTCAATTCAATCACAATCTTTAGTATATTGTATATTGTTCATATTTTCCAACACAATCCATCCAAGTTACGAGTATGTATTACGGCAGTTGTAAATAGTTTGTGTAAATAGTATAACGATTCTTGAAGTTGAAGTAAATCCTCTAAACGTTTGTTAGTAAATCACTGACGAGCAAAACCCATTTTATTACAAGGCAATTTATTCACCATAATAAATTATGGATGAGACCTTCTATTTATATCACACAAGTATAATTATGATTTATAATGTTATTACGGCTAGAGCCCCCATTCAATTTATGAAAATAATAGTTATAGTATTGTTATTATTAGTGTGAGTATCCTTGTATTAGTGAAGATCTTATTATATCATTCTGAAGTTTATTTGTAGTTGTCTAGAGTATTCCGTGGTTCTTAGTATCCCCTGGCAATTCACATAACGTAGCTTTAGAGTTTTCAGTTGATTTACTTCATGTATAATTATTGGTGTGGCTCATATTATACAGCAAGAACCTCGATGTTGAGTGGTAGTGTAGATTATTAAAATAGTTGTATAAATATTACACATACACACATGTATATAACGTTGAAATATTGACGTTAACCAAGTTGTGTAGAAAGCAACGATAAATTTGGTTTAATTTACAACATCAATCCAGTAGGAATCCAAATAATATTATATACACAATCAAGAAATACACATATTCCAATTAGTAATGAATATCCTCAATGAACATATAGCATTGTAGTTAATAGTAGAATAATAAATTTTCCATCAAACAAATCAAATAGAAATGATACTCAGAGCGGAGTATATTTGATGTTACTAGATCGAATGCAAGCCAAGAACTGACTAAAGTGTCGAATTGCGTAGAAATATATTACGGGTCAATCGTTGGAAAAACCCGACAGCCTAGTGACACGAGAATTTTAATCAAGCCTGCGTGCTGACTGCGTGAACAGATACTTTTTATTAAGAAGAAGCAATAATGCTCTAACAAAATAAGGAGAGACCGGACGACCTTGACATGCTGTATTCGCGTGCACAGTTCATGTTTTTATCGAGGTTAATAAAAAACAATAATGCTTTAATTAGGTTAGGAAAAACCCGGGGAAAACCGTGAGCTGAGAAATATTTTGTATCGTTTAAACGCAATTCGCTTAAATGGTTTAGTTGGTTTATTAACATTACAATGTAGGGAATTTACGTTTCGTAACAATATATATATATATATATATATATATATATATATACATATATATATATATATATATATATATATATATATATATCGATAATTATTCTTATAAAATGTTCTTACCTACTTCGTCAGTAAAGTCTTATAATAAAGATGTGAATCTGTTGAGAGAGAAGTAATTTTACCAACTATGAAAAAAACAAACGACCCTCGAAAATGCGAGTCCTTATACTATTGTTCAATTGCTGGGAAATGGTTTGGAGTGAAGGGGAGGTTTAGTTATATATTAATGGGCACGAAATGTTTCAAAACGTGATTTTATAATGGAAGTTATTTTTATCCCCGACTTACTAAATAGCTTACAGGCGGATAGCTCTTTGATTATATTTTCCAATGACCTCTGCAAAAAAAAATAAAAATAAATGTTAAGCCAGTTTCAGACCCAAGGTGAACGGGGTGTGGGCGGGGTCATAATCAAATTATCCATGCGTATCTTCCTTACTCTACTTCTCTCTCTCTCTCTCTCTCTCTTTCTCTCTCTCTCTGTCTCTCTCACTTATCTTATCAATATGTTTCAGACGCTCCTTCAATGCAGAAGATTATTCCGTCCGACTTCCGACGCTTATCCGTGGTTTAAGTCTCGCTTTTTTGAGTAGTGATTTGAATGATATTAAAGTATTGCTTTTCCTGGTTTGCTTAGGCAACCCATTCCATGCCCCGTATGCCACTATGGAACTTTTAGTATTACACTTTTTAGTTGTGAATATAGTAATGTTCTATATTGTGTATGTTCTATATTGTGTATGTTCTATATTGTGTATGTTATATTTTCTGTATGTTCTATATTCTGTATGTTCTATATTCTGTATCTTCTAAATTCTGTATGTTCTATATTCTGTATGTTCTATATTCTGTATGTTCTATATTCCGTATGATCTATATTCTGTATGTTCTATATTCTGTATGTTCTATATTCTGTATGTTCTATATTCTGTATGTTCTATATTCTGTATGTTCTATATTCTGTATGTTCTATATTCTGTATGATCTATATTCCGTATGATCTATATTATGTATGTTCTATATTCTGTATGTTCTATATTCTGTATGTTCTATATTCTGTATGTTCTATATTCTGTATGTTCTATATTCTGTATGTTCTATATTCTGTATGATCTATATTTTGTATGTTCTATATTATGAATGTTCTATATTCTGTATGTTCTATATTTTGTATGTTCCATATTCTGTATGTTCTATATTCTGTATGTTCTATATTCTGTATGTTCTATATTCTGTATGATCTATATTTTGTATGTTCTATATTATGTATGCTCTATTAATGAGCCTTGCCGTTTTTTTTTTGTTCTAGATTTGTTCTAGTGTCTCTCTCTTTCTTTCTCTTAATTTGCCAGTTTCTCAAAATAATGAAAATTTATAATATTTCAACAGCCTAGTTGCGCGATACTTAATATAAAAAAAAGAATTGACTAATGGTTTTTTTTTATATCACGTTTTTCCTACGTCTGTCTGTTTTGCATGTTGCGCTCCACGTGTGTGACCTTATAGAACACGTTTAGGTGTTCCAAATGCAAAGTTACAGTTAGTGACATTTGTGACACCCCCGGTTGCCGGATAGAAGACTCCCCCAACAGTGCTCTACATTATGTGACGATTTATGACGTACATGATATGACGTACATGGTATCATTTATCAGTAGCGAGACCTTTGATTGGGCCGAGAGGGCACTTCCCTTTCTTTTCCCTTTGAAAAGTAGACCACGGGGAACTTGTCGCCAACACACTCGCTGTTATGACGTGTTTTCGGTTCATCTGTTGTTTGTTTTTGTTTTTTTGTTTTTTTTTCAAGACTTACATTAAATAAAAAGAGGGTGGTGTTTGCTATGAAGAGTTTTGGGCCGGCAAGGTGGGGCTTAATGCCCCAGAAGTGACAAGTAATTGAACGCTGGGCGCTTGACGGATAAAATAGATACTAAACATTGAACATTGATTTGTTGACATAATTGTTGCCGTATAATACGTCGGCCTACTCGATAGAGAGAGGGGGTGGTAGTTGGTATAAGAAAATTTTGCGTAAGAATGTTTACAGGGGAGGGGAGGGGGGGAAGTCTCCACTGAAAGGGTATGTACGCATATATTTTATATATATATTTAGGCTATACAGCCTGAGATACTAACAAACAAACAAAACCGCTCTGGCGAACAGAAGCTATCATAATACTGTTGCCTCGTCATCTTGAAAATCATAAATGTAAGTTTTTTTTAAACCTGGACGAAACGTTTGACTCATTTTGTCCAGGGCCTGTAGTGTAAAGGGAAAGGGGGCGGGCGATCATGTAGAAATACCAGACTTTTAGGCCTGGTCGTTCGTACATGGGGCTTGGCGAGACGGGTATTGTTGCGCCTATTCCTGCCTCCCCACCGAGTTTCGGTGGGATCTAGCCAGTGCGATTTCTGATTCACATATATATAAGTTAGACTTTCAAATGCCTGACCAATATATATATGAGCCCAGGTCAAAAGGTCGTACCTCAAAACTGATATTTTTAAAATCGCTATTAAAAGGTCAAAATGCAATGAAATAGTTAAAACTTGGACTTAGTTTACACCAAACATGGAGAACGAGATAGCATGAGATAGCATTTTGACCTAGGTTGATTAAAATATGCCTCAAAACGCATTTTTGATGAGAATGTTACGTTTTTTTGCCGGTGACTCTAAGTGACTAATTACATGCAATTTTTCTAGACTATTTCAATAACCTAGGAGCTTTATATGTATCTCAAACTCATTTGGTGAATACAAGAAGCCCTTAAATAACTATTTGCCACAAAGTTTGCTCAAATTGATGCAGGGATAATTTTACAAGGGTTTAAAAAAAATAGTGTTGCTTAGGACAGTTGTTGTCATTTCAAGTGAGTGGAGTTTATGCTCCTAAACCCGCTCTTTTGCAACTCCTATGCTTGTAATACTCTTGAATATCGTAAATATAGGCTATGGAGATATGTGTGTTAAATTCTTGAAGATATCCATCATGCGCTAACAGCGCATGATGTGAACAACGTATCTGCCTAGCAAATTCTGAAGCGCCCACCGTGTAACTGCGAAAAAAAGCAAATATTCTTTTCTATAATGATTTATCTAAATTCTCATCTTTAACCTTATTATAGAGAAAAGAAGAAACGGAAAAAATATTTTTGAAAGACTTTCACAGATAAAGCAAAACAGTTTTGTTTTTTGTCTCTCCTGTAAAATTTATAAAATGGTAGATACACGGTTCCCGTTCGACAGCGACGGTATGTATATATGGTGGATTGCAAAAGCGAAAGGGTGTCCTTCTGTCTATTTAGTTTCTTGTCTTTTTTTTTTCTTTCATAAAATGCTTTATGACATTGGCGGGCTTTTTTTTTTTTTGTTTTGTTTTTTTCTGTAAATAGACCAGGAACGCAGGCAACGTGATAGGGTTCTGCCGAGTGCTGAAAAGTTTTTCCGAAACCAGGTCTCGCTTCACTGCAGTATTTGTTGACCTGCTTTTATATATATATATATATATATATATATAATATATTGTTACGAAACGTAAATTCCCTACATTGTAATGTTAATAAACCAACTAAATCATTTAAGCGAATTGCGTTTAAACGATATAAATATTTCTCAGCTCAAAGTTTCCCCCGGGTTTTTCCTAACCTAATTTGAGCATTATTGTTTTTTTATTAACCTCGATAAAAACATGAACTGTGCACGCGAATACAGCATGTCAAGGTCGTCCGGTCTCTCCTTATTTTGTTAGAGCATTATTGCTTCTTCTTAATAAAAAGTATCTGTTCACGCAGTCAACATGCAGGCTTGATTAAAATATTCGTGTCACTAAACTGTCTGGTTTTTCCAACGATTGACCCGTAATATATTTCTACGCGATTCGACACTTTTAGTCAGTTCTTGGCTTGCATTCGATCTAGTAACATCAAATATACTCCGCTCTGAGTATCATTTCTATTTGATTTGTATTATGGAAAATTTATTATTCTACTATTAACTACAATGCTATATGTTCATTGAGGATATTCATTACTAATTGGAATATGTGTATTTCTTGATTGTGTATATAATATTATTTGGATTCCTACTGGATTGATGTTGTAAATTAAACCAAATTTATCGTTGCTTTCTACACAACTTGGTTAACGTCAATATTTCAAAGTTATATACATGTGTGTATGTGTAATATTTATACAACTATTTTAATAATCTATACTACCACTCAACATCGAGGTTCTTGCTGTATAATATGAGCCACACCAATAATTATACATGAAGTAAATCAACTGAAAACTCTAAAGCCACGTTATGTGAATTGCCAGGGGATACTAAGAACCACGGAATACTCTAGACAACTACAAATAAACTTCAGAATGATATAATAAGATCTTCACTAATACAAGGATACTCACACTAATAATAACAATACTATAACTATTATTTTCATAAATTGAATGGGGGCTCTAGCCGTAATAACATTATAAATCATAATTATACTTGTGTGATATAAATAGAAGGTCTCATCCATAATTTATTATGGTGAATAAATTGCCTTGTAATAAAATGGGTTTTGCTCGTCAGTGATTTACTAACAAACGTTTAGAGGATTTACTTCAACTTCAAGAATCGTTATACTATTTACACAAACTATTTACAACTGCCGTAATACATACTCGTAACTTGGATGGATTGTGTTGGAAAATATGAACAATATACAATATACTAAAGATTGTGATTGAATTGAACATTGCTATTGAGAATCGGAAAACTTAACTATTCAGCCTGGAAAATTATCTTGTGTATTACCTTATCAAACAGAGTAACTCTAAGAAAGTATTATTTTTATGACCTTGTTGTGACAAATCTGAACTGTGTGGTGTAGTGAATTATTCAAAGGACAGAAAGTAAGTTGGACTCTTTATTGTATTATTAACAAGATTTATAGTAACTTTTAATAATATATAAAATGGAAGCCACAAATAATCTTACATTGGATCCAGAGATATTTGATCTAACCTCAGAACAGCTTAATAAAATGTCGATGATACAACTAAAAGAATTGGCTAAATCATTGGGCATTTCTATCACAGAAACTAGGCCATCAAAAACTAAATTACTTCAAGAGGTAACTGAGTGTTTAAGAAAACAAGGTACACTAATTATTGAAGAAACTACTGCTAATGATAACATTAATGATGAATCAGATGATGAATTACCTTTTCCTATAAAACAAAGAGTAAAGCATACAACTGGTGACTTAAGTGAAGAATTGAAATTTAAACTTGAGTTAAGAAAGATGGAATTAGAGATGGAAAGAGAAAGAGAAAACAAGAGAATTGAGATGGAAAGAGAGAGAGAAAGCCAGAGAATTGAGATGGAAAGAGAAATAGCAAGAGAGAAAATAGCAAGCCAAGAAAGAATTGAGATAGCAAGGTCTCGTACGTCAAATCATTCGAATGCAAGCTCTGAAGCAGATGCAGAACTGTATAAGTTTAAGAAACATATTCCAGTTTTTGAAGATAATTCGGTGGAAGAGTTCTTCATGATTTTCGAGAGAAACGCTAGAGACTATCAATTTCCCGAGGGCAAGAAAGCTATACTCCTACGCTCAGCTCTGAACAAAGGAAAGGCACTTGATGTTGTATTAAGTCTTACTGAAGAGGAATTGTATGATTATGAACTGATCAAGAATAGAGTACTGCTAAGTTATGCATTGACACCTGAAAAATATAGAAAAGTGTTTCGTGAGTCTAAGAAAGAACAGGAACAATCCCATGTTGATTTTCTAAGACAGAAAAAGAAATATTTTGAAAGATGGATTCGATCCAAAGGTGTAAACAAAGACTTTGATAAATTAGCTAATCTTATGCTAATGGAAGACTTTAACAATAACATCAGAGGTGATGTAAGAATACATTTAGCAGACAAAGGTGTAGAACAAGTAGAAACAGCAGCAGTGATGGCAGACGAATATGTTATTATCCATTCCAGCAATAAATTTACAACAGTAGATAAATCTAAATTCCAGAATCGAGATATGAAGGTAGAAAAGAAAACCATGAATCCAAATGAATCCTATCAATCAAAGAGACATCAGCAGAGCAATGAAGGTCCAACTAATTCCAAGCCAACCTGTAGCCATTGTAAACGAATTGGACATACTAAGGAAAAGTGCTGGATATTGAATGGGAACCCGAATAAAAAGAATGTTGTCTTATCGTATGTAGCAATGCCAAAACAAAGAACTCATGTAAATGTAAAGAAGGATGTTAGAACTCAAACAGAGATACCTAGTGCTAATGCAGATAACCTGACAAAACACACGTATCTAGGAAACTTGAAACCAGAAATAGTTCCTGAAATAGAGACAATGGTTTTCAATAATTCTAATTCTAATCATAGCTCCAAGGAGTCTATATCAGATAGAATCACCATGAGTACTAAACATACCTCTTACAAAAATAACTTGGATACAGATCTCCTCGATACTGAGATACCAAGCAATTGTTTACCATTCATTGAAGAAGGTACCGTGTCATCCATAATAAATGGTGTCACTAGTGAAAAGAACATCAGAATACTCCGTGATACAGGGGCTGAGGTTTCACTACTTTTAGAGAATACTGTTCCTACGTCACAATCGACATATACAGGACAGGATCTCACTATTCAAGGTGTATCAAGGAAAAATGTACAAGTTCCTTTGCATCAAATACAGCTGAAGAGTGCGTACTTCACTGGAAATGTAGTTGTGGGTGTATACAAATCACTTCCGTTTAAAGGCGTTTCTTTAATACTGGGAAATGATATTGCTGGAGATGTGGTGCATTCCATATCCAAGAAAAAACAATACCTCAATAAAAGTGAGAGCTTTATCAAACCTATATGCATCGTCACGAGAGGTATGGCCCAACAACAAAAGTCTGTCGAAACCATGTCAAAGTCAAAAATAGAACCAGAAATTGACCTACAGGCAACTTTCCTGGCTGACATCTTGAGTGGTCCCTCAGTCAAGACTACTGAAAGTAATTTGTCACCTCGACAATTACTCCTATTAGAACAGAATAGAGATTCAGGAATTAAACACCTGAAGAAAAAGGTGATAACTGAACAGGAGGCAGAAATTAAAGGAAATGGATTTTTTCTGAAGGAGGGAATATTAATGCAAAAATGGAGAGATGTGAAATGTGATAATGACAATTGCAGAGAAGGAAGTCAGATTGTGGTACCAGCCATATATCGTAATGACATCTTACACATGGCTCATGACACGCCATATGCTGGTCATCTAGGAGTGAACAAGACTTACCGTCGAATTCTTCCGTACTTCTATTGGCCTGGACTACATCGTGACGTCACAAAATACTGCAAGTCATGCAATACATGCCAGATAGTTGGTAAACCTAACCAGACTATACCGGTAGCACCTCTAAAGCCAATACCTGCCTTTGCAGAACCATTTAGCCACTTGCTAATAGACTGTGTAGGTCCTTTGCCTAAAACAAAGACAGGACACCAGTACTTATTCACTATAATGTGCACTGCCACGAGATACCCTGAAGCTATTCCGCTACGCACCATTAACGCAGATAAGATATCTGACGCACTGATTGCATTTTGTTCAAGATACGGTCTTCCAAAGACTATACAGTCAGACCAAGGATCTAACTTTACATCAAAGCTGTTTAACCAGGTCTTAAAGAAACTAGGCATCCAACATGCAACTTCAACTGCATACCATCCGCAAAGCCAAGGTGCCCTAGAAAGATATCATCAGACTCTGAAAACCATGCTCCGCACATACTGTTTTGAGAACACTGAAGACTGGGATCGCGGTATTCCATTCGCTCTTTTCGCGACTAGAGAAACTGTGCAGGAATCTCTTGGATTCAGTCCGTTCGAGTTAGTGTTTGGACATTCAGTTCGAGGACCTCTAAAACTGTTGCAGGAAACCTTGTTAAATTCTGATGAAGAGACTGGACTCGTAGCTTATGTGGAACAATTTAGCAATAGAATCTATCATGCTTTTAATCATGTTAAAGATAATCTTTTGCAGGCTCAGAAAAGAATGAAAGGGTACTATGATGTCAAGGCCAGATCCCGATGTTTCCATCCTGGTGATAAAGTCCTCATGTTGACCCAATTGTCTGGACAACCCCTGAGTGCAAAATATACAGGACCATATCAGGTTTTAGATAAAATCAGTGATGTAACATACATTGTAAAAACCCCTGATAGAAGGAAAACACAGAGACTGTGCCATATAAACATGCTAAAACCTTATGTTGTTAGGGAAGAACAAACTGACATTAGGCCAGTGAGTGCTATCAAAACTGTTGAAACACCCCCGCCTAAATTTAAAAAGACAATCATAGAAAGTAAACTTCAGAACACTGAAGCACTTAAAAACCTCAATGATAAACTGGCACATCTAGACTCAGGTGAACAGACTTCTATCAAGGGTTTAATCTATGATCATGTAAATTTGTTTAGTGATGTTCCTAACAAAACAACTTTGGTTACCCATGATGTAGTTTTAAAAGATGATAATGTTAAACCTGTCAAACAACATCCTTATAGGGTTAATACCATACAACTTAAGAATAACTTACGTATTGGTAAAAGATAACATCGTCGCGGACACCCTATCGCGCATGTAACAAATGTATAAGGAAATAGATAACTTCATGTATAAAAAAGAGAATTGGATCATTTAAAATATAAATACATGAATATGTTGTGATTATTTTATGCAATATCTTATGCCTTATTTTATGCCATGAATATTTCCATTTGCTCAAACAAATATTATTATTGTTGTAAGAAAAAGAAAAAAACCTAATAAGTTACTTTTAAGTATTATTGATTTATGGACATAATTTTCTTTATTAGTAAGATAATGAATGAACAGAAATGTACATCCTTATTTTGAAACAATCAAACTATAGTTGGGATTATGTAAAAACCAAGATAGAGTAATGTGCATACACTTCACATGCTTACACACTTAAGATTAAATTCTTACTCTTAAGTTTATTTAAATATTAATTTCATTTAAGTTGAATTAATTAATGATTGAATTGTTTAATATGATAACATTAGTTATGTTGATTTTTACCTTATAAATAAGATGATGATGTTTATAAGGAATGATATCTCAGAGAGTATAATTTTAGAATAACGCGAACATGTGTTATGGTCTAAGGATAACTTAAGATCCTATATGATGAGGGTTTAATAGAATAAATTATTTCCCTCACTTGTCTTATTTAACGGACTACCCAGGTGGAGTCAGTTTTTTTTGTATATTGTTTAGAACTAAAGTTAAGTGCAGGCGGTTCTAAAAGAAATTGCACACTTCTATTGTTTAGTATGCAATGTTCTTTTCCTTTTGGTATGGGCGACTGTTACGAAACGTAAATTCCCTACATTGTAATGTTAATAAACCAACTAAATCATTTAAGCGAATTGCGTTTAAACGATATAAATATTTCTCAGCTCAAAGTTTCCCCCGGGTTTTTCCTAACCTAATTTGAGCATTATTGTTTTTTTATTAACCTCGATAAAAACATGAACTGTGCACGCGAATACAGCATGTCAAGGTCGTCCGGTCTCTCCTTATTTTGTTAGAGCATTATTGCTTCTTCTTAATAAAAAGTATCTGTTCACGCAGTCAACATGCAGGCTTGATTAAAATATTCGTGTCACTAAACTGTCTGGTTTTTCCAACGATTGACCCGTAATATATTTCTACGCGATTCGACACTTTTAGTCAGTTCTTGGCTTGCATTCGATCTAGTAACATCAAATATACTCCGCTCTGAGTATCATTTCTATTTGATTTGTATTATGGAAAATTTATTATTCTACTATTAACTACAATGCTATATGTTCATTGAGGATATTCATTACTAATTGGAATATGTGTATTTCTTGATTGTGTATATAATATTATTTGGATTCCTACTGGATTGATGTTGTAAATTAAACCAAATTTATCGTTGCTTTCTACACAACTTGGTTAACGTCAATATTTCAAAGTTATATACATGTGTGTATGTGTAATATTTATACAACTATTTTAATAATCTATACTACCACTCAACATCGAGGTTCTTGCTGTATAATATGAGCCACACCAATAATTATACATGAAGTAAATCAACTGAAAACTCTAAAGCCACGTTATGTGAATTGCCAGGGGATACTAAGAACCACGGAATACTCTAGACAACTACAAATAAACTTCAGAATGATATAATAAGATCTTCACTAATACAAGGATACTCACACTAATAATAACAATACTATAACTATTATTTTCATAAATTGAATGGGGGCTCTAGCCGTAATAACATTATAAATCATAATTATACTTGTGTGATATAAATAGAAGGTCTCATCCATAATTTATTATGGTGAATAAATTGCCTTGTAATAATATATATATAAATGTGTACTTTAGTGTACCACTATACAACTGCATGTATCTGGATCGAGGTTAAGGGAAAAATTATCAGTCGACTGGGTGCGAATTCTATTTTTATACTAGGGGCGGGGTAGATCATTCTTTTTTTTTTATAAAGAATATAAAGTGGGCGTTGATCGACATTTTGTAGGCCTACTTGTGTATTTATGTATATGTGTGTGTATGTCTATATATATTTTGTGTGTTTGTGTATGGATATGTGTGTTTGTGAATGTATATGTGTGTTTGTGTATGTATATGTGTGTTTGTGTATGTATATGTGTGTTTGTGTATGTATATGTGTGTTTGTGTATGTATATGTGTGTTTGTGTATGTATATGTGTGTTTGTGTATGTATATGTGTGTTTGTGTATGTATATGTGTGTTTGTGTATGTATATGTGTGTTTGTGTATGTATATGTGTGTTTGTGTATGTATATGTGTGTTTGTGTATGTATATGTGTGTTTGTGTATGTATATGTGTGTTTGTGTATGTATATGTGTGTTTGTGTATGTATATTTGTGCATGTTTGTATGTAGTTGTGTGTGTGTGTGTGTGCGTTTGTTCTAGGAGTCTTTGTAAGTTTTTTTGTTACCCTGTAAGAGCAAATAGAGGCCTATTTTTAGATCACCGAATTCTTTGAGTTGCACGCTCTGTTCACGAATCTTTTCTCTCTCTCCAGCCCCCCCCCCCTAACCTCGTTTTTTTTTTTCTTCTTTTAAATATATATATAACAATATATTAAAACGTACAAGTCTTTGGCAGGGTCAAGTGTAGCGGCGGAGAAGAGGTGGTGATAAAAATCGTCTTCCTGGTTTGCTAATGTGATATGATTTTAACCCGATACCGTGTGATCTTTCGGTACCTAAAAGCTGCGACGATTTAGACGTTACTTGCACATAGTGGTTAAGCCCTCGGAGAAGGAAGGAGTTCAAGGAGCTCAAGCTAAACCCCATTGGTACCCAGTCATCGGCAGAGGCCCAGAGGCATCGCCGAGGTGTGCGAACGGAATTCTAAAGGGTCACCAAGAGCAAACCAATACAAATACAATTAAATTAGTAAAGGCCCAAGTAAGTGTGGACGCCCGTGGTATGCAAAATGGCCTTGTGACGTCTAGTTGAATAGATAAATGGAGATCTTTGGCTTTTGCCTCAAGCAACTGAGGACTGAATGAATATTGAATGAATATAACGCAGTATTAAAGATCACCCTCTCTTATATATTTCAATATTTGCCCCTTTCCCTCTATTTCGCTGCGGCTAAATTGTGTCAAAAATATTAACATTTCTTTGTCAAAAAGCCCATATTTTTGTTAATGCTGCAATCGTACAAATTGTTTGGGCATTACTTTGTAATTACATTAACGCTGCTATATTTGTGTCAAAGATTAAATATGTATGCCTATCTACTATCTAGATCTGTCAATATATCTATGTATCTATGTATCTATGTATCTATGTATCTATCTAACTATATTCTTCTACTTCTATAAAACAGTCCGATATCATCTCTTGAAGTCAATGCCAGACAAACATGATTATTTATTTACAAGTCAATTTTAGTTGTTCTGTGTTGCTTTATAGTGTGTTGGGAATGGTGGTCTGAGGCAGGAATACTGTATGCCCGAGGATTTTTAGCTTTGACCATTGAAGTAGGAGTGGTCTACTGCTATCAATCTTTCTCTCTCTCTCTCTATATATATATATAGAGAGAGAGAGACTCGTGGAAGGGAAAAACATACATACATATAAGGCTATTTACAGCTTTTATAGCCTAGCTATATCTAGGTGATTATGTAGATTATAGTTAGATTTAGTGCTTAGAGTTCTATCTATATTTAGTTCTTAGACTTCTGTTTCGGAAAGCTTTATTATGTGTTTTAGAGTCATATCAGGCGCCTAGAGCTATCAACAAGGAAGTTGAAGGATTAGTAATAATATATACTTACTTACTTACTTACGCCTACTACCCCTCTCGGGGCATAGGCCACCAACAAGGGCTCTCCAGCCATCCCGGTCCCGAGCGAGTCTTTCCAACTGTCCCCATGAATGGCCTGTTCTCTTGACGTCTGCATCCAGGTCTCGGCGCCAGCTGTTACGGGGTCGGCCTCTCTTCCTCTTTCCTTGGGGGTTCCATGATAAGGACTGTCTGGTGATGTTGGATGCTGGTTTTCGGAGTGTGTGCCCCAACCATCTCCATCTTTTTTGCATGATCTCCAGATCGGCTGCCTGTTGCCCTGTGCGACTCCAGAGCTCATCGTTACTGATCATGTCTGGCCAGCGTATATGCATAATCCTCCTGAGACATGAGTTTATGAAAGTCTGGATCTTCTTGGTGTTAGTAGCTGTGGTCCTCCAAGTCTCTGCACCATAGAGTAAGACAGACTTCACGTTTGAGTTGAAGATCTTGAACTTTGTTTTCAGGGATATTTCTCTTGAGCTCCAGATATTCTTAAGTTGGAGGAAGGCTGTCCTGGCCTTGCCAACTCTTGCCCTTACATCGGCATCGGATCCACCCTTCTTATTGACGATGCTGCCTAGATAGGTGAATTCTTCAGTTTCCTCTAGCGCTTCACCATTGAGAGTGATAGGCGATGTGTTTTCTGCGTTGACCTTAAGGAACTTGGTCTTCCCTTTGTGGATGTTGAGGCCAAGGCGAGTGGAGTTTTCCGTCACAATGTTGGTCTTTTCCTGCATCTGTTGCTGAGTATGTGCGAGTAGTGCCAGGTCATCCGCGAAATCTAGATCGTCTAGTTGTGACCATAACGTCCACTGGATGCCATTACGCTTATCCGATGTTGATGTCTTCATTACCCAGTCTATCGCTAGCAGAAACAGAAATGGCGACAGTAAACAGCCTTGTCTCACTCCCGTCCGTACTTGGAATGCCTCTGTTGGGTGGCCTCTGTGGATCACTCTGCATTTCAATCCTTCATAAGAGTTCTTAATTATAGAGGTAATTTTTGTAGGGACCCCATAGTGTCTTAGCAGCTTCCAAAGTGATTCCCTGTCTACGCTGTCAAAAGCCTTTTCATAGTCAATAAAGTTGACATATAGGGGGGAATTCCACTCGAGCGACTGCTCCAGGATGATGCGCAGTGTAGCTATTTGGTCAGTGCAGGATCTATCCTTGCGGAAACCAGCTTGCTGATCTCGCAGCTTCGTATCAACAGCAGCCTGCACTCTGCCAAGCAGAATCCTGTTGAACACCTTTCCTGGGATTGATAGTAGGGTAATTCCTCTATAGTTAGAGTAGGTGCTCAAGTTTCCTTTCTTAGGGAGTTTAATGAGTAGTCCCTCTTTCCACTCTGTTGGGACTTGCTCCTCTTCCCAGATCTTTTGGAAGAGGGGGTGTAAGAGCTCTACTGTAGTCTCCACGTCCGCTTTCAGTGCCTCCGCAGGGATATCATCTGGTCCAGGTGCTTTTCCGCTTTTAAGCTTCTTGATGGCTTGGCGTATTTCTTCCTTTGTAGGTGCATTGCAGTCTATCGAGAGGTCTATGTCTGCCGGCTGGATATCAGGTGGGTCTGGTGGAGCTGGCCTGTTGAGTAGCTCTTCAAAGTATTCCACCCATCTTCTCTTTTGTCCTTCGTCATCGATTATCTGCTTTCCTTCTTTATCTTTCACCGGTCTTTCAGGTTTACTAAACTTTCCAGATAACTTCTTGGTGATGGTATACAAGTCTTTCATATTTCCATTTCTAGCTCCGCTTCTGCAGCTAGAGCATCTGCATAATTCTTTTTGTCGGCTTTGATGCTCTTCTTTACACTCTTGTTTGCTTGTGTGTATTGTTCCTGTGCCTTGGCCTTCTCTGCACGTGTCCGGCTGCTATTTAGTACTGCCTTCATTTCTCTTCTCTGTTCTATTTTCTTCAAAGAGACCGTTGAGATCCATTCCTTGTGGTTGCGTTTCTGTGGGCCCAATACTTCTTGACAAACTGTCTTTATTGTTGTTTCCACTATCCTCCACTCCTTGTCTATTGTTGCTTCCTCTTCATCAATTATTTCTTGCAGGACTTGGAATTTGTTTGCGAGTGCCAGCTTGAATTCCTGGCATTTGGTTTGGTCTCTGAGAAGTATTGTGTTGAACTTCTTTCGCTGGTTTAATTCTACTGCCCAATTCCTTTTAAGTTTAAGCTTGACACGTGCAACAAGAAGGTGGTGGTCTGAGGCCACGTCCACTCCTCTTCTAACACGTACATCTTGCAGGGACCTCCGGAACTTCTTGGAAATGCAAATATGGTCTATCTGGTTTCCGGTGTGGAGGTCTGGTGAGAGCCAGGTGACTTTGTGTATCTTTCTATGGGGGAAGATGCTACCGCCGATGACAAGGCTGTTTGCAGCACACAGATCTACAAACCTCTCTCCATTGTCACTCATCTCTCCCAACCCCTCTCGACCCATAACCTCTTCGTAACCAGTGTTGTCATCTCCTATTTTAGCGTTAAGGTCTCCAATCAACATGGTTATGTCTCTGCTAGGAAACCTCTGAATGATGCTCTGCAGCCTACCGTAAAATTCATCTTTCGTACAGTCTTCACTATCGTTAGTAGGGGCATAGCACTGAACGAGATTCATGTTGATCTTTTTCCTCTTTGTTCTGAAAGACGCAGTGATGACTCTTGGACCATGTGCCTCCCAACCAATTAGTGCTCCTTGGGCAGCCTTTGAGAGCATGATAGCCACCCCCTGAGTGTGTGGTCCATTTTCATCCTCGTGCCCTGAATAAAGGAGTAGCTCTCCCGTGGTGAGCCTCTTCTGGCCGGAATCGGTCCATCTGGCTTCGCTGATGCCGAGGATGCTAATCTTGTAATTCCTCATCTCCACCGCCACTTGTGCTGCTTTACCAGCTTCAAACATGGTGCGGACGTTCCATGTTCCGATAGTTAGTGTGGTCCTGGTCGAGATGATGGCCGTCTGCCTGGCAGCTTCCAGTAGCTGGCTTTCACTGCCCGACATCATCGTACCTCCAACTGGAGGTCCATCCTCTCCCAGTACCGAGTTGTCTGTTAGGATCCTTGTTTGTGTTTTTGTAGCGGTAGTAGTTTGACGGGAAGGGGTTGCTAGCCCCTCGCCCAACCCTCCTCCTTTCTCATCCGGGCTTGGGACCGGCTATGGCGGAGTTAATAATATATAGGTTGGAGATAAAGGTTAAAAAGATGATCTTTGTTTTCTTTCGTACAAAATACTTCTGTGTCATCAATATCTGTTGACATTTAGGTCCTAGCGTCGACAACGTAACAACGTTAATTAGTTTCAGCGTCTTTATCATACTATGTATTTTATGATCGGCTCGCTGTATAGACTTACTACAAATGCTGTGTACATTATGGCAGAACTCAGCCAAAAAGACATAAACAATTAGGCCTTTGTACGAAAATTTGAACCCGATATCTTTGCCACTGCCATGTAATTCCTATCCCTTCAGGCATAATATAAACTCGGCTCAGAATCGCGCCAATGAAATAACTATTCTCATGGCGTTGCTGGCTATCCACTTGTGAGATTGATTACATATAATATTCATTTCTAAATCTAAATTTAAAAAAAAAAAACTCTCAGAGGCGCTCACCTGATTTCTAGTCTCTAAAATATTGAAATTTAAAAAATAAATAAATAAAATATGTAAAAAACAACAGTTCAATCTAAGTACTCATACAATTGTATTTGTCAATTAGAGAAATATCGACAAGTCCTTCTCAATTGCTGAAAAATACGCCGAGACCCTGGAGAAGCACAGAGAGTTCTATGCCCAGGATATAGTCTTTGACCTCAACAGTGTACGGCCCCTTAAAAGTAAGTTGAACTTATGGGAGTTTATAGTTCTGTTAGTTCTACTCTTTTAAAGCTGTTGTCTTAATGGGAAGGGGGAGGGAGACGTGGAGACGGGGAGACTTATATTGAATTTATGTTGTATTTTGTACAGAAATAATTACTGATAGATCTTGTGTTCGTGAAGTTTAATGACATCCGAACACAATTTTCTCACACGTATGGTTTGTGTCAAATTCTTTTTCGCCTCTAATTTCTGGAATTCTGCTATACTCTTTCTTGTTCTTCTATATTATACGTATACTTTTAGCAACTGAAATCAGAAGTGAACTTGTAAAGCTTTATTAACCTACTTTGTTGACCTACTTTGTTGACCTACTCTAACGAGGTATTTTCCCTCCATAGATTCTATTGCACAAAGTGGTATGTATAATATTTGTTTTGCCCATGTGCATTAGTTTTTTTTTTTTTTTCATTCTTCCACTAATTAGTTCTTTTTGTTATAGTCGCTTTTATATTGGATTTATTGGACTTGTTGAATATTTGTTGGACTTGTTTCATATTTGTTCATATGACATCAATGTTTTCACCAATAATCGTCTTTCAAAATTAGTCTTTATTTAAATTTAACGTTTTCTGTACATTGGGTATTGCTCGTTTGTTCTTCGGTTTTACCACATGATATGGAGCTTACAGATTGTATATAGAAAATGCACAATATAGAACATACAAAATATAGAACATACATAATATAGAACATACAGAATATAGAACATACAGAAAAAAGAACATACATAATATAGAACATACAGAATATAGAACATACAGAATATAGAAAATACGGGATATAGAACATACAGAATATAGAACATACAGGATATAGAACATACAGAATATAGAAAATACGGGATATAGAACATACAGAATATAGAACATACAGAATATAGAAAATACGGGATATAGATAATACGGAATATAGAAAATACGGGATATAGAACATACAGAATATAGAACATACAGAATATAGAACATACAGGATATAGAACATACAGGATATAGAACATACAGAATATAGAAAATACGGGATATAGAACATACAGAATATAGAACATACAGAATATAGAAAATACGGGATATAGAACATACAGAATATAGGCCTAGAACATACAGAATATAGAACATACAGAATATAGAACATACAGAATATAGAAAATACGTAATAGACCGATAGAACATACAGAATATCGAACATACAGGATATAGAACATACAGAATATAGAACATACAGGATATAGAACATACAGAATATAGAACATACAAGATATAGAACATACAGGATATAGAACATACAAAATATAGAACCTACACATAAAACATATTTGAAAGTATACAGAAACAAAATGCAAAAATAGAACATACGTTATATAGAACCAACTTAATATATAGTTATTAGATTATACTTTATTTTTTCTGGTGTACTATGTTCGATTCTTCTGGTTTTAAGAACTTGTACATTGTAATTCTTTCTGTGTGTTGTGTTGTGTGTTAGATCCAGCTCTCTTCACTGATCTCATCGTCAAGTTCCACCAACAGCATCGCATGGCATCAGCAATACCTGACAGACTGCCCCTGGGATTCCTATTGCTCGATGCTCAGATGCTGAAGAGAACTCTGACCCCGGCACCAGTTGAATGCCTGAAGGTTTGTTAAGTACTAGTAGGCTGCTACAAGTTACATTGATATAGAGCAGGGGGGTCGTCATTAGTCGTCAACAAACTTTTGATAATAGTGAACAAAAATGGGATTTCAAATCCATTCAGCGTGGCAATAGTCTAATTATCAACCTGAACCACCAATCAATTTCTTGTAGAACAGACTTGAAGTACCCTTTATTGGGGGGGGGGGGAGGGGGGGTCTTCTGCGTGTCATTGGAAATCGCTCTGTGTGCTACCTTTTGGCACGCGTGCTGTAGGTTTCGACCCCTAATATATATATAGTATTTTGACACCTGCACTCAATGACTGCCTCAAGGTTTGTTAAGTATCAGTACTACATGTAATGTTAATCTATAGAACTCCTAGCCCTGGGGGGGAGGGGGGCGGCTAACTATATTGAATATATAACCAGATCATTTAACACTGTACAGAGAATGTGATACTCCAGGAAGTGAGAAAACTAGCAGAAATTTCATCTCTGTGGACCAGTAGAACAATAATGTAACAGTATATCTCAAATTGGAAACACTATCACAAATGGCCCCAACACCAGGCATGTCCGGTCTAACTGGCTATTAACCTCTTCAGACGGCACAAGTCACTTCTGTATCACGGCAGTTTTAAGATGACCTTTTTGGTTCTTTGTGATAAAGCGTACTATGTGTCTCTGTATATTCCTGTATGTTATAGTATTTTATAGTGTTGATCATTTGTGTCAAAGGGAGAAAAAAATACGAATAGCTCTACACTATTTCTAGTTCTCCCCCCCCCCCTTTTAATCTGCCCGTCTAAACTACTGGCCCCTTTTGGGTGAACCGGGTATGCCTGCACTTAAACAAAGTTAGACCTAGCGACATAAAGACTCGAGACTAAACGACTTACAGGAACAGCTAACCCCGTATCTTTAATTCGTACTCGGGTCTCGGGCTGGCATTCACTAAATTGCAATAAATATGATCAGCGTAGGCAAACGGTGCAAACACTATGACTACAATGGTGACACCGTTTTTCCAGTATTGCCAAAAGCATATGTGATCATATACACGCGTATTGTTCTTTTAAAACGTTTATTCCTCACATCAAATCACATATGATTAAGACATTTTCATTAAAGAAAGATATTTTTAACCGTATTTGATAATAAATAAATATGTCTAGACCAGAAACATTAATTTCATGGCATTTTTAATGTTTTATTAATAATACATTTTATATTAAGGCATACTAAATAATACAATTTCAAAAGTTAAGGAATGAAGGGATATATGAAAGACTATAATATTGAGACGGACAGCTTGCTCTATTTTTAGAGCTTAGCATTTGTTTTTTCCGTGCGCAGCCAATAACACTGTCTTTAATGACACCTAAATTGCCCTAAAGATTTCCGCTTATACAACTTTCGATGTTAATCTTAATTTTCCATTGAGAAACTCATAGCGAATCGCTAAGCAGGAAGTCTAGAGGACCTAGTGCGATCGGAAATTCCGAAACTAAGTGTTTCAAGTTATCAAAAGCAGAAATATCAAAGTGAGCGGTCCATCTTATTATAGAAATTATAGTCTTTGGATATACAAATTCTTTTTTAGTTTTTCAGTGTGTAGTCATCTGAATTAGGCCTTACAGTTGATATTGAAATTGATAGTAACGTTTTTATTTTCGACTGTTTGTATTCGAGCAGCAGATCCACAAGTCTCTCCCAATCCTGGCCAAGAAAGCTATGGACGATATACTCTTAACTCTACAAGACGGCGCCGTCAAATTACAGAACCAGCCGACCACGACCATGGAATATGTAAATTATCTTCAATTCATGGATGACTTTCAAACACAGGTGCAGCATTCCTTAATACTCTAAAATATACTTTCATAGTAGGGACTAAACGAGGAACCATTTCTACTGATTGCATTCATGTTTACAGTGAAAGTACTATCAGACCGTTAGTTTAACTACAGTGGTACCTCGGGCTACGAACTTAATTCCTTCCTGAACTCGGTTCGTAACCTGAAACGTTCGTAACCTGAACACTGAAATCAATGCAATAAACTCTATTCGTTTCAAGGTGAAAAAAAAACGTTACATCTGGTCGTTTACCTGACACAGGGCAAAGAACGCGTGTATTTCACATTATTACGTAAAGAGAAAGTAAACAACCAAATGAATTAAAAGTTGCTTTTCATTGGATTTTTTCCCGGGTCTGGAGGGTGTGCCGTGAGTCTACCCAGCTCTGATGTTTACCTGACCGTAGTTGGGGTAAAGAATTAAGGCGCCTGTGCATAGTGCTGGCCACACAATCACCTTGTATGCCGTGGCCACAGAAACTGGTGAACGCTGCTTCACCGGCCCTATGGATCAGTTTGGTCCGACGGGATACTTTACTTTTTGTTTTTAATTTCTTGAAAGACTCCTACTCAACGCCTCTGTTACAGAGACTGAATCTATTTTAAATGGTTTGATTATTATATACATAATAAAATATTAACTATTTAACTGATGATCATTTTTGTCTGAACGTTGTAGCCCACACTGGATTAACATTAGACTTACACACTGGTACATACAAGTGGTCCGAACCTGTAGCTGAAAACACATTTTTTTTTAAATAAATACAACTTCTAAAGGGCTAACAACATATCAGAATGGGCTGCGTGGCGCTGGGGGCAAGTGGAAGGGGGTGATATCACAAGGATTAAAGAAACTCCCCAGCTTACTCGTGGCTCCTCCAAAATTTTAAAGAAGTAAATAACTTTGTAAAGTTTATCACTGATCAATTTTCTTAAATATTGTTATGCAGAATCTCGAATAAGCTTACAATCTTATTCGATGTAATCTATTCCTCAGATCGATAGCATGGAACTGAAATCAATCATCGTCAAAGATCTATACTCGTTGATTGATGAATTTATGGTTGGTAAGGCACCAGAAGACGCGGTGGTCTATTCGGTAAGTTTTTGAGAACAACAATCTTCTCTCTCTGTCAAATTCTTTGTCTATTTACTTGTAGACTTAACATTTCATTGCAACGATCTTATATACGTTTTATGTATGGTCAGAAACTGGGACCAAAGTGTTGTAACTATGAATGACCACCTTTACGATGTATGCAAGTTTCATTGTAAATTTCTATTATAAAATGGAAATCACTTCTGAAACTTTCCCCCTCCCCCCCCCCTCCTCTCCCCATTAAATAATCTAACTTGATCTAGAATTGATGCTCGAGTCATTGTGAAACCAGTACATTTCTGGTCTTCTTTCAATAAAAAGTAAAAAATATATTTAAGAAGGGCTCCTATAACTTCGCTTTTTTTCAAGGGCCTCGATAACCTGACTATTTCTCAAGGGCCCCTATATCCTGACTAATTCTTAAGGGCTCTATAACCTGACTATTTCTTAAGGGCCCCGATAACCTGACTATTTCTTAAGGGCCCCGATAACCAGACTTTTTCTTAAGAGCCCCTATAACCTGACTATTTCTTAAGGGCTCTATAACCTGACTATTTCTTAAGGCCCCAATAGCCTGACTATTTCTTAAGGGCCACGATAACCTGACTTTTTCTTAAGAGCCCCTGACTATTTCTTAAGGACCCCTATAACCTGACTATTTCTTAAGGGCCCCGATAACCTGACTTTTTCTTATGAGCCCCTATAATCTGACTATTTCTTAAGAGCCCATATAACCTGACTATTTCTTAAGGGCTCCATAACCTGACTATTTCTTAAGGGCCCCGATAACCTGACTATTTCTTAAGGGCCCCATAACCTGACTATTTCTTAAGGGCCCCGATAACCTGACTATTTCTTAAGGGTCCCTATAACCTGACTATTTCTTAAGGGCCTCATAACCTGACTATTTATTAAGGGCCCCGATAACCTGACTATTTCTTAAGGGCCCCCATAACCTGACCATTTCTTAAGGGCGCCAATAACCTGACTATTTCTTAAGGGCCCCCATAACCTGACTATTTCTTAAGGGCCCCGATAACCTGACTTTTTCTTAAGGGCCCCGATAACCTGATTATTTCTTAAGGGCTTCCATAACCTGACCATTTCATAAGTGCCTCCATAACCTCTCTGTTTCTTAAATGCCCCATAAACTGACTATTTCTTAAGGGCCCCCATAACCTGACTATTTCTTAAGGGCCCTATAACCTGACTATTTCTTAAGGGCCCCTATAACCTGATTTTTTTCTTAAGGGCCCCCATAACCTGACTATGTCTTAAGGGCCCCGATAACCTGACTATTTAAGGGCCCCGATAACCTGACTATTTTTAAGGGCCCCGATAACCTGACTATTTCTTAAGGGCCCCGATAACCTGACTATTTCTTAAGGGCCCCGATAACCTGACTATTTCTTAAGGGCCCCAATAACCTGACTATTTCTCAAGGGCCCCCAATAACCTGACTATTTCTCAAGGGCCCCCATAACCTGACTATTTCTTAAGGGCCCCGATAACCTGACTATTTCTCAAGGGCCCCCATAACCTGACTATTTCTTAAGGGCCCCGATAACCTGACTATTTCTCAAGTGCCCCAATAACCTGAATATTTCTTAAGTGCCCCAATAACCTGACTATTTCTCAAGGGCCCCCATAACCTGACTATTTCTTAAGGGCCCATTCCCATATAACCTATCTATTTGTTTTGTTCCAGACTATGGAACCCATCATCTACAATTCCAAGAACCTAATTGACCGTGCACTGTCGGGCAGGGACACGATCGTTGAAAGATTCAACAAGTGTGCCGAGAGGGACGGGCAGGAGTATCTGGCCGAGGCTAAAAATGTCTTTGAGAAAATGCAGGCAATTAGAAGAGCTAGATCTGTTTTGTAATATTTTATTGTATTTACTTAAGCATTCTTCCCGACCTTGCTTTTCAATAACGTGTGTGTGTGTGGGGGGGGGGGGGAGTATAGGGATTTCCCAATTCCCTAGTGTTATATTTATAGCTGAGTAATTATTAAAACTGTACAAGGATTTATGTGTATAGGGAAAGGGTGGGTGGGGGGCGGTATAATTTATCATAACATTGTTTGAATAGGTAAACATTAAGCTCTGTAAATATTGCAAATAAACGTGCATTTTTTAAATTTAACTTTCATTAAACCCTTATCCATTCTTTTTAAAATAGTAATATGTATTAAAGGAAATCATTGAGGCCCTCTTACCTGTAAAAACGTGGTTAAAAAAAAAGAACACTTTAAAAAAATTGAGATTCTACAAAAATATCATCGCGTATGATTGTAGCCTACTTCTGAAAATAAAAAATTCAACAGAATCCCTAAAAAATATCAATGAAACGCAACGCTCTAGTATAGATCTGAAAAGAATTCTATTCTCGAATTAAACGTTATAGAGGAGTCATTTAGAATTTATCCCTGAATAGTGGATAATGGCGTACCGCCTAAAGCCATTTTGTTTTTTCCTTGTCATCTGCGATACGCGTAACTTTAATCGTTGATGCCACAATTTTCGTTTTAAAACTCCCTACAGCATCCAATGTTACTTGACCCCAAAGCTAACAGAGACGAAGTCCGCCAGTATCTGGATGATTTACTGCATCAAATGGAAATTGTGCAACAAAAATCTAAGACACTGAAGGAAAGACAAAGGGAATTAAAGGTTGAGAAAATATTTATATATATGAGCCCAAGTCAAAAGGTCGTACCTCAAAACTGATGTTTTTAAAATCGCAATTAAAGGGTCAAAATGCAATGAAATAGTTAAAACTTGGTCTTAGTTTACACCAAACATGGACAACGAGATAGCATGAGATAGCATTTTGACTTAGGTTGATTAAAATATGCCTCAAAACGATTTTTTTGATGAGAATGTTGCTTTTTTTTTGCCCGGTGATTCTAAGTAACTCATTACATGCAATTTTTCTAGACTTTATTTGAATAACCTAGGAGCTTTATATGTATCTCAAACTCATTTGGTGAATACAAGAAGCCCTTAAATAACTATTTGCCACAAAGTTTGCTCAAATTGATGCAGGGATAATTTTTGTACAAGGGTTTAAAAAAAATAGTGTTGCTTAGGACAATTGTTGTCATTTCAAGTGTGTGGAGTGTATGCTCCTAAACCCCCTCTTTTGCAACTCCTATGCTTGTAATACTCTTGAATATCATAAATATAGGCTATGGAGATATGTGTGTTTAATTCTTGAAGAAATCCATCAAGAATTAGTATGTTTTTTTCTGAAGTCAATTTTTTGTTGTCATTTGTCCTAAGTGACACCAAGAAGCCTATAGCAGCCATTTGTTTTGTTTCGCGTTTCTCGTCACTGTGTCTTTTCCAGTGTATAACTTATCTTCCCACTATTCAAATCATGTGTATGAATGGTTCTGACAATACTTACATGCATTTTTACACCTCTTTGTGAATATGAAATTTTTTCCCTTGAAAGAGCACCTTTTGACTTGGGCTCATATAAATAACGGAACGGTTATATGGATATTTGTAAAACATAAAAAAAAATAGTATTTATTAACGAAGAAAATTGTAACAAATAAAAAGTGTTCAAAAAAACAATACGACTAGATTTGTAGATGCGGTGAGACTAAAAGGAAAGGATATAATAATTTGTGTACATGGACCGCATGCAGCTTTAACAATATGTCTGCGTGATATAAAAATAATCATTACTTAAAGCCATATTAATCATTAATCATGACAAAGATAATTTAATACTTTATTTGTATTTTTAGTATTTTTTCCTTTAACTTTCTTTTCCTGAAAAGTTCATAATTCTAGTGATTTAACTTATGGCAATATACTTATTATATGTAAATATTCAATAGTAATAAACTTCACAGATCTAATCTGTACATCTTATAATGTTTGTATTGAAAAGAACTTCTGATTAACAACCGAAGACTATTAAGAGAGACAGAGACAGGCTAGTTTATACAATTAAAATAAAGAAAAAAGAATAAAGAAACAAAAAGAGAATAAAGAACATTAAATGAGACAAATAAATACAAGATCTCTCTCTCTCTCTCTCTCTCTTCTTTAGTCTCCATCTCTCTTTATTTCTCTCATTGTCGTTTTCGCTTTCTATCAATATGTAAAGATATATTATTATGTATATATGTTAATTTCATTCAATTTCTCTCTCTCTCTCTATCTCTCTCTCTCTCTCTTTATCTCATTATGTGTGCCTGCCATTTGACTCTCCTGTTAAACAAACTATGCAACTGACTGTGGGTGACTCTGCCATCAGGTCGAAGTTACCAAACTAGATTATCTCCACGAGGTCCAGACGGAGCTTAGGATGAGGGACGTAATGTGGACCTGTATCGATGAGTGGGATAGTATAGTACAGCGATGGACAGAGGTACAGTATCGCATTCAACCGGGAAGAGTTTGCATTCAACGGGAATAGTTTTACATTCAACGGGAATAGTTTTACATTCAACTGGAAGAGTTTTACATTCAACGGGAATAGTTTTTCATTCAACGGGAATAGTTTTACATTAAACGGAAATAGTTTTACATTCAACGGGAATAGTTTTACATTAAACGGGAATAGTTTTACATTCATCGGGAAAAGTATACATTCAATGGGAATAGTTTACCTTCAACAGGAATAGTTTACGTTTATAGAAAAATAGTTTACACTTAACGGATTTTGTTTACATTCAACGGGAATAGTTTACATTTAACGGGAATAGTTTACATTCAACGAAAATAGTTTTACATTCAACGGTAACAGCATATTTATAGGAAAATAGTATACATTTATAGGAAAATATTATACATTCAACGGTAATAGTTTACATTTATAGGAAAATATTATACATTCAACGGTAATAGTTTTACACTCAACTGGAATAGTATACATTCAACGGAAATAGTTTACATTTATAGGAAAATATTTTACATTCAACGGGAATAGTTTACATCCAACGGGTATAGTTTAAATTTACGGGAATAGTTAACATTTAACGGAACGGGAATAAAAGAATTGTTGAACTGCCGTGCCGCCCCGAGAGTCGGTGGGAAAGAAGCCATGTGCGCAACAGCCCGTCTCGCCAAGCCCGGTGCCTTGATGTTTAGTCCTGTAGTCTACCGGGCGACAGTGCAGGAATACCAGCGATCCACCACGTTAATGATCCGGGGGGGGGGGGGGGGGGGGGGGAGAGAATCCGCGTGTGACTGCGGAGACCGAACCGTTTGTTACGCGGCACGCCATATTGGTGTGTCGCGAGCTGACTAGTGTCTCGGACAGGGTCTTGGCGTTCCTCCCCCGCCCCCCCCCCCCCCCCCCTGGTCCACTCCCCTTACATCGTTACGCCATGGATTTAAGAGCCGGAAGGTTTGACGATTTTTTACATTAAACATTTTTAGATCGATTACTCTGTCTAAGCTGTTGTTGTTGTTGTTTTTTTTAAATATTATTACGTTGGTTATAAATAGTATATATAGCCTACACGTGTGTGTACGTAAGCGTTTAGTCAAGAGCCCCCTCCGTCTATTCCCCGTATGTATTTATGAGTACGCAAATTATGCTAAATCCAATCACCCACTCCCCCCCCTTATTGCTTAGGTAATATATGGATGGCTACTTGCTCCAGGTTTGTGGAAGAAATATTTTATGTCTAATAGATTCCGTAGAAGTGTGTGGGATGGTTGTTTGTTTGTTTTCCTTTAGACGCCTTTTATGTCACTTGAGCCGGAAGAAGTCACTGCAACCACCATGAAGTACTTGAAGACAGTTCAGAGTTTAGAGAAAGGTCTGCCGCCCAATGAAGTCGTCACAATGCTGAAGAAGAAAGTGGACGTGATGAGACAGAGAGTAGGTCACATAGTATTATTATTATTATTATGGAGTTCTATCTGCCCAGTATTGTTCATTGTTCTAAATTGAGCAAAAGGACTCAACATTTATATGATGGTACTTATGTTAAAACAATTCAATTTAAATCTATGTCTGCAGAAAAATTGATAATTTATACTATCTTGACTATGTGAAAAACAAAAGTGCAAAGTTTATTATTACATGGTAGTACAACCACTATAGCATACCAATTTAAATATAATATATAATCAACAGAAACAATGAATATTCATCTTTTAGTTCGTTTGATCGTTAATCGACACTTAAGCAATAGTTTAAACTAATTTATTGAGTTAATAATGAGAGCTAGGACTTGTTCCTGGGACTGGAGGGTATTCCCTGAGTCTACCTATCCTGGGACTGGAGGGTATCCCTGAGTCTACCTATCCTGGGACTGGAGGGTATCCCTGAGTCTACCTAGACCTTATGGGTACCTAATGCTAGTTGGGGGTAAGTAAGGTGGCTGGGGCACTGTGTCGGCCACACAATCCCCTTGTATAGTGTGGTCAAATGAATTTGTGAACGCTTCTTCCCTTGCCCTAAGTATAAGATCGGTTTGAAAGGGATGCATCTTATTTATTGACTTAAGTGATACAC
Source organism: Anisus vortex (assembly GCA_949126835.1). NCBI lineage: Eukaryota > Metazoa > Mollusca > Gastropoda > Planorbidae > Anisus > Anisus vortex. The sequence goes on from OX421495.1 coordinate 9,035,433, forward strand.
AATTGAGGATAGTCAATACAATTGTGATTTTAAAAAAAGGTTAATAGTTAAACTGTAGGACTAGGTGGCCAAGCGGACGGGCGTACCGAAGGTTTTGGGTTCGAATCCTTGCGAATGTTATGATTTGTTCCTGGGACTGGAGGGTGTCCCTGCGTCGACCCATCTAACGGCGGCTGGGCATTGTGCTAGCCACACTATCCCCAAGTGTGCCGTGGCTACAGAATCTGGTAAACGCTGCATCACCGTTCTATGATCAATTTGGTTCGAATGGTACTTTACTTACTTTAAATGGTTAAAAACATTTATTTTTCTACAGCTGCAAGTGATCACTGACATGAGGAACCCCCACCTGAAGAAACGCCACTGGGACCTGATACAGGAAGCCTTGAACTATAAGTTCATCAAGGACGAGCCCCTGACCCTCGGTTTGCTCATCGAGATCGACGCCTTTGACAAGGCGGAAGTAATGATGGAGATTGCAGGCATGGCCTCCTCACAGGCAGCCTTGGAAGCCATTTTGAAAAAGGTAGTGGGGAAAAAAAAAGGATTTCGCATTGACATTTGGGGTTTTAATTCAGACTAAACCCTTCAAAGAGTTCCATACATCAGATCGACCTACACATCGGGATTAAATGTGGCTGTTAAATGCTTACACATCCATAAATAAACAACCCATTTGCACATAAGTATGTAGGTTTTTGAAAACGTCGTTTACTATTCTATTAGCAAGCAAACTTGTTTAAATGATTGACTAGCTGACTATCACAATGATATAAAGTTTTGCTGTTTAATTGTTGCTATCGTACACGTTATTATTAAATAAAGCTGCAGTGTACAATTTTACGGTAAAATGCTGTCAGCCGGTCGCCAGTCAGATACCGTATATACTCGCGCATAAATATAAGTCGCACCGGTAGATAAGTCGCACCCCTACTTTTGATCGAAATTATTAGTTGAAAAAGGGTGCGACTTATACGCGAGTATGTACTGCACCTTAAAATATAAAGTAGCTTACTGTAACATTTAGGCCTAATTACGATACATTACTGGAAGCCAGTTGTCACTAATGTTTTGTAAAATATAAAGTAGCTTACTTTAGCTTATATATACGATAAATTACTGCAGCCAGTATAACGTACCGTATAAAATGCACATGAGCTGGGATTAGATGATCATCGTTCTGACTTATCAAGCGAGTGCTTAGGGTTTAAACTCAAATCCAAACTGGTACAGTTCTGTTATGAAGCTAACAAAAAAAATGAGGATTAGTAAACGTTATAAAGAACTGATTATAATCAGTGAGAATGATTTATATAATGAATCGTTCTTTTGTTCACATGTCTTTATCTACATTCTAATGAAAATAACACCAAATGGCATTGAACAGGTAGTGGATGCCTGGAAGCATGTAGAGCTACCTGTACTGCCCTACAAAGATCAGAAGGACGTCTACATCATCGGCGGCACCGACGAAATCCAACAGCTCCTTGACGACAGCAACATCAACATCCAGACCATCCAGTCGTCCAGGCACGTCGGGCCAATCAAGACCAAGGTCGACGAGTGGGCGGCCAGTCTTACGCTGTTTAACAAGACCCTGGTAACGTGTTTTCGATATCGATGCAGTCATTAAAACTAAAGTTCACACAATTATTGATCTAACCCTTTGACCAAATCATTGATAGACTGAGTATAAATTAAAAGAAATAAAAATTGTTTATACAATTATTCTTACAAACTACTACGAGAGAATGCAAGTCTCTACTACGAGAAAAGGCCAGTCTCTAATACGAGAGAATGCAAGTCTCTACTACGAGAGAAGGCCAGTCTCTACTACGAGAGAAGGCAAGTCTCTACTACGAGAGAAGGCCAGTCTCTACTACGAGAGAAGGCCAGTCTCTACTACGAGAGAAGGCAAGTCTCTACTACGAGAGAAGGCAAGTCTCTACTACGATGGTGCTGACAAGGGAAGAGAAAGGAGGAATTATTGTTGGGAATTCTCTGAGTTACAGTCCTTTTACATTGATACGGTCGTTCCCAGCGTACGGTATACAGTAGCCTAGTACTGTCATGTGCTACGCATGTAACGTTCATACTTTGAAACGATCGCTTTTATTTTTGCACCTCCCAGGCACCTCTAACCGTCGTCTCATTTTCTAACATGTGAGACACGGTGGCCGAGCGGAAACGCGTCCGGCTGGCGTACCGAAGGTCCTGGGTTTGAATCTTGGTGAAGACTAAAATTTGTTCCCGGGTCTGGAGGGTGTCCCTGAGTCAATTCAGCTCTGATGGGTACTTGACCTTAGTCGGGGTAAATTAAAGGTGAGCTGGGCATTGTGCTGGCCACACAACCCTTTTTTTATATACCGTGGCCACAGAAACTGGTGAACGCTGAACTGGTACGTCAGCCGAACGCTCGATCTCACAAACAGTTGTGATAATGTGTTGTATCAAATTAATTGTGATAAATATGGCACCAATGGTAATATTGACTTACACCAAAGGAGACAGCAATATTAATAATGTAATCTTTAAGGTTTTGAGAAATCTCATTTTAAGATTGTCTTTGCAACGGATGTTGATTCATTGCAAAGGAAATACATCGCATTTTGAACACTTCAGAAATTTTCTCAAAATGCAGTAGAGTTATCAATTGAAGAGCGTAATTTCTCTTAGGGACACACTTTGTCGAATCAATCATTGAAAAAAAACATTGACAGTATTGTTTAATTAGGTTCGATATAATCATCACAAATTAATTGTTGCAATCGTTGATCTAATGCTAAACACAATAATTGCTACAATCGTTTATGTAACCAATCATTTATACAATCCCTTAAACAATCACTACTTTGTGGATTCAATGTTTTACAATCATCAAAATCTTTCAATCATTGGCATCATTGTGTTTTTAGTCTATGATATAACTCTTGATTAAATAACTGATGCAGCTACTGTTGTGCTGTAAACACTTTATTATTTTGCTACTACAACACACAATTAATATTTAACAGAAATATTAGTAGAACAGCATAAGTATTGTTTATATAAGACACAACTGTTTACAGTTATAAGACTCTAGTGATACTATTATTGACATTGTAATGTTTACAATCAGGAATCCTGGGTCACGTGTCAAAGAACGTGGCTATATTTAGAATCAATCTTCAGTGCGCCGGACATTCAGAGGCAGCTCCCGGTAGAGGCCAAACTTTTCGTCGAAGTGGACCGATCGTATAAAGAGATTATGAGGAGGGTGAAGAAAACGCCCCTGGCTATAAGAAACGGAACCCAGCCCGGTTAGAACTTTGACTATGTCTTTCATTCATCAGCTTATTATGTATACGGTATCCAATTTAATATTGTGTAATGAAAGACAAATTTAAAACCTAGTAGATTATTACACATTGCAACTGATTGTCATCATCATCATCAATATGTTGACCGTTGTGGTCGTTGGGGGGGGGATCGATTGGACACTTCAGCAGTCCACTTTCTCCACTTTTGCCTATGCGGTTGTCGATGGTTGAGTCAACTGCTGCCCTGTCCAATATTTGATGTTGTCGAACCAGTAACTCCGCTGACGGCCTCTCCGACGTCCACCTTCTACATTGCCTTGGAGGATTGTTTTTGGCAGGTTATTATGCCGCAACACATGACCGAACCATGTTCAGTTTTCGCCGTTTGATTGTTGTCATAAGGTTTTCTTGAGGGCCTGCAGTTGAGGATATTCTGACCCAGATATAATGATTGTATATGCAGTGAATATGCACACATAATTTATGCCTAAATATTATGTGAAAATACAATAAATTTTCAAGTTTTTTTGTTTATTTAGGATTGTGGGAAACATTTGAATACAACAATGAACTTCTGGATAAAATATTAAAGTGTCTTGAAGCATACTTGGAGACTAAGCGAGTCTCATTTCCCAGGCAAGTCATTCCATTAAAAATATATGTGTTTCTTTTTTCATTATGTTACTTGTTCATTGTACATGTCCATCTACACAGACCCCACACAAGCCTTATGTAGTGCGTCAGGGCAAAAGTTTCAGCGACGCCCCCTTGCATACTGTAACTGCTTTGTTTAGTGTTATATTTAGACTATATTCGCCGCCCCTAGATGTGACGCCCCCCAGGCATATGCCCCATCTGCCCCATCTGCCCCTCCCCCCTTTTATGTGAAGGCACTGACTCGACACACCATCCATAGATCCATAGGGCCGGTGAAGCAGCGTTCACCAGTTTCTGTTGCCACGGCTTACTAGGGGAATGTTTGGCCAGTACAATGCCCAGCCGCCTTCACCAGGATTCGAACCCAGGACCTTCGGTACGGCAACCGAAGGCGCGGCTGCTCGGCCGCCAGTGCCCCATCACTCTATACACACAAAATACCTATAAAGACCATCTCACAAGAGGAACACAGTCTTGTCTTGCTGCACACCATTCTGACATAATAATTGAAGACCTACATACTAACCGTTAGTAGAAATTTAAATATTAAGACGCGTGTGAAAGACACAATTCAATTTACATTAGAACACTTGCGTTGAAATGTTAGTATTTTTATTTTCAATAAAAAGAAAACTAAATACCGAAATAAATTTTTCACTACAGTTTTAAATTGTAATTTTTTTTTCTTTCTTTTTTTAACAATACACATTGTAATCATTCGTTTCTCCGTCATTTTGACGGGCATAACTCCTAGTATAAAAATATATTATTAAGACATACTTCCAAGTTTGTTTTGTAATAAACCTGAACAAAGCAAAAAAAAAACTATTCTTCATTTCTTTGTTGGTCTAATTTCTATACAACTGTAGATTTTATTTCCTGTCCAATGACGAGCTACTGGAGATATTGGCTCAGACCAGAAATCCCCTTGCAGTACAACCGCATCTTAGAAAGTGCTTCGACGCCATTCACCGTCTAGAGTTTGGAATAGTTGAAGGCCTTTCACCTGGTAAGATGATAACTGTCTGATTTAAAACACTGATGACTGTTTTGTATTGTGAAGTGATTTCTGAAACAGCATTATTAAAATGTAACTCCATTGGACAATTTTGTAAAATTTTTAAATGTTTAGTTAAATCGCTTTATTAAAGAAAAAGACATTTATTTTGTTCTTGGTTTAAATTTCCCTTTTCTATTTTTTTTTTGGGGGGGGGGGGAGGTGGGGGGGCAGTTTTACAATACATAATAAAAACTTTCGATTGGAACATGTTCAGACCATTAGTCTAACATTCAGATATCTAGAGAGAAATATATATTACTTTCCATTACTTGACATCCTTGTCTATCAGAGGAAGAGATTCAATATACCAATGACATCTTAAGTATGATATCTCCCGAGGGAGAGAAGATCGGACTCGGCAAAGTGAGTGATAACTTCTTCGTCAAGTTGTGATTTTTCTATTCCTTGGTTACTTTTTTTTTTACTGTGTATGTATTGTTTAATGAATTTTAGTTTTTGTAGTTGTGATTAATCGTAAATGGTTAATGATTTGAATAGTAAATGAGAATAAAATTATTTTAAATTCAATTGGGGAGATATTTATTTATAACCTTACCAATCCAATGAGATATGTAGCTTTAGTACAGAAGAAACTATACAAAGGTTCTGAAGACCTGCCAAAGTGTTTTTCAATACATTTTTAGACGTAAATGTTATACAAATATTTATTTTTAAAATAGATTCTAGTGAATCGTAAAGCTTATTTTGAATGATTTAATTTGTATCTATCTTGAGTGAAATTGAAGTAATTTTTTGTGAATTTAGTGTAATCATTCCTGGGTAAATCAGCTGTAATGGTTTTTGAGGGTATTAGACGTAATATTTTCTTTGTGAATGGAGTGTTATCTTGCATAAGTCACATTATGTGTAATCTTGTATAAGTAACATTAGGTGTAATCTTGTATAAGTAACATTGGGTGTAATCTTGTACAAGTCACATTAAGTGTAATCTTGTATAAATCACATAAGGGGTAATCTATTTTGATAGAATCTATTTTGTTGTCTTTTCTTCAACTATTCCCAGGGACTGAAAGCTAGAGGAAATGTTGAGGATTGGTTGTATAAAGTTGAGGAAGCCATGTTTGCTAGCATACGTCGGCTGTGTAAAAAGTCCATTAAAGATTATGAAACTATGACATTCTTGTCCTGGATAATGTCCAATGCCTCACAGGTAAAGATAAAACACTTACTGCTGTATTTCTTGTATGTTAATTTTCTTGATTCTTTGTATACGTTACACTAAAGACTATGATAAGATGGACCGCTTGCACTATTTTTAGAGCTTTAGTGTTTTCCGTGCGCAGCCAATTGCAATAGGTTACTGAAGTAAGTTTAACCTAACAGTATCCTACACTGACTTTAAAGAAGGGTTTGGTGTCATGCAGGTTGTGTTAACTATATGCCAAATGATGTGGACTCGAGATGTCACTGCCATCCTCAGAGACGCCAGGACCGTCCTCAGAGGCATGAGAGATTTTGAAACTAGGAGTATCTCGGTGAGGTCTTTACCAAACTTCGATATGTATTATGGCCGGGGTGCAGGGACCGTTTGATAATACTGTGCCAAAGTAGCATTTCTAAGTCATTCAGCGTTTCAACATCCTAAAAGTCATACTGCACTTTTCTCGTAGGAGATACATAAATTTCCTTTTCGTTGGTCTTCAGTGTGCCGTAGGTTTCCGATCCCTGCATTATAATGATCCATCATTTTAGTATTATGATATATTATGAGCAAGCTCATTCCACCTAGTATTAGTGGGATTTTTTATTATCAATATTTTCTTTTCACCCAGTGATATCAGGCAATGTTCACAGAGTTAGTCTATTTAAAAATTACTTGTACCACAACAAGAATACATGCTCAGAGGGTAGAATATTTTTTACGTCTATGTGCAACAATTTATATTTACAAAACACGAAACAAAGATAATTTATAGTGAGCCAAAATATGTGCATGTTATAGTGAGCCAAAATATGTGTATGTTATAGTGAGCCAGAATATGTGTATGTTATAGTGAGCCAAAATATGTGTATGTTATAGTGAGTCAAAATATGTGTTTGTTATAGTGAGCCAAAATATGTGTATTTTATAGTGAGCCAAAAATATGTGTAGGTTTGTTATAGTGAGCCAAAATATGTGTATGTTATAGTGAGCCAAAATATGTGTATTTTATAGTGAGCCAAAATATGTGCATGTTATAGTGACCAAAAATATGTGTATGTTATATAGTGAGCCAAAATATGTGTATTTTAAAGTGAGCCAAAATATTTGTATGTTATAGTGAGCCAAAATATGTGTATCTTATAGTAAGCCAAAATATGTGTATGTTATAGTGAGCCAAAATATGTGTATTTTATAGTGAGTCAAAATATGTGTATTTTATAGTGAGTCAAAATATGTGTATCTTATAGTAAGCCAAAATATGTGTATTTTATAGTGAGTCAAAATATGTGCATTTTATAGTAAGCCAAAATATGTGTATGTTATAGTGAGCCACACACAAAACATAAACTTACATAAAATGTCAGTAATCATTCGCTTGTGTACACAGGAATTGAGTCTATTGGCCACCGCCGTGAGGGGAGATCTGCCGAAACTTGCACGTGCCACACTGTGCGCGCTGATCACCATAAACGTACACTCCAGGGACATTATTGGCGAAATGGTGAAAAAACAGGTCAGACCGAAAGCTTTTCATTATTTACATCAGTGGGGTCAATGTGGCCGAGCGGCAGCATGTTTGGACCGAAAGTCCTGGGTTTCCAATCTTCGTAAAAGCTAGGATTGTTCCCGGGTCTGGAGGGTGTCCCTGAGTCTACCCGGCTCTGATGGGTAACTGATTTTAATTAGGGTAAATAAAGGGGGAGGGGCATTGTGTGCTGGCCATACAATCCGCGCTAGTATGCCGTGGCTACAGAAACTGATGAACGCTGCTACACCGGCCCTATGAATCAAGTTGGCTCAAAAATCTAAAATACGGAACATGTCCTTCAAACCTGCCCCTCCCCCGTACAACTCTACCCGGTCAACCATATTGCCCCCCATGAGATTTCCTTCAATGAGAAACTGTATGCTGGACTAGAGCAACTGACAGCCGCAGTATTGGACTTGCTGGCTAAATCCTCCAACATACACTTGAGAACGAAGAAGAGGAAGAAGAAAATATTAATTTTTATAGAGATCAATATGTTTAAAGTATGATACACTGGTATGTATTCTGTGAGTTTAAATAATAATAATAATAATAATATTTGTATAGCGCTGCCAACAAACATAATGTAAGCTCAGAGCGCGTTTAACATACACCTAAGAATGCGGATGTTACCCTAGCCCAGGTGACAGAGCTAAATTGATGATTGAAAAAAGACAAAACAAATTAATGTAGCATTAACCGACCCAACCCATAAGTAAGACAGTAAGTTTCTAAAGCATGTTAAATGTTATCTAAGGTAAATATTGAAATAATGAGTTTTAAAGTTTTTTTTTAAAGAAACAGTAGAGCTTGTTCGCCTCAGTAGAATGGGAAGTAGATTCCACACCTTCGGACCGGATACTGAGAAGGCTCTAAGGCCAACGGTCGTCAGAGAGAAACGGGGCTCTTCCAGAAGCGATGAGTTGGCAGAACGAAGTGTTCTTTGCGGGACATATGGTGTGATTAGTTCCTTGAGATAACGAATGAATTGGATTTACATTGATTCATATGAAAATAATTGACCTCAGTCTTCGTCGATTTTTTTTCTGGCGGTTTTATTGAGTAAAAAAATCTATGCTTCGACTCAACAATTATCATGATATTATTTCTGGTTAATTCTCCTACTTAGTTTGGCTATACGGCTATACTCATGACAATTTCTGGCCTATAAAGGTGTGTTTCTAAAGGGTAGGGGGCCTAGGGTCTTACTATAACAAAATACAGCCCTGGTCGGGGAAAAAATTGTTTTCAGTGAAAATTTCATTAGAAAATTCGAGTGTTTGTAAGTGCGTTCATCTTCTTTTTTACCTCCCCCCCCCCATCTTTGTTTGTTTGGCAGGTGTCAGAGCTATTGAGTTTTGACTGGCAGAAGCAACTGAGGTATTACTGGAACATGGAGGTAGACAACTGCGTTGTTTGTATGTCAAATGCCGTGTACACATACGGCTATGAGTATCTTGGAGCGTGTCCTAGACTTGTCATTACGCCATTGACAGTAAGTAATGCCCCCCACACAGTAGCGTAGCCAGGGGGGGGGGGAGCAGGGGGAGCGGCCGCTCCCCCTACGACCATTTAAAATAAAAAAAGGCCTTTTCGAAAAAAAAAAAAAAATTTAATTATTAATTTTAACAAGCCACGAAGCACAATTTATGCTGTTTCTAATTTTTTTTTTTAGCTAAATTGCATTTCAACAATTTAATTTATTACAATCATTTTGAATCATTCAGCGTGCCAACAGCGTGAAAGTCAAACTGATCAACTATAATCAATATCATTTTTATAAGACAATTTATTTAGTGCCGTAGCAAGACCAAGACCAAAAGAAAAGGAGCGAAATAGAGAAAATCATTAAAGCATTTTAAATTTAATAAAAAATTAGCCTGTTTGTTATTATTAGGTTTTAAAAAAAATCCACTCATAGCTAATACACAATTGCATTACTCTACTGACACATTAATAGTTATCAACATTTGAATTTAGTTCTCAATAAATTTTTCTAGTAATGGATATAAATTCTTTAATGTTTGATCTCAGAATAACTGAGAGATAATCTAACATATTATTTTAATTTGAGGAGTATAAGACTTACAAAAATCACAAATTTTAGGAAGAGATACTAAATAATTATACAAATTAAGTAGTTATTTTAATGTTTAACAATGTACATGTATATTCTTTAGTCATAAAGTACTTATATAATTTTTAATTATCTTGTGTAATTTGATCATTTTGGAGTTATAAATTGTAAGCCTGTAATTTTTTTGAAAAACAACAAAAAAGAAATATATTAGAAATATTAATGTAAAGAAAACTGGTTAATTATCTCCCTTCAAATATCTCCAAATTTGATGCTAGTGATACCAAACGAGTTAATTGTTTTAATATAGATCTAACTAGTGTACTTCTGAAAATGCTCATCCAAATTAATTTGCCTTAAATTAGGGAAAGAGTTAAATGTTTTGAAATTGATTTCACGGAAAGATATACCCTGTTTCAATGTCAATCCATTCCATTGGGCAACGCCCAACACTTCAAGTGCTTTTGGACCCAGTCTTGTAAATGGAAGTTTAACTCACTAAAACTTGTTGCCATGTCATTCAGAAACATCGGCTTCAACAGTTAGTTCTCCTCATTCAATAAGGGATTTTTTTTTTATTAATATACATTTTAATTGCTTCCAGACAAGAAAAGAATCTATCGAAGACTTTACCTATAGCTATAGGCCTACTCCGTATGACTTTCTTCTGGAAGAGACTTGAGAAAGTATAAATTGACTATCTTAACAATAGAATCAATCACAGATTGTAAATCCAACGATGGGAGCTTTGCATATAAACATTCCTTAACTGAAACAGTCAACGTCCAGTGTGATTTCCTTGTAGTTCGCAATGCAGCACCCACTAATTATGCTGACGTACATCGTTTTCACTTGCATTAAACAATATTCTTGGAGGTGTTTCGCGTGCCACTGAAAATCGTTCTGCGTGCCAAGTCTGCCACGCGTTACTTAGGTTGCCGACCCCTGCTATAGAGCAAATTGCACTATTATACTGTGTGTGTATCCTGAGGCACATGGTATTCTTATAACACTTGATACGTTCAAATTCTTAGTTATTCAATAAATCTGGAAAAATTGCTAAAAGTTGGGCCTTTTTCTTAAAATTTCGCTCCTCCTTGCGTCAAAACCTGGCTACGCCACTGCCCCCCCCCCCCCCACACAATCTCTAAGGGTAATGCCCCAAAATCACCAAGGGGAATGTTCGGCCATCGCCAAGGGTAATGCTACACAATCAACATTAGTAATGTCCTACAATCATCATGAATACTGTCCCACAATCACCGAGGGTAATGTACCGCAATCACCAAAGTACGTACGGGTAATGCTACACAATAAAATATGGTAAAGTCCCACAATCAACAAGAGAAAATTCCCACATTCACCGAGGGTAATGATCCGCAATCACCAAGGGTAATGTCCCACAATCTCTCTATGAAAACTTGTGAATCCAATAAAAATCACTTAATAAAACATACTTTTGTCTTATAGTATTAGCTATTTTTCATAAACTATTTATATCTACAAAGGTCATTTAAATATTTTTCTTTTGTAGAATTCGTCGTGGTTTGACAAGTTTAGTTTTTATCGTAAAATTCTTGTTCATACCCTATTTGGCTTGCGTCATGCGGCTGGTTAGCAAAGTCTACAGCGAGCTCGACTCCCAAGCGCCGCATCAGGGGTTCGACCCTCGGTGCAGTCAGCTATAAATCCACCGCCGACTTGGAGAGGAGATGGGCGCCGCCAAGCCTACCAAGCCCAAGAGAGGACTAATGGACACCCAGTGTCCCACACCCAGTGTCCATTAGCTCCCCCCAACGACCGCCAAGGTTAAGGGACTACTACACATGTTGAAAACAACAACAATAATAATAACACGTTTTGTTTATTTAAGTTTCCTTACAATGCGCTCATGTATTTAACTTTCTAGATAGTTTAATTTTGTATTTTGTTTCTGCATTGTTACTTAGGACAGGTGCTACCTCTGCCTCATGGGCGCCCTACAGCTAGATTTGGGTGGAGCGCCCGCTGGACCTGCCGGGACTGGCAAAACGGAGACCACGAAAGACCTCGCCAAGGCACTGGCCATTCAGTGCGTGGTCTTCAACTGCTCGGACAGTTTAGACTACAGGGTAATTAATTAGACCGTACACTTTTACAGTTGATTATTCGCTAGGATTAAATAGGTAGTCAACAACCACCAATAGGACTTTAAGGACTGATCGGACAGTTTAGACCAGCAATCTGCAACATACGGACAGTTTAGACCAGGAGTCTGCAACATACGGACAGTTTAGACCAAGAGTCTGCAACCTACGGACAGTTTAGACCAGGAGTCTGCAACCTACGGACAGTTTAGACCAGGAGTCTGCAACCTACTGACAGCTTAGACCAAGAGTCTGCAACCTACGGACAGTTTGGACCAGGAGTCTGCAACATACGGACAGTTTAGACCAGGAGTCTGCAACCTACGGACAATTTAGACCAGGAGTCTGCAACATACGGACAGTTTAGACCAGGAGTCTGCAACCTACGGACAGTTTAGACCAGGAGTCTGCAGCCTACGGACAGTTTAGACCAGGAGTCTGCAGCCTACGGACATTTTAGACCAGGAGTCTGCAGCCTACGGACAGTTTAGACCAAGAGTCTGCAGCCTACGGACAGTTTAGACCAGGAGTCTGCAGCCTACGGACAGTTTAGACCTGGAGTCTGCAGCCTACGGACAGTTTAGACCAGGAGTCTGCAGCCTACGGACAGTTTAGACCTGGAGTCTGCAGCCTACGGACAGTTTAGACCAGGAGTCTGCAACCTACGGACAGTTTAGACCAGGAGTCTGCAACCTACGGACAGTTTGGACCAGAAGTCTGCAACCTATGGCTCGCGTGTCAGACTTGGCACGCAGAGCGAGCTTTAATGGCACGCGGAAGACCACCCAAAATGTCTTTTACAAGAAATTGAGTGCTAGAGCATAATGACATTTAAGCTGTTGGCGCGCTGACTATATTAGAAATCCTGTTTTGGCACACTATTATCAAAAGGTTGCCGACCCCTGGTCTAGACTATCGGGTAATAATGGGTAATAATTAGACCGTATACTTATACCGTTCATTGTTTGCTAGAATTCAAAATGTGCCCAACAACCACCAATCGGTCTTTAAGGACTGCTCAGGCAGTTTTGGCTACAGGGTGACAACGAGACCTTATAAAATTAATTGTTTTCTAAGACTAAATCTATGGCCAACAATTACCAATTACCAATAGGCCTTTTGCAAATACACGTGACTGAAATCACATGACTTTAAGGATAGCTGATATATTTTCTAAGTAACGTTTGATAATTACTGAGTTATGTCCCTTAGACCATGTTTTTTTATAAATCAAGATTCCTTATATCATTTATTTGTGTGTACTAAATAATGGTCGTTAACAGCAAGTAATCTGGATTTAACTTTCGCCCCTTTGCTTTCATTCAAAGTATTAAACTGCTTCTCAGATAATTCCCTACTTTGTGTATCGCCTGAATTATGTTGTTGTTATTTTTGTTTATTTTTTAGATGTATACCTTTAACTTATAAATTAAAATATTTTTTTAACACACATGTATGAACGGTCTCCAAAAGTTGAAAATATAAAAAAACATGATTTTTTTTAGTGATATATATTAAATACTACAATAGAAAAAAATAGATTCTATCCAATAACATGTTATAGAAATCAATACAAATTGAAATTTTTTTCCCTGCATCATTTTGATTGACATATCAAATGTACAATTTTTCGATTGCACATAATAATTGGGGCAGATAACATGGCTTAAAATAAATAAATAAATAAATAAACTGCTATTCAAAAATCTACTTGTGTCCATCTAGATGATGGGTGGATTCTTCTCTGGGTTGGCACAGTCCGGCGCCTGGTGCTGCTTCGATGAGTTCAACAGGATCAACATTGAAGTACTGTCCGTCATCGCCCAGCAGCTTATCACCATCAGAAATGCAAAAGTCGCAAAGGTAATTTAATACTGCAATGTCTCGAAGTCTTGTGGAGAGAAGTGTGGATATAAAGTTTAGGATTTGAAAATTTGTATGTAAAGCATAACTTATTGGTTTGTAAAGTTAAGAAGGAAAAACATTTTGATTGAGTAATATTCATAAGTTATTAACAATATATTATTTTTAAAATTTGAGTCATTAAAAATAGAAAGCTCCGTGGAATTTCTGTAAATTAGAATTACACTGTTTCTATACTTTTGTATACGTGTATCATAGGTGGTGTATGATACATCTGCGATTTAAGATCTAAATGCATGCTACTCGTGTGTGATCATATCTAATTGTATGCTTTATACCCCTGTATTGATATCCTATTCTATGATACACCTGTGCATCAAGTTCTCATTGTGTAATACATTCCCTGTGTATTGCGATCAATTTCATTTTATGATATATCTTTGTATGAATATCTTATTCTATGAAACACCCGTATATGAAGATTGCAATGTATATGAAACACCTCTGATTCGAGATCTTATTGTATGACACTACATGTACTTTGTATGGAGATTAAATTGTATGATACACCTATTTCTCGTTGTATTATGAACATGTGTATTCAACTCATCCTATATTGTATGCATGTGTGTTCAGCTCTCTAGATTCATGTTTGAAGGTCGGGAGATTAAACTGGTCATGACATGTGCCGCTTTTATAACAATGAACCCCGGATACGCTGGGAGGACAGAGTTGCCGGACAATCTACAGGCGTTGTTCAGACCCATCTCTATGATGGTACCTGATTATGGTGAGTGATTGTTCCACACCCATCTCAATGATGGTACCTGATTATGTTGAGTGATTGTTAAGACACATCTCAATGATGGTACCTGATCATGTTGAGTGATTGTTAAGACACATCTCAATGATGGTACCTGATCATGTTGAGTGATTGTTAAGACACATCTCAATGATGGTACCTGATCATGTTGAGTGATTGTTAAGACACATCTCAATGATGGTACCTGATCATGTTGAGTGATTGTTAAGACACATCTCAATGATGGTACCTGATCATGTTGAGTGATTGTTAAGACACATCTCAATGATGGTACCTGATCATGTTGAGTGATTGTTAAGACACATCTCAATGATGGTACCTGATCATGTTGAGTGATTGTTAAGACACATCTCAATGATGGTACCTGATCATGTTGAGTGATTGTTAAGACACATCTCAATGATGGTACCTGATCATGTTGAGTGATTGTTAAGACACATCTCAATGATGGTACCTGATCATGTTGAGTGATTGTTCCACACCCATCTCAATGATGGTACCTGATCATGTTGAGTGATTGTTAAGACACATCTCAATGATGGTACCTGATCATGTTGAGTGATTGTTAAGACACATCTCAATGATGGTACCTGATCATGTTGAGTGATTGTTAAGACACATCTCAATGATGGTACCTGATCATGTTGAGTGATTGTTAAGACACATCTCAATGATGGTACCTGATCATGTTGAGTGATTGTTCCACACCCATCTCAATGATGGTACCTGATCATGTTGAGTGATTGTTCCACACCCATCTCAATGATGGTACCTGATCATGTTGAGTGATTGTTCCACACCCATCTCAATGATGGTACCTGATCATGTTGAGTGATTGTTCCACACCCATCTCAATGATGGTACCTGATCATGTTGAGTGATTGTTAAGACACATCTCAATGATGGTACCTGATCATGTTGAGTGATTGTTAAGACACATCTCAATGATGGTACCTGATCATGTTGAGTGATTGTTAAGACACATCTCAATGATGGTACCTGATCATGTTGAGTGATTGTTAAGACACATCTCAATGATGGTACCTGATCATGTTGAGTGATTGTTAAGACACATCTCAATGATGGTACCTGATCATGTTGAGTGATTGTTAAGACACATCTCAATGATGGTACCTGATTATGGTGAGTTGTATCTTCTGTCTATGTAGCAAAATTGTCCTCTATGAACCCGATAATAACTCTACTAAATGGTCAATATTAATGTTATTAATATACAGCTGCTGGGAGAAATGGCAAGTTTAGGGGTGATGAGCATACACTTAAATTCATATAGCTTTTCATTTTAAAGATTGCTGGAGAATTACTAATTGAATCTATTAGCCAAATTCATGTTAAGTAAGCATCACTTAATCCTAATTGTCAACATAACTTAATCCTACCCATTTAATCCTACCTAGTCGCTCTCACTTACTATATCAATATTACTTAATCATTCCCAGTCGACATCACTTAATCCTACCGATAACTAATGACTATTGGGCAGACCTCTAGCAGCGCTCAGACTCCTATGTATTTATTTTTCGTTTGGCGCCTCAGAAGTTTGCACAGGGACAGGGCGCCTTTTACTCTGAGGTTTTCAGGTGCCTGTACTGGGCACTGTCCGATAGGGGCCTGTTTCAGCGGGCTCAGGCCCCAAGAAGATTCGCAGTGTCGAAACTGCAGGGAGGTGGTAGAGGCGGTCGAATGCGTGCTTGCAGAGTGCCCCGCCTTTGCAGGGGTTTAGCGTGGATGGGGACAGCCAACCGTTTGTGCTGACCCTTTATGGGAGTGTGTTCTTCAAGCCCAGATAGAGTAATCTCCGCTCGCATTCTCGTTGAGACGTGGAGTTCAAGTCTGGTACTTGTAAGAGATGTGTGAGATGTACAGATCCGACTAGGAACAGTTAGTTTCATTGTATATAGATCTATGCCAATCATATCCTTAAACTTACAAATTTAAAAAAAAAGTTGTTTTTTTTTTAAATTGTATTGATTACGTAGATGAATTAGACATTTTAAAAAGTGTTTATGTATGATGCTTCAAAAAAACTGAACTGCTGGTGTTAGTTATCCTTATGGATCTTTCAGTAATAATAATAATAATAATAATAATAAGACTTGTATAGCGCATATCCCGTTGGGAACAGTTCTATGCGCTGTCAACAGTTACACACAAATTACAGACAAGGAATAAAAGAAAAAAAATGTATAAATAAAAAATAATAAACTGCTACTTGAATAGGTAGGTCTTCAGCCGGCTTCTGAGGGTGTCAAAGCTAGGGCTCTGTCGAAGTTGTAATGGGAGTAATCTGTCTGCTGTTTTTTAGGTCTAATCGCCGAGGTCATCCTGTACTCTGAGGGATTTGAGTCGTCACGCACGTTGGCCAAGAAAATGGTCCAGATGTACAAGTTATGCAGCGAGCAGTTATCACAACAAGACCATTACGACTTTGGTGAGTGTTTTTTTTTGTGTATTGCTTTCGATTTCGCAATTCAGTGAATTACAATTTGGTATCATTATCGTAACTCACATTATGTGTCACAGACGCTCCTTCTATCAAGAAGATTATTACGTCCTACGCTTATCCGTGGTTGGAGTCTGGTCTTGTTTCAGTGTTTTAAATGATGTTAAGTTACTGGTTTTCCTGGTGTGTTCAGGCAACCTATTCCATGCCCGGGTGCCACTCGGGAAGAAAGAGTATGGTTTGCTTATTAAGAGAGATATTTTAATGACAGGTTCTACGTTTATGTTTACATTAATCATCTTATTTTACTTGATGTTTGCTCTGCATTGTGTTCACAATGATAATATTAAAATAACTATGATTGTTACTTTAACCATTTGACGTTTGTCGCCTGCTCTTCCTAGGCATGCGTGCGGTTAAATCTGTACTAGTAATGGCCGGAAGTCTCAAGCGACAAAATCCCGACAAACCAGAGGACGTGGTTCTCATCCGGGCACTAAGGG
Organism: Anisus vortex; assembly: GCA_949126835.1. NCBI lineage: Eukaryota > Metazoa > Mollusca > Gastropoda > Planorbidae > Anisus > Anisus vortex. Next base: position 9,052,998 of record OX421495.1, read on the forward strand.
ACAGCAATCTTCCCAAATTTCTCGCGAACGATGCCAAGCTGTTTCAGGTATATATGTAACAGGGTGGGGCGAGGGGAGGGCGGTTATATTTTTTCTTATTGGTTACTACTAATTAAAGAGGGTTGTGGGTAAAGGACAGCAATCAATTACTTAAATAAAAGTTAAATACATCTAAACTAGGGCACGAGGGGACTTTGGGCTTCCGTGACACTTCCGTTGGGACAGAAGGATTATTACAATCTAAACAGACCAACAACACTGAACACTAAACATAAAACACTAAAATCATATTCAAATTACAAATTACTGTTTATTCATGGAAATTCACTCGTCCCATTAAAGGGAACATAAAAATCATAAAAAAACAAATTAAACCCCAACAATAAACCTATACTATCTAAACTCTAAACATACTGTAAACCCTCACAAATAATAACCAAACTTTAACTCCCTACTAAAAAAACAAACTTCAACTCCCCACTAAAAACCAACATAGGCCGACATTACGACCTACAATATAATAGAATAGAAATAGAGAAATAAAAATAAACATTAGAACATGGTCATCTATACACATAAGCATAATATATATATATACTATATACAGTAAATAAAAACTACATAGCATAGTCCAACTATAACCAGTTAAAACATGAACCTATAACTCCTTGTACATCTTATAACATAATATGAATTATGACATAAGAATCAACCCAGCTCTAGTCAATGAAGACTAGAACAAGACAACACCGCTCTATACTCTGTACCACAGAGTTAGGCCACTCACTGGTTAATACATACCAGTTAAAACCAAGCATGAAATAAAAACATCTACCATAACTTATTCCCATGCCGGCCATTAAAGGCTACATTACATTAAAATAATAATATACATGAACTAAAAAGAAATATACATTTAAAAAGAAGAAGCCAACATGGCGGCTAATGTTCCTTCCCAAACCTCCAACTTAATCCATTCCCATCAATGCACTTGTCATAGACAAGTGGACAATATGCATCAAATAACCAAATTAAACATAGCATAAAATAAAATAAGCATTCTAAAAAGTAATTAAATCTCAACTCACGTCATATCCGAACAAGCCACACACAACTACGCCATATACTGACCACTGGTCATCCACAAAATGGGCCATTTCAGACGGAAGTGATTGATTAATTGCTCTATTTATAGCCCCTGATTGGACGTCTCTGATGACAACTTTAACTCTCGCTCTAACTAATTTCAAAAATGACTATTTCCTGTTGACTAAAGTGCTAATCCATTTCTAAATCTCTAATTGCTAAATATCTACAAATTTACCTTATGTACAACCCTATATTAAATTAAACTACAATAAAAATTCTACCTATTACTTTAATTAAACTACACTAACGAAAACCCAATTTAAAATAATCAGAAAAAGAATTCCGAAAAATGACGCAAGGCCTAGCCGCTTCACCTCGTTTCAGGGCTTTTACAAAATACAAAACAATATTTACATACATCATTTTTATACCAAACAGTCCCCCAAGTCTATATCTATATTACAAATAATAAAATACATTTACATTAAAAGTCAATTACTTACATTCTCACAAATCATAACACGCTCAGAGCACAGAAACACATTCAAAACAGACCACTCATACAGCACAAAGCAATTAATCACACTTTTAATTTAACTCACTGACCTACATATATATTTTTAAAATCTGCTTTTTAAAAAAACAACACTACAAAAATAACCCTAGTCAAAAGAAAACCAGTAAATGCTAATTCGGTTATCCATTGAAGCAATACGAACACTGACAATAAAATGGATAGATCTAGTAATTATAATTTGCATAACGCTATAAAAATTATTGCGTCCTATGCTCATCCGCGGTTTGAGTCTAGTCCTGCATTTCTATTAGTGTTTTAAATTACTGGTTTTCCTGGTTTGTTCAGGCAACCTATTCCATTCCCGAATGCCACTCGGGAAGAAAGTGTACGTATATTATGCATTCTTTCTCGCATAAAGGATAAGGAAAGTGTTTTTGCCCTCCTGTTTATCTCAGCATTATAACAGATTGCTTTTGTGTTCTATTTCTAAATTAGAATTTAATGCCTTCTGTATTATTTCTACTTTACTCTTTGCCCTTCTGTCCTCTAATGTTTCTAGGCTTAGTGATTTAACTATTGGGGGTTACTCTTGTCAGTTGTGAATGTTCGCTTGCAATTAACCTTGCAGCTCTTTTTTGAATTTTGGCTAATTTTTTTAAATGTTTTTTTAATTGATGGGTCTCATGCAGAAGATGCATATTCTAGAATATGTCGAACTAATGTGAGATAGCATTCTAGTTTTATGAGATTTACTATTCATTATATTATATTATTACTACTACGAAGTTGATTCAATGGTCAAATGTGGTCACCAAAGACTCTGATTCTGACCTAGGCAATATTATGCGACCTGTTTCCCGGAGTGACCATCCCTGAGCACGACTATGGTCAGCTGAAGGAAGAGATCGTGAACGTCCAGACGGAAATGGGGCTACAGGTGGTGGAAACACAGATTGTCAAGGTCATCCAGTTTCTGGAGACGATGATCGTGCGTCACGGCGTCATGCTAGTTGGACCCACGGGTGGCGGGAAAACGACAATTTACAGGGTCAGTCTTTTGTTGTCTGTAGTGTGCCAGTTTACAGACTTAGTATCTCGTAATCTTACTTACGTATGCCTTTCGTCCCACCTGGGACATAGGCCGCCAACAAGAGTCCTCCAGATATCCCGATCCTGTGCCAATTTCTCTATCTGACCCCAGTTAAGCCCTAGCTTTTTAACATCAGTTTCCATATCGCGCCTCGGCCGCCGACCTCTTTTCTAATCCGTATGAGAAAATTCATAGATTTTTGTGTTTCGTATTCTTTATTATTTACTTACTGTGTGAGTTGTACTAGTGTAATATATTGAAACGCAAGACTACTATTAGTAATATGAATGAATGTTAAAACATCTTAAGTAGGCCTCCCACTACAGCTTCGCCAGAGTCCTAGCTATGACACCTTCAGGAGCCGGCTGAAGACTCACCTATTTCGTCAGCAGAATTAGCGTATTACTATATATTTCGTTGTCTGTCTGTATTCTGTAACTGTCGTCTGCGCATAGAACTGTCACCAACGGGATATGCGCTATATAAGCACCGTTATTATTATTATTATAAGGCTTTATTATGAATAAACGTTAACACGGAGTACACATCAAGTAGTAGACAAGGTCACAAACAAACTGGGGAATTCTGGGCCAACAACACAGGGGCACTCACTGAGTTCACACAAGGGAAACAACACAGGGGCACTCACTGAGTTCACACAAGGGAAACAACACAGGGGCACTCACTGAGTTCACACAAGGGAAACAACACAACAAATAGCCATAACGATTTTCACAACTAGGTATTAAACATTATTTATTTTATGATTTGTATTTTTGAAATATCTTAAATTTAAAGCGTTTGTTGGTGCATTTTTATTTTGCATTTTTGAAACATCAAATATTGTAAATTATATAAAACGTAATTGACTTGGAGGTATACTTTAATAATATCCTCGACCATGAGTTGGTTTTTTACTTTCTTGCACTCTACATGTATGACTATAAATTTTTAATAGTCCACGTATACAAAAGAAATAGAAAGAAAATTGTAAAGGTCTCAATACGTTTACCAGTCTATCACTATGTTGTTGTTTTTCTGTCTATAATTGTATGCAAATATATTGTTTCTAAAATAAACAAATAATAACAACGTAAGTCCGAATAATAAAAACAATAACAACCTGTAAATTACGTCATTTACTATGTAATATTTCATGTCTTCTCATTTCCATCGCTTCTTATATTTAATTGCTCTTTTATTTTATTTGGCACTCAATGTTCGCCTCGTTGTTAGATTCTGGAGAGAACTCTGACCAACCTGTACAATAAAGAAGTGGTCAACGAGTTCTATCAGCCAGTGCACGTTTACGTGTTGAATCCAAAGTCTATTACAATGAACGAGCTGTACGGCGGGGTAGATAAACTCAGCTTAGAGTGGAAAGACGGACTCATGGGACTGACTGTCAGATTTTGTGTCAATGTAAGAAATTATTTCGTCTTTTTTATATAATCATTTAATCTGTATATTATAAAAAAAAAATTTCTTTCATCTTTTTTTTAAATATATGAATGCAATCTTTCTCTCTCTCTGTCTCTCCCTCTCTCGTATAAATCTATAAATATAAATAGACCTTTAAACCTAAGTGTGAAATTAGCTTGAATCCATGGTTTCAAAGCCGAGGCGCATATTCTGCATTAAAGTTTGCATTTATTCCATTCTTACTGGAAGTTTGCTGTTCACTTTGACTTTTTTCTTACGGTTGAAACCTTGCCAGTTGGACCTAGGACGTGAAAATACATTATTCAAGTTAAAGTTTAAGAGTTAAAGTGCGTTTTATAAGTAATGTGTTTAAGTATGGTCTGTTATAATAAAATAAAATACTGTGACTATATGAAAGCATTCGTTTGGAGAGAAATACGCGAGTTGAGCTATTAATCCTTGCTAGCTTCGTATTTTAATATGAAATCTATAAGAAGGAATTGTGTTTTAATACGCTAAGAAGATTAGTTTTTAATTTTTAAATAACACAAGCCTGTCACTAGGCTAAGTTACTAGCGTCTCAAGATGGTACAAACTTTCTTTTTTAAACTTTAAATTGGGCGTATTTTAGGACACAACCAAAGACCATCAGTGGATAATATGCGACGGTCCTGTGGATGCTTTATGGATAGAAAACATGAACACGGTGTTGGATGACAACAAGATGCTGTGTCTGGCCAACAGTGAGCGGATCAAGTTCACTCCGTACATACACATGGTCTTTGAAGTGCAGGATCTGGCGGTGGCGTCGCCGGCTACAGTCAGCCGGTAGGTGGCTATTAGAATTGTAAATATGCTGCAGGGTTCATTCAGCCGGTATGTCGCATTTAGAATTGTAACTATGCTGCAGGGTTCATTCAGCCGGTATGTCGCATTTAGAATTGTAACTATGCTGCAGGGTTCATTCAGCCGGTATGTCGCATTTAGAATTGTAAATATGCTGCAGGGTTCATTCAGCCGGTATGTCGCATTTAGAATTGTAAATATGCTGCAGGGTTCATTCAGCCGGTATGTCGCGTTTAGAATTGTAAATATGCTGCAGGGTTCATTCAGCCGGTATGTCGCGTTTAGAATTGTAAATATGCTGCAGGGTTCATTCAGCCGGTATGTCGCATTTAGAATTGTAAATATGCTGCAGGGTTCATTCAGCCGGTATGTCGCATTTAGAATTGTAAATATGCTGCAGGGTTCATTCAGCCGGTATGTCGCATTTAGAATTGTAAATATGCTGCAGGGTTCATTCAGCCGGTATGTCGCATTTAGAATTGTAAATATGCTGCAGGGTTCATTCAGCCGGTATGTCGCATTTAGAATTGTAAATATGCTGCAGGGTTCATTCAGCCGGTATGTCGCGTTTAGAATTGTGAATATGCTGCAGGGTTCATTCAGCCGGTATGTCGCATTTAGAATTGTAAATATGCTGCAGGGTTCATTCAGCCGGTATGTCGCATTTAGAATTGTAAATATGCTGCAGGGTTCATTCAGCCGGTATGTCGCGTTTAGAATTGTAAATATGCTGCAGGGTTCATTCAGCCGGTATGTCGCATTTAGAATTGTAAATATGCTGCAGGGTTCATTCAGCCGGTATGTCGCATTTAGAATTGTAAATATGCTGCAGGGTTCATTCAGCCGGTATGTCGCATTTAGAATTGTAAATATGCTGCAGGGTTCATTCAGCCGGTATGTCGCATTTAGAATTGTAAATATGCTGCAGGGTTCATTCAGCCGGTATGTCGCATTTAGAAACGGAGCATACAGTGAGAAGGAAGGGTGTCAGTTGTTTGCACCTAAACTATAATTATGGTGATTGACAAGGCTACGTATCGTGTTTGTCCTCCGAGCCCTATGAGAATAATCTCGGATCGTATTCTCACTCTGGACAAAAGAGATTCATGCCTGGGGCAGATCGAGATCGCATTAAAAAAAAGTAATTTACTTAATAAAGTCGCAGTTACAGTTACAATAAAGTTACAGAATATACTTCAGAGCATAGCCTACATTTGGGGGGAGGGGGGTCACGGGGGGCCGTGCGGCAGCGTGTTCGGCTGGCGTACTGAAGGTACTTGGTTCGAATCCTTGTTCAGGTTAGGATTTTTCCCCAGGCCTGCAGGGTGTAACTGAGTCTGATATGAGTTCTGATGAGTACCTTACCTTAGTTGGGTAAAGTAAAGGCGGTAGTTCATAGTGCATATGGTCCGACGGGATACATAGCACACAGTTTATGTTTGCAGTTTGTATGAGCTAGTTGAATATGGCTGATTGAACTAACCGCTATGTATTATACTATGTAAGGTGCGGTATGGTGTATGTGGACCCTGACGAACTCAAGTGGATGCCATACGTGAAGACCTGGTTGGACAAGTGGTCCAAGCATATGTCCCCTGAAGCTCCGGGCTACCTATTGAAACTCTTTGAGACCTACGTTGATGACGGTCTCAATTTCATCTCCAAAAAATGTACCCAGACCATTAATCAGGCAAGGATTCTCAGAATTGTATATTTACGTAGAAGTAAGTCAAGACAGCCTTATTGGTTGCGCACGGAAAAAAAGAACATATAAGCTCTAACTAGACCAATCTAATAGAGCAATCGGTCCATCGTATTATAATCTTTGAGTGTACATATCATTTTACATCCTTATTGACATATTTTTTAACATATTGGACATAATTATAATTAAGACATGACCAATGCTTGGTATGTCAATTTACAATATTACTTGACATTTCTGAGAACTGTAGCCTAATATGAACTGTTTCTTGAATGTTATTGTGATATGGGCACGGTAGCCGAACGCGTTTGATTGGTGTTCTGAAGGTTCTGGGTTCGAATCATGGTGAGGTAGTAGTGTAGTAATTGCGGCTGGGAATTGTACTGGCCACACAATCCCCTAGTATGCCGTGGCCAGCGAAACTGATGAACGCTACTTCACCGGCCCTATAGATCAATTTGGTCTAACGGGAGACATTTACTCTATTTACTTGTAAACTTTACTCAGTCTAAATATGACTAAAACAATTTTGATGCATCCAAATACAATATAAACATTTTAATATCATTAATACACTATGCATTAGTTTAGAATGATGAATCCTGTCTATAATATGAACACTATATCGGGAAATCGTAGTCAATTGCTTAGTAACAATCAAGTTATTGTTATAATTATTTCTTCAAGGTGGATATCAGTAAAATTGCCTCATTTTGCAAATTGTTGGAAGCCATTTTCTTCTACAAACTCTGTCAATTCGATTGGTCGTTGGAGTCAACAAAGATGTGCCGTTTCCTGTGTCAGATCTTCGTCTTCTGTTACTTGTGGGCCCTTGGGGGCAACTTGACTGATGACAAATGGGAGATATTTGATCAGTTTATACGTCAGCAGTTTGACGAGAACCAAGACGCCAAGGTAAATAGACGACGGCGCAGAAATTGATGCACATTTAAAAACTATGAAAATGTTATGTTTTTTTTTAATAATCGAAAACAAACATTCAGCATGTTACATTAGTGACTTCAAGTGTACTTATCCCTCCATTTGTTTTGGATGGACAGGCAGCTTCATGAAGATATAGTTAGGCTACCTGGGTACTCGGTGGTCGACTGGCTTGCGAACCTAAGGTTTTGGTGTTTTTCTTTAACAGAGTAGGTAATAGACGTATTTAGCTCATACGCCTTAGTGGTTTAAAAACTATAAGTAGTTGAATCTTAGACAATCTACGTTCGTCTAGCGTACAGAAGGTCCCAGGTTCGAATTCTGGCAAAGGCTAGGACTAGCCCTCCGGGTCTTGGCGCTGTTTTTGAGTCCACCCGGGTCTGATGGGCACCTAAATTAGTACAGGTGGCTGGGCATAATGTAACTAGCACTTAGTCAATAGAATTTAGTCAACAGATCTTTAATGAATAGATCTGAAAACAACGTATGACCTATGACGATAGACGTAACACAAGATATTCTTCAGACTTTAGACTATGTTAATGCAATAGACTTTAAGTCAATGGAATTATACATCATACTACATAGAACAGACTACAAACAAATTATTTCTTTTGTTTATTTGATATTTAAAATCTTTATAAACGATAAAAATAATTTTGTTAACTTTCATTTGGTGACTTCTTAGCTGCCTGGAACGTATCCACTCTGGAACTATTACATCGAAGTGGACGCCAAAAAAATGGACCTGTGGGACAGGCTGGTGACGTCGTTTCGCTACGACAAGTCCATGTCCTTTTTCAAAATGATGGTGCCCACAGTGGACACTGCCCGGTACGGATACTTCTTGGAGCGACTTCTATCCGTACAGAGGCCGGTTCTTTTCACAGGTGGAACTGGAGTTGGCAAGGTATTTGGGAAATGTCTTTGTTTGCGTTAAATTAAGCATCTTAGGTCGTAAAAGTGAAGGGTCATGAGAAGCGGCAGAGCGTTCGGCTGGAGTACCGAAGGCTCTTGGTTCGAATCCTGACATTAGTTAGGGCAAAGAAAAGGCGACCGGGCATTGTGTTGGCCACACAAACCCCTAGTATGCTGTGGCCACAGAAACTAGTAACTGCTGCCTCAATGGCCCTATGATCAATTTGGTCCGACGGGATACTTTACTTTTTACTTAAGTCTTAAGTTTTTCCCAGGTGTAGCCAAACAAACCTGGTCTCTAATCTACTGGTCGTCGAGGTCAGGGGTCGGCAACCTACGGCACGTGTGCCAGATTGGGCACGCAGAGCGATTTTCAATGACACGCGGAAGACCACTCAAAAAGTATCTTCTACAAGAAATTGAGTACTAGAGCATAATGACTTTTAAGCTGTTGGCACGCTGACTGAATTAGAAATCCTGCTTTGGCACGCTATTATCAAAAGTTTGCCGGTCCCTCGTATAGGTTACTTACCTACTTACTACAGTCACTATGATATGATTCAAAACATACAATTGGTGTGGGCGTTTAAAGCGCTATAAAAAAAAAAACATACACGAGTAACTTATAATAAGTAATAATGCTATCTTAATAACTATGCCATTCACACACACATTATACTCAAGATTTAAGTAGGCAACTCGTACACACATTTAGTTGAAGAGGAAGAAAATACAAAAAAATAAATATTATTTCAATATTGAATAGGGCAGGTTTGGGCCAGCGGAAACCGCACTTAGAAGTGTTACGATGATATTTTGAGCCCGAGGAACAACTATGAAATAGGCGCCCCGTTTAATCACATTTTTCTAAATGTAACGTTGCAAGCCTCATTTTGGCGCCACTTTACCTTGGTGCCCGGGGACTAACGTATTCCCTTGCGCCCCTTTCTTTAACTACGCAGTAAGGTCATCTGGTCCTACGGTTAGTACGACGAACTGTCAAGATAACGGCCCTGGTTCTAGCCCTGCCGCCATCCAATCTATGCCGTCCTGCAGGAATGTCGAACGTGATAATCTTCTATTTAGAAGAAACGTCAGTAAACTTTAAAGTGATAAGCCTCTGAGCTTCGCCCTCGTAGCCGCGTTTGGCCACACCCCTGGTCTAGGTTCTAGAGTCTAGACGGAATCGATTGCCAATGTAAATTTGAATGTATGTCTCTCTCTTATCTTCTGCTGTTGCCACGCCCCACCTAGTCTGTCATCGCACGTGACATGTTGGAACACATCTCCGAGAGGGTGAACTACGTCCCAGTGTTCATCAACTTCTCGGCTCAGACCAGCAGTGGCAGGACGCAGGAGATCATCGAAGGGAAGTTGGAAAAGAGAAAGAAAAACGTTATCGGTTAGTCTGGTTCGTGATAGTTCAGATAGCGATTTGTTTTATACAATAAACCAAAGACTATAATAAGATTGACCGCTTGCACTATTTTTAGAGCGTAAGCTTATATGTTCTTTTTCTGTGCGCATCCAATAACACTGTCTTAAATTTCTTCTACGCTCTTACGTTTGCCTAAATTCTAAATGTTTGCGCTGTATACAACTTTTTTATTTTAATTTTAATTTTTCATTTAGAAAATCATAGCCATTAAATAAAACGGAAGTGTAGGTCTACAGTGCAAAAGGGAATCGGGAATTCCGAAAAGAAATCATTCAAGTAATCAAATAGCAGAAATATTAAAGCAAGCGATCCATCTTATTATAGTCTTTGATTAAACTGAATATTGTTCTTGTTTTCTTTTTTGTTTTTTTTGTTTTTGTGAGGCTTTCTTAAAATTATTTCTAGTCATCTAAGTAGATTAAACAAAACTATATAGAATTTATACAAGACCTCACAAGTCTCACGACACGACTCATTTTTAAGTCACAGTAGTATTTTAAATATTTATACAGGATGGATTAGGATAAAAAAAATATCCGAAATCTTATTATCGAAGACGATAAAAAAAATGGTAGAATTGGTGAGTTGTGGTAACAATTGATATCGCCGACCAGGGCGGTCGCACGATTTGCCTACACCCCCTTTCCCCTCCCAATCCGTCCCGTTGGCAGTTTGTCACCTATCAACCCTCAGACGGAGTTGACCTAAACCTCCTCCGCGTGCGGCTGAATTCTACCAACCCTTGAATGGCAGGCGTTTTGTTTGGCAGAAAACCATATTTCCCTGTTCGTTTCCGCTATGACGGCGCGCCAGGTGGAGCGATTGTCCTGCTTGGCTGGTTCTACTCATGTGCATCTTGCAGACGGAAGGATAAGGAAGGACGACGAAAAGCTGGTCTTTGGTGTTGCACAACCAGTACCAACGCAGCCTCAAAGCGGCGGTCGTGTGAAACAGGCCGATCGTCTCTAAGTCTGGCTAATGTGTGGATGTGCAAGCACATGTTAAAGGCCCGGTGCGATTGGACCCCTAGTTCCCGGAAATGCTTACTTAGCACGGCATTACATAGACCTATGTCAGGCGGTACAGGTCTTGAAAAGAGAGTTGTACCAAACACACTCCGAATTCAGGAGAACGAATTTGCAAAGGCGATGGTTGACTGGGCTCGTAGGCTCTGAGGGAAGGTGCGTCTGCGCCACTGACCAGCTTTCATTTATCCCGAGCCATAAGAGAGTATTCTCGACTCGCATTCTCGCTGAGAAGTGGAGTTCACGTCTGGTCTTTGGTTGTCAAAACTAGACCATGAAACTTGATTTCACATGTAAAAGAAATATGAAAAAATACATTTGTTCTCCCCTTACGATTATTGTAAAATATTTACATCTTGAAAGTTTTTTTTCTCCTCTTTTTGTTTTTGTTTTAGGCGCACCAAAGGGTAAACGTGTGATCATCTTCATCGATGATCTGAACATGCCCAAACTGGACACCTACGGATCTCAGCCACCCATTGAACTGCTCAGGCAGTATTTGGACTTTGAAGGTTTATACGACAGAGATACCATGACCTGGAAGGAGATACAGGTGAAGAGCGTGTAGGGTGGGGTTGGGGTGGGCAGGGCAGTGATGTCTGATTTCTATTTCAGTTATTGTTGTTGTTAATGTTTTTTTTTTTTTTTTTTTTTTTTTTTTTTGGGGGGGGGGTGGGGGGGGGGGGAGATATTGGGCATTTATCTAAAGAAAGTTTTGAATAATAATTGAAACAAGAAATGTGTATTGTGGTCGTCTGTTGAGACCACTGTATGCTGATGGAACATAAAGTCAACCGTTTGCTGCCCAATGGAAAGGGCAAAGTACGCTTCACAAACATAAAGATTTTTTGGGGGGGTTTTGGTTGTTTTGGTGCTACAAGTTTTCCCACAAAGATTACTGTTTAACTTTCCGTGTCCAAAATGTCACTGTCATGTCTAACCAAAACGTTTAACATCGTTGTCATGATAAGAAATACATTTTTTCAAATTTTTAAAAGGCAATACTTTTTCAATGATATTAATTACTCATTCTAAAGTAAAATATAAGTTTAAAAAAAAATACCGGCTGGTCCTGCGGTTAGTACACTTGACTGTCAACAAAGGGTCCGGGTTCTAACCCAGCCACCGTCCAAATCCCTGCCACCTTACAGGGTTTTGGGCTTAGGACGTAATAATTTTCTATCTGGAAGGAACGTCTGTAAACTTTAAATCAAGTGTTCAAGATAATTTTGTTAATTTTTTTTTTCAATTGGATAAAACTGAAGCTCAGATCTATTTTCTTTTTCAGGATGTCACCATTTCCGCTGCCTGCTCGCCACCTGGTGGCGGTCGGAATCCGGTCTCTCCAAGATTATTCCGGCATTTTACAATGTTCACTATTCCTTCACCAACAGAATTCAGCCTGAAGCATATGTTTTTAGTAAGTTCACTAAGTCATTCATAAAACCAATAACCAAATGACACACTTTTATGTCCATTTAATTACTTTTTTCCAGCTTTGCTGTAAGTGCTATAAGGCTGTTTGAACTTCATAGTATCGAAATTATAGGAGGACGTTTACATTGTTTCCAAAACGTGTTTGTTTTAAAGAACATTCGTCTTCTTCTTCTGTTAGCCAGTCTGCAGAGCTCTTTGCTCTCTTGCAGTCAATGCCAGACAAACATACTTACATGTCTTGTTTAGTTGTTTCCATACTGCTATATAGTGTGTTGATAATGGTAGGTTGAGGGAGGAGCAGAGTGTATCTGAGGTAGGTTAGCTCAGGGCATTCAAGCAGGAAGTGGTCAGGGTTTCTTGTGTGCAGGGGCAATGTCTGCAGTTAGGTGGGTGAGTTGAGTTTATTCTATTTAGGCGTGAGTTGAGTGCTATGTGTCATGTTCTCAAATGGAATATAGTGCATTGTTCTTTGCGGGGGGCATAAGATGCAAAGAATTAAGACTTAAATTAAAAATTTTTACTCATTAAAGTATTTTTTACCTATAGATTAATAAGCTGAACGCTTTAACACTCTTCAAACTTACACCACCGTCACAGTCAGACTTTTTTTTTATTACCATAATTTTTTTCATATTACTAATTGTGTTGTAAGGCTAATAAAATAATATATTTCAGAATTAATATATAAATATATTTTGCGCTACATTTTTTTTTAAATTAACATTTTTTTTCAAGTTTAGAATATTTATAAATTAGTTTATTCGTGCATTTGTTCAAATTTAGAATGTTTACAAATTAGTTAACAAAAAGTCTGGAATTCCTTTTAGAAAAAAAAGAACCATCGGTAGGCCTCGGATAACAACAGCAATCAATAAAACTAAAGTGTGATTAGAATTGTAGAAATGCAGGCTGAACATTCGAACTGTCTATAACAAAATGCAATATTTGGTTCTTGACTCTTTATCCATTTTCAGGCAATAATTAACGGATTTTTATTGGACTTTTCTCGCAACGCGCGCTCATTGGCTGAGCCCATTGTGAATGCAGCAGTAGAAATTTATTTCAGGATGAGCTCTGACCTTCTCCCTACTCCAGCGAAATCTCACTACGTTTTCAATCTAAGGGATTTGTCCAAAGTTGTGCAAGGTAATCTATTGCAGATGTCGGCAACCTTTTGATTACAGCGTGCCAAAGTAAGATTTCTAATTGAATCAGCGTGCCAATGGCCTAAAATGTATCCTGTTTTGGTACTCCATTTATTGTCGAAAGATTTGTATTGTCTATTTGGGGGGTCTTTCGCGTGCCATGGAAACTGGCACGCGCGCCATAGGTTGCCGATCCCTGATCTATTGGACATTTAAAAAAACGATAAAGTTGGTAGAAATACTTTATAATGACTCAGGTCTTCTGGCTTCGGTCCAAAGATATCTGGTTCACTATGAAATAATACATTCAAGCCACTTGAAGAACGTTAAAAGAAGAATATTAATACTTGACAAAAATAGTCACTAATTATAACGGGGCGCGGTCGCCGTGCGGCTGCGCAATCGGCTGGCGTACCGAAGATTCCGGGATCGATTCCTGATGCAGGTTAAGATTTTTCCCTGCAGACGTCTACCCAGCTCTCATGAGTACCTGACCTTTGTTGGGGGTAAAGTAAAGGCGGCTGTGCATAGTGCTGGCCACACAATCACCTAGTATGTCCCTGAGTCTACCCAGCTCTCATGAGTACCTGACCTTGGTTGGGGGTAAAGTAAAGGCGGCTGTGCATAGTGCTGGCCACACAATCACCTAGTATATCCCTGAGTCTACCCAGCTCTCATGAGTACCTGACCTTAGTTGGGGGTAAAGTAAAGGCGGCTGTGCATAGTGCTGGCCACACAATCACCTAGAAATCCCCGTGGCCCACAGAAACCGGTGAACGCTGCTTCACCGGACCTTAGGATCAATCCGGTCCGACGGGATACTTTTACTTTTTTACTAGCTATAATAACAGGCAAAGAATTTTAAAAGCAACGTGTGTCAATCCAAAATTCTTGACAGGTTCATTCTGGTTTCAGGTATATTGCAGGTGGATGCGGGAGTGTTCAGAGAAAAAATTCAAATAGTTCGACTGTTCATTCACGAGACCCAGCGGGTATTCCACGATCGTCTGATTAGCCATGAAGATAAATATTTCTTTCACAGGCTCATGTCGGAAATGGTGGCCAAATATTTTAACGAGGTTTGTTCTCAATAATATAATATTGGTCGTGTCCAGTGGGGGTACAAAGTTATGGGTAGTCTGCTATTGTCAAGACACTAATTGTCTGAACAGAATCCAAGCATCTCCCAAGATATAAGTGAAGGATGGCATCTCTCAGAAACTAAGTGCCTGGCACTAAGTTATCTACACAGTATTTCGTTGTATATTACACTTGCTTACTTGCTTGGTTCATTTGGTTTCTCATGGAACATTGGGCCTCCACAACAACTCTCCAGCGCACTCGATTCTGGGCAGCCTTTTTAAGTTCCACCCCATGAGAGTGCTATGATATTATCTATACTTTGTACTGTTATCAATGGTGTTTAATTTCATTACACATTACATATCTAACTAAGATAATGATTGATAGAAAGATGCGTCTGTTCTTTAAAGAATAATATACGTTGTTTGATTTTGTTTGAACAAATTTAATCAGCTAGCTAGCTTTTGCCAATTTTCCCTGTTCAATGTAAAAAAAAAAAAAGCTATCCTTCTCAATTATTAGGAAGGTTTCCTTAAATTGTGGTGAGTTGGCATTTGGTCCATGTACTTCACCTGCTGGATTTGTTGTAATTTGGACAGTCTTTTTATCTTATACATTTTAGACGCTCCTTCTATAAAGAAGATTATTGCATCCTACGCTCATCCGTGGTCCGTGTCTAGTCATGCATTTTTATTAATGTTTTAAATGATGTTAAGTTACTGGTTTTCCTGGTTTGTCCGGACAACCCATTCCATGCCCGAATGCCACTAAATAACAATCATCATATGTTAGTAGGCACCAAGCCTTTTTTTTTCGCCTGCGCTTCTTTCTTTCGTATTATATAGTTAAATAATACTACAAAGTGTTACATTATAATGAGTAAGCTTACTTCTTTTTCTGCTTGACTACAGTCTTTTGAACCACAAACGTTCATACAAGAACCTATACTCTTTGGGAACTTTATGAAAATTGCCTGTCCTCCTGATGAGAAAATGTACGAGGAGATCCCGGATATCAACAAGCTGAGAAACGTATTAGGGGAGGTATTATGAACGTCATTTGTACTTGTAGCTATGTATTAGGGGAGGTATTATGAACGTCATTTGTACTTGTAGCTATGTATTAGGGGAGGTATTATGAACGTCATTTGTACTTGTAGCTATGTATTAGGCGAGGTATTATGAACGTCATTTGTACTTGTAGCTATGTATTAGAGGGAGGTATTATGAACGTCATTTGTACTTGTAGCTATGTATTAGGGGAGGTATTATGAACGTCATTTGTACTTGTAGCTATGTATTAGGGGAGGTATTATGAACGTCATTTGTACTTGTAGCTATGTATTAGGCGAGGTATTATGAACGTCATTTGTACTTGTAGCTATGTATTAGGGGAGGTATTATGAACGTCATTTGTACTTGTAGCTATGTATTAGGGGAGGTATTATGAACGTCATTTGTACTTGTAGCTATGTATTAGGGGAGGTATTATGAACGTCATTTGTACTTGTAGCTATGTATTAGGGGAGATATTATGAACGTCATTTGTACTTGTAGCTATGTATTAGGGGAGGTATTATGAACGTCATTTGTACTTGTAGCTATGTATTAGGGGAGGTATTATGAACGTCATTTGTACTTGTAGCTATGTATTAGAGGGAGGTATTATGAACGTCATTTGTACTTGTAGCTATGTATTAGAGGGAGGTATTATGAACGTCATCTGTACTTGTAGCTATGTATTAGAGGGAGGTATTATGAACGTCATCTGTACTTGTAGCTATGTATTAGAGGGAGGTATTATGAACGTCATTTGTACTTGTAGCTATGTATTAGGGGAGGTATTATGAACGTCATTTGTACTTGTAGCTATGTATTAGGGGAGGTATTATGAACGTCATTTGTACTTGTAGCTATGTATTAGGGGAGGTATTATGAACGTCATTTGTACTTGTAGCTATGTATTAGGGGAGGTATTATGAACGTCATTTGTACTTGTAGCTATGTATTAGGGGAGGTATTATGAACGTCATTTGTACTTGTAGCTATGTATTAGGGGAGGTATTATGAACGTCATTTGTACTTGTAGCTATGTATTAGGGGAGGTTTTATGAACGTCATTTGTACTTGTAGCTATGTATTAGGGGAGGTATTATGAACGTCATTTGTACTTGTAGCTATGTATTAGGGGAGGTATTATGAACGTCATTTGTACTTGTAGCTATGTATTAGGGGAGGTATTATGAACGTCATTTGTACTTGTAGCTATGTATTAGGGGAGGTATTATGAACGTCATTTGTACTTGTAGCTATGTATTAGAGGGAGGTATTATGAACGTCTTTTGTACTTGTATCTATGTATTAGAGGGAGGTATTATGAACGTCATTTGTACTTGTAGCCATGTATTAGAGGGAGGTATTATGAACGTCATTTGTACTTGTAGCTATGTATTAGAGGGAGGTATTATGAACGTCATTTGTACTTGTAGCTATGTATTAGGGGAGGTATTATGAACGTCATTTGTACTTGTAGCTATGTATTAGGGGAGGTATTATGAACGTCATTTGTACTTGTAGCTATGTATTAGGGGAGGTTTTATGATCGTCATTTGTACTTGTAGCTATGTATTAGGGGAGGTATTATGAACGTCATTTGTACTTGTAGCTATGTATTAGGGGAGGTATTATGAACGTCATTTGTACTTGTAGCTATGTATTAGGGGAGGTATTATGAACGTCATTTGTACTTGTAGCTATGTATTAGGGGAGGTATTATGAACGTCATTTGTACTTGTAGCTATGTATTAGGGGAGGTATTATGAACGTCATTTGTACTTGTAGCTATGTATTAGGGGAGGTATTATGAACGTCATTTGTACTTGTAGCTATGTATTAGGGGAGGTATTATGAACGTCATTTGTACTTGTAGCTATGTATTAGGGGAGGTATTATGAACGTCATTTGTACTTGTAGCTATGTATTAGGGGAGGTATAATGAACGTCATTTGTACTTGTAGCTATGTATTAGAGGGAGGTATAATGAACGTCATTTGTACTTGTAGCTATGTATTAGAGGGAGGTATAATGAACGTCATTTGTACTTGTAACTAGGTATTAGGGGAGGTATTATGAACGTCATTTGTACTTGTAGCTATGTATTAGAGGGAGGTATTATGAACGTCATTTGTACTTGTAGCTATGTATTAGGGGAGGTATTATGAACGTCATTTGTACTTGTAGCTATGTATTAGGGGAGGTATTATGAACGTCATTTGTACTTGTAGCTATGTATTAGGGGAGGTATTATGAACGTCATTTGTACTTGTAGCTATGTATTAGGGGAGGTATTATGAACGTCATTTGTACTTGTAGCTATGTATTAGGGGAGGTATTATGAACGTCATTTATACTTGTAGCTATGTATTAGGGGAGGTATTATGAACGTCATTTGTACTTGTAGCTATGTATTAGGGGAGGTATTATGAACGTCATTTGTACTTGTAGCTATGTATTAGGGGAGGTATTATGAACGTCATTTGTACTTGTAGCTATGTATTAGGGGAGGTATTATGAACGTCATTTGTACTTGTAGCTATGTATTAGGGGAGGTATTATGAACGTCATTTGTACTTGTAGCTATGTATTAGGGGAGGTATTATGAACGTCATTTGTACTTGTAGCTATGTATTAGGGGAGGTATAATGAACGTCATTTGTACTTGTAGCTATGTATTAGAGGGAGGTATAATGAACGTCATTTGTACTTGTAGCTATGTATTAGAGGGAGGTATAATGAACGTCATTTGTACTTGTAACTAGGTATTAGGGGAGGTATTATGAACGTCATTTGTACTTGTAGCTATGTATTAGAGGGAGGTATTATGAACGTCATTTGTACTTGTAGCTATGTAATGAAGTGTTGTACTGCATGTTCAATACTCAGTAATTTTAAGGCAAACATAACTGCCTCTTTTTTTGTGAATCTTTTATATTAACTTCGCAAAACTACTGGCCTTGCACAATCTATTCGAATAATAATAATACATTATATTTATATAGCGCAGCAAAAAAAACATAATGTAAGCTCAGAACGCATTTAACATTGACCAAGAATTAATCAAGAATTCCTGATATAATCTCTAGGTTAAACATTAAGCTAATTCAAGGTCTTAAAACTTTACAAACATTGGACAAAGCAAATAAATTTAGCATTAACCGACCTAAAGCAGGCTAAGAGAAAAACAAAAGTAGTCTAAAAAAAAAAGAAGTTTTACTTCCCGTCATCAAAATGACCTGAAACTTGGCACATGGGCGACTAGCCTAAGACAAGATATTCTGTCAAGTAATTTTCAGACCCATCGCTCCCAACATCCTCGCAAAAATAAACTGGGATATTTTTGTTACACTTTTTCGTGCAGCATTTTTATATCTTAACTAGTGGTTATGCCCGTCAAAATGACGGAGAAACGAATGACTACAATGTGTTTTGTTAACAGAGAAAGAAAAGAGACTATTACAATAAAGACAATGAACGTCTCTTTTCGGTATTTAGGTTTTGTTCTTTTTAATTGTTTCTGGTCGCCCGGTCATATGCATAATAATTGTTACTGTCAAGCTTCTGGTATTGAAACGAAGCAAACAGTTGTGTTGACTTGTTATTAATAATAGACTATTAAAAAAACAATAATATACTATCTAAAAGGGAAAAAAAACACAATACCAAACAATGAAAATGTAAATAATTAAAAAAAAGCGTAGAAAAATATATTTCAATACCATAAAAACTAAAGTGAGAACGATTTATTTCGGTATTTAATTTTTGTTCTTGCTTATTGTATTAACAAAACAGTGTTGAGAATGTTTCTTTCGGTATTTAGATTTTGTTATTTTGAATTGTTTCTGGTCGACCTGACCCTAGCATATATGCATAAGAATTGTGGCCTCAAGGACTGGCGTGTGTGTAAACCGTCGATACATTCCCATTAAGAATACACTGGCGGTCGAACGCATGGGGCACAGCCCCCGCAACGGGTCCGAGGTCCATTACACTGCCGAGAGGCCACTGGTCTCGGTGGGGAGGAAGCAATGGACGCTGCAATCCCGTCTCGAGAACCAACCGGTGCCTGGATGCATGTACCTATAGTAGGCCTATAGGATTTGTGCTACCGGGTGACAGTCCAGATATTCTGGCGAGCCACCACGATAATGATCCTTAGGGGAACCGCAGTGAACGATCGCTGCGCTGCGGAAACCTTCCCCGTTACACGGCACGCCGCGCCTTCGGCGTGTCATTGGGTGGCTGGAGCCTTCGGCGTGTCATTGGGTGGCTGGAGCCTGGACAGAGATTGCTCAATCCTAAGCGTTACGCCCTGGACACAAGAGCCGAAAGGCTCGTTCAGGTTTTTTAAAGAGATGTTTTAATTCGATATGAAAATGTAGCAAACAGTTGTGTGACTTGACTTGTTATTTATAATATTAAATTAACAATAATATACTACCTAAAAGAAAAAAAACATAAATACAAAACAATAAAAAAGATAAATAATATTTTAAAAAAAATAGAAAATAATATTTCAATGCAATAAAAAACTAAATTGAGAAAGATTTTTCGGTATTTAAAATATGTTCTTGCTTACTGTATCAATAAAACAGTATTGAGAATGTTTCTTTCGGTATTTAGTTTTTATTTTATATTGTTGCTGTCAAGCTTATGGTACCCGGTATTTGAAAGTAATCATTTATAGGCCTAACTTGTTTTTTTTATAATTCAAATCATTTAATTTATAAAGTGTATACAGTCGCCTATTAAAGGATATTCTCAATAGCGACGTAAATCCATTAAATAATTAAAACATTTGGTTACTTTTACTTAGGATAATGCAAACATCAATAATGAAAAAAGAAATAATTTGATAGACATTACGTCATACGCTAGTATTTTTTAAAATGTAAACCATTGAAACTCTCCAAGCCAAATTGCGGTGCGTAACTTTTAAAAAAGGTCTCGCCACATTAAAAAAACAGTAGAATTGGGAAAATCCGGAAAGACCCTCGCGTTCAACATTGTGAATGTCGCGTTCAACATAGTGTTACGAATATCGGTCATAAATGAATGACGTAGTAAGGCATTGACCTCTTAACAAGTGCGTATCAGAGTCCAAAGCGACCAAGGTTTGACCTTTATGCCCTGAGGGCAGTTTAAATAAAATAATTCGTTCAAATCCCGTGGAAATTGGAGGATAATTCTGGATCGTAGTAATTATAGAGAAAGAGGTTAAAATGCGTATTAAGACCCTGTAGAATCTTCGATGATAGTTTTCTTTGTTAAGTCCCGACCTCCTTAAAGTTAGTTCAGTTCGGAAGTTTGTCGAGTGAAGTCGCTATATTCATTTGTATATTGTATGCCATTGTATTGAAACTTATGTCTTCATCAGTTGATGAAGTTTATTGATCGTTTATATTGAGTCTACAATTTAAATAAAATTGTTTATTCAACAACTGGAGTTGTTTGATCTATCATTGTTGAGAAATGTGTTGAAGATAATTATCACGAATATAACTACATTACTGCATAGACCTGTCAGTCAAGGAACCCCTAGCTTGGGCTACAGATTAGCAGAATCTAGAGACTTCTAATAAAGATACAACTATATTCATTGAATCCGATTTAACGAGTCGTAATAATAATCAACCTAAAGGGCCATAACAGTTTGGGGTCTTCGTCCGATATAGTTGTATAGTGAAGCATATATTCAAGTTGTGTTGTGTTGTGTGTTGGAGCAGTGACCTACTGAGCAAGCCTAAGAACGCTGAAATTATTCTTCCGATTGGAAAAACGTAAGTTGGAAATTTACCACTTTATAAATCTCTTAACTAAAGAATGGAATTTATTGAAAATCCAGAAGAAGAAGTTCTGAAAACTTTATCAATAAAGAAGTTAAAAGAGATCGCTGAGATCTTAAAGATAGAAGTTACTGAGACTACACCATCGAGGACTGTGTTGACACAGCAGATAAAAGATGTGTTGATTGCGAGTGGAAAGTTGAAAGTAGAATCAAGCGCGGAGGGATATCAAGTTGAAGGTCAGACGTCGAAATCTATGTCAGAACAGTTTAGATTTCAGTTAGAAATCAAACGGATGGAAATGGAGATGGAACAAAAACGTTTTGAGATGGAAGAAAAACGTCTTGAGATGGAAGATAAGAAAAGTCAAAGAGAAAGTCAAGAAAGAATAGAACTGGCGAAGATAGGAGCTACTAAAAAAGAATCTCATAATGATGTAGAGATGGCCAGATGGAAAAAGCTAGTCCCTACCTACATTGATAAAGAAAGTGAAATAGCTAATTTCTTCCAGACCTTTGAAATTTCTTGCAGAGATTTTAAGTTCCCAGAAGATAAATGGGGAATATTAGTCAGAACAGCTTTTACTCAGGGAAGGGCAAGAGATTGTGTTCTATTATTAAAAGAGGAGAATTTAAATGATTATGAAATCATTAAAGACACTGTACTTAAAGCCTATAACCAAATACCGGAAAGTTATCGGAAAAGGTTCCGTCAGTACACAATGTCCCCTTACCAAACACACTTAGACTTCCTTAGAGCAGAAGAAAAGTTAATGGATCAGTGGATAAAATCCAGAAATATCTCCACCTTAAAAGAAATGAAAGATATCATTCTGTTAGAGGATTTTATTAACAAAGTGAGGCCGGATATAAGAATGTATTTATCCGAGCGTGATATCACTGACCCACATAAGGCTGCTGATTTAGCTGAACAGTATGCACTGTGTCATAGGACAGCTGGTGAAAAGAATGTTAATAGGCCACACCGGCAAGCAGAAAACACACAACAACATCGTGAAAAAGAGCATTTTGTGAAACAAAATGATGTTAATAAAAAACCTATCAACAAAAACGTCCAATGTACTTTTTGTAAAAGAACAGGACATAACATTGAAGACTGTTGGAGTATACGAAGCGACAAAAGGCCTAACAAAGTGGTCATGTGTGCAAGCCATAAACCAATACAGAATGTACAAGAAAGCGAACATACAAACGAACTGAATTCGAAGAAAGATTATTCTAAACCAGAAACACTGTGGGTGGATTTGCCTGAGAGCAAAAGTCAGAAGGTAGAGAAATCTACAACTGAAGATAATGAGGATAAATATCCTGATTATAAATACAGAATGGCTACTATTGGATTAATTGTCCAAGTCCACAGAGACGAAAAAGTAGACCAAAGTATTTTTGACTCGAACAAGAGTCTGAAGTCATCGAAAGATGAAACAACACCCGTAAGTCATGGTCAAGGGAAGAATAAAATTGACACAGAGACCCTGTGCAGTTTTCAACCGTTCATTAGTGAAGGTTGTGTGGCCTTACAAAAGGAAGGACCACTGAAGTCCGTAAACATATTACGAGACACAGGAGCATCATTAACACTGCTGCTTAAAGATGTATTACCATTGAATGATAATACATTGACAGGACAGACTGTCCTATTGAGAGGTTTTGAATGGAAAGAAGAAATACCTCTACATAGGATATACCTCACATCTGACTTGGTGACAGGATATGTGACAGTTGGAGTAATATCAAAACTTCCTGTTGAGGGCATATCCGTTATCCTAGCAAATGATTTGGCGAAAGGGAGGGTGAGACCTGAACTGATTGTGAAGGAAAATCCAGACCCTAGTCCTATTGTGGAGACAGGAAAAGAAAAAGAACTTTGTCCTGTAAGTGATGTCATAAATGGTATGACACCACAGAAAAAGAAAGAAGAAATTATCTCACAAGAAAAGAAAAGGCAAGAAGAAATTCTCCCACGAGAGAAGAAAGAGGAAGAAGAAGTGGAACTTGATACTACTATTTTCTCCATGATTGATGATTGTCCGAAAGGAAATGAACAATCAAAGAAGTCATCACGAAATGAATTTATTGCTGAACAGAAAGTAGACCCAGAGTTGCTACAGCTGCATGAGAAAGCTGTCGACGAGAAAGAAAATCCTACTACTGATGTCTATGAACAGATAGACCACAGCATAAACAAACAACAATGCAAACCTGCAGTTGCCGGTACAGATGAAGATTTGAGGAGCATCACTGAAGAAACGAGTGCTGAGAACTGGACCGAAACTACCAAAAGCTATGGGTTACCACAATCCATACCGACAGATCGAGGGACCAACTTCGCCCCGGAACTCTTCAATCCAGTCCTAAAGAACTTATGCCTGGAGCAGGAGATGTCAACTGAATCCCATCCGGAAAGTCGAGGAGCCTATGGACCAATCTTTGGACCCACTGTCCGAGGACCACTCAAACTACTTCCAGAGGAATGGCAGACCGAATTGGATCTCCTTGGGCTGATCAAGTACCTAGATAAGTACATAAATGTTTTGTCTGACATAACTGTGTTTGTTAGAAAAAAATTGTACACTGCTCACATGCAGATGCCATTGTTGTGTGATGAAAGAAAGGCAAAAATATTATATCATTTGAAAATGATAAAGCCTTACCTTCTGAAAACAATTGGAATAAGCTTGATGTTGTTAACATTGTTACTCTTATTTGTAAAATTCATGCCTGGAGTACAGGATGAATTGAATGTCAAATTCACTGATAGTTAGTTACCAAACTTACTATTTTAAAACTAAATCCCTTACTTGTGATGAAAAAGGAATGAGTAAAAGTATTGTTAGAGTAAATATCATTATAGTGTGATATTTCTAAACAAACTTGTTAGGTTGAGCATTTAAAATAATTGCTATAAGAGAAAAAGATCAGTTTTATCCGCAGAATTGGTTTCTAAATCAGAGGACATTATAAATGTGGACTGATTATAAGATATGTTTGAGAATCTCTGGAAATGATAATTGAAACATTTGGCAGAGAGGATAATTTGATTGAAAAAGATGTAAATGGTTTTAAGAAAAGAGAAATTTTTCTATCACTAAAGTATTGAGAAATGTTTTATGATTGTACTATGGATTTATTTTATCATGTACTGTTGTTGAAATAATTGCACTGAGTCAAGATGCAAATTTCTTCTATGTGAATTTATTCATTTGTTCTATTATCATTGAATGTATGATAAAGAAGGGTAAAAAAAAATAGTTGCAGCAAGGCAGAACTATGACTAACAAGAATTCCAAGAAATGTATTATATATGATTTTTCACTTTTAGGATACTGTTACATGAAAAGCAGACCAAAAGTAGAAACTAATAAAACTTATCCTTGTTTTGTATAAATTTAGGATATGTGCCACTGACTTGACACTGTAAACCAGAATGGTTGAGAATGTCATGGTTGAGAATTTATAATGTTGACATACCAATGTTCAACAAATGTATGATTAATTAAGGATTTCATGTCAAGATTGTAAAACTAATCTATTTTTTTTTTTATTAGTTAAAATAGATTGAATGAATTGTATTGACAAGCAAAAGACTGGGTAGACCTGAACACTGTGGAAGTAACAGGAACCTAGAACCTATAAATAAAACCTTTATGGAAAATGGAAAAGAGCAATGTACACCACTGAAAAGATTGGAAATGGAATGTTTTACCACACCAGTCAAACCAGCAGTTGTTTTGTACATATATTGTTACATTGATTTCGCTCTGAAAAAAATTAATAGTAGCCTATGCTTAACTCTTTTCTACTTCAATAATATTGTATTTGAAATGTCTTTGATGTAATCTAAAGAAAATAAGTACTTACTGTGTAGTACTAAGATTGTATGAAGATAATATAATCTGCTTTGATTGATAGTTAATTAAGTAAATTAACCAATTTGGTTTAAGTAAATCCATGTCTGCATGAAAGATAGAATGTTTCAATTCAAAACTGCTACGATGTGAACTCTTTTAAAAAAGAAAATAATGACGTCGAAAGGTCATGGTAAAATGAAAGATTGAAATATTTTGAATGAAATTGTCTATAAACTATCTAAATTCTGTAACATACTATGTTTAAATTTCTTAATATAACATAAATGAATTTAATATTGAGATAATAAGTTGTTAAAGAATGCTCATTTAATACGATAACGGTTTGGTCGCGTAGAGATTTATTTTCTTTGACCTCGGCTGTGATGAGGTAGAAATTTGCATAGCGATGTCAATATTGTTAGAATCAATTGAGGATGAGAGGGTGAAAAAAAAGGACTAGAGAGAGAGAGTGCGGAAGTGACCTACATTTTGGGTTTTGACACAGACAGTATTGTTTAAAGTCTAATGTGTTAGTCGGCCTACCAGCATGTAAAAAAAAAAAAAAAAAATACTGTCTACACGAGCAATAATTTTTGTAACGTGTAATTAGGTCAGGTCTAGTAGTATTTTTTCATCAAGAGCGTTTGGGTTTTTTCTCCTTATGGAAAAAAATAAGTCGTGTCTGAATAGACATTAAGTGATTTTTTCTTTTGTTGTTTGATTACAAATGTAAAAGATATTAGTTTATAATTAAATGGACGAGAGAGGTTTTTATTAACGTGGAATGTTCATGTAATAGAAATTATTAACTTGTATTATATTATATCTATTAAGAATGATTAAGTATTTTTCTTGTGAACAAGATTTAGATAAACAATTTAATTGTCCATTGTTTTGAATAAAAAAATTGAATGATTGAATGACTATAGTTAAGCCATTTGATAAGATGAATTTATATTGCATATATTATTATGTTATTGTTATCAGTTCGATTGAATTATTGGGATCGCCAATTGAACTGTATTGTTTTTCCCGGAATATTTTCTTTTATAATTATTCCTTAAAATTAACATTTTTCGTATGGTTAAAATGTAAAGGAAATAATTATAAAGCTTTAGAAGGGGGGGGATGTTACGAATATCGGTCATAAATGAATGACGTAGTAAGGCATTGACCTCTTAACAAGTGCGTATCAGAGTCCAAAGCGACCAAGGTTTGACCTTTATGCCCTGAGGGCAGTTTAAATAAAATAATTCGTTCAAATCCCGTGGAAATTGGAGGATAATTCTGGATCGTAGTAATTATAGAGAAAGAGGTTAAAATGCGTATTAAGACCCTGTAGAATCTTCGATGATAGTTTTCTTTGTTAAGTCCCGACCTCCTTAAAGTTAGTTCAGTTCGGAAGTTTGTCGAGTGAAGTCGCTATATTCATTTGTATATTGTATGCCATTGTATTGAAACTTATGTCTTCATCAGTTGATGAAGTTTATTGATCGTTTATATTGAGTCTACAATTTAAATAAAATTGTTTATTCAACAACTGGAGTTGTTTGATCTATCATTGTTGAGAAATGTGTTGAAGATAATTATCACGAATATAACTACATTACTGCATAGACCTGTCAGTCAAGGAACCCCTAGCTTGGGCTACAGATTAGCAGAATCTAGAGACTTCTAATAAAGATACAACTATATTCATTGAATCCGATTTAACGAGTCGTAATAATAATCAACCTAAAGGGCCATAACAATAGTAATTGAACGGAAGTGGCCATTTGCTATGTACCGTTATATTTATTTGCATAGATGGATATGACATTTTAGATTTTTTAAATCAACACAATTATGATTATAAGTGATAAAATAAAATTATCTTTTGGAGGACGTTTCCAATTTATACATTTATTTTTTGGCCCAAATAGTCAAACGGCTTAGGAGCCTATAGCGAACAAACATATATATAAATAAATATATAAACAAACATATAAACAAACTCACGGTAATTATATATGTTGATGAACGCATCGAACAGACATGTTTTAGTGCCTACTTTATAACAGATTAAAATTTAATTTGATTTTGTTTCTTTTATTTTTTGACGAAATATTTGTAAGTTAATTTTATATGTGAAAAAAGGCTGCACGAGTTTTAGGATAAAAAAATTTTCACCGGAACAAAAAGTGTAAAAAAAAGTATAGCCGGTGTATATTTATTCTCTGATACACTCCAAACTAAACAAAACTCCGCAGATTCACTGCGCTCTACACACTAGAGTTAAATAAAGACCAATAGTGTGCAAAGCCCGCAAAGACCTTTACTGTTGCTTCCCGCAGAGCATCTATCGTCAGTTTTGTTCTTAAATCATTGTATTAATGATGCCAGTAAATTTCGGTGTATAAAGTCCAATCTGGTGTATCTACCCAATGAGTAAAGGTATTGCAAATCCCTACTTTCGAATATAGACAGAACAATTGTTGTCAGGGCCGGATTTTCCAATAGGCTTTCAATGCTTCAGCCTAGGGCCTCAAGATCAAGAGGGGCCTCAAGATCAAGAGGGGCTTATATTCAAATTGTTAGCAAAATTATAATTACACTATTCCAAAAACAGTGAACACTAAAACACTGGACCGAAAATAAGGAGAAATAAAGTTCAATAAAGTTCTGAAAGTTCTGAAATCATATATCAAAACCTCATTCTAAAGTGCCTAAATATTTATCAGACAATAGGTGGGAGGCACACTCAGAAGATACAGAATCTATTTTAGAAAATTACAATGATATCACCCATGCACTCAATTATTTACATTCATATAATAATACAAAGGTTGATGCTAGATTGAGGGCCAACAATATTTTTGATAAGATGAAAGAATTTGAATTCGTGTTTATGCTCCATTTCTGGAATCGAATACTGAGACATTTTTCAAAAGTAAATAAAATTCTTCCAATCCCTAATATTTTACTTAGTAGTTGTGCAGATTGATACAGGTTCCGTTTGAATATTTTACGTGAAATTAGGGAAGATTTTGATGTACTTGAGCAACAAGCAAAAAACACGTTGCCAAATATTGAATATAGAACTGCCAGAAGGATAATAAGAAGTAAAAGGAAAGGGAATTACGAAAATTTAGACTTGTATTTTTCTCGTGTATCTTCGTGTTGTATTCAAGTGTTATACCAAATAAAACTACAATTATTGTGCAACTGGTGTTGATCTCAATTGAAATTAAAAGTGTTACATTGAATTTACATTAAAACAAAACCATAATTAATGAAATAATCAAGACAATACACAAACAGACAACACTTGGAATATTGAGCCTACATCTAGACAACAGCCACATATATATTATCGCAGGAGTACGTAACAAAATTCATAATAATTCATACTTAAACTTTAAATGTGAATTATTATGAAATAAATTTATCTGAATTGAATTTGGTTTAATCTTCAATGTATTGAATATATTTTATTTAATTTGATAGAAAATATGATAATGTTTATTGCGTATTTTATTTTCGTAGTCAAAGATTTTCATTATTTGAATTTCCTATCTTTGTAAATGTTGTGTGTTATGTTTGATTAGTTATTGTTACAAGTACTATATATGGTGCTGATAATAAATGTCCAAATAAGTGTTCTCGACTTTTTTTTATTATCCGTACCACATTTTTTATAAAAGTTAATACCAAGTACAAAATGTTTTATTTCACATATTGATATATATCACAGTTATGATGTATTTTATTATCTCTCATGTAATTTACAAACTTAAAAATCGGAGGTGAAAGGGCCTCATAAGTGGAATAGCCTAGGGCCTCTTTTCATCTAAATCCGGCCCCTGATTGTTGTTCATAGCCTGCAGCAGAGTCGGCAACTTACGGAACACGTGCCAGACGTACACAGCGGTTTTATTTCAATGGAACAAAAACGCAATTTAAATCCATTCTTCAAGAAATTGAGTGTTAGAGCAGGACTACTTTTAGAAATCATACTTTGGAACATTATTATCAAAAGGATGCCAACCCTAACATGTTTCCTGCCAAACAGTATCTTTTTTTTAGTATCCATCATATTATCTTTATATCGTTCTTTGTATAAGACCTAATCTTAAGAATGCTAATCGACCCTCATTCCGTCATGCTATCGAGCTGAAACGTGTTACATACTCGTTATGCCTATGACAACACGGTCTTTAAACCTTTCGGCCACACCCCGCTCCACCTCAACTCACAAAAATTAGTTATAAACTGGCTGTTAAAAAAAAAATTCCTATGGCACGCATTCTAAAATCCTTAACAACCGCATTTTAAAAACTTTCTTTTTACGCGGATGATTGACATACATGTGTATTTCCCTCTCTAGGCAATCAGTGATAGATCTATTGACTTAGCTTTATATATGTTTCTTTCCCTGTGAGTGGCAAAGAGCACAATTTTTCAGAAGACCAATGAATACAATAAATGGACATAGAGGATTTTTTAAAAATGTTGTTTATTGGGGCTCTTTAATTTATTGCTTTTCAACACTTTGCAGTACCTGGACGACCTTAACCTTGCCTCGCCAAAAGAGATGCGTCTGGTATTTTTCCTGGACGCCATGGAACACATCACACGTCTGGTTAGAATGGTACAACAAGAGAGAGGCAACGCCTTACTGGTTGGTGTTGGTGGCACAGGAAAGCAGTCTTTAACTAGGTCATTTCTCTAAAGTATACATTTAGCAAATTTTAAATGTTTATATTATCTTTATTATCCAGAAAAGGAAGGCAAAAGCATCCTCCACACAGCCGCCCTCGCTGTTCAAATGCGAAAGATGCTCAACTGCCATTCGAGGATCGGGCTGTTCAGCCACAGCAAGCGCTGTCCCTCATTAAAATCCTAAGTAGTGCGAGACAGATAGGAGCCATTTATATCTTTATTATCCTAACCTCTCTCACTCTTTTCCTGTTTTAGAAAAAAAAAATGGTTATACTGGGTTTGGGGTGGCGTGCACGCTCTTTGCTGTGACTCTGGAGTCCTAGCCGCTAGTGACAGACTCCCTTGCAGATCTGGCCTGTGAGTGCAGGACGTCTAGAGTTGGGATTGCACTTTTCTTTGTTTCTTTGCTGCCCTTTTCTCTTCGGTGATGAGTTGAAGCTGTTCTTCTCCAGGATTTAGACCTGCGTGTTATGCGCTCCTACAGATACTTTTTGTCTTCGGGCAGGATTTTCTACTTTCTAATGTCCACATCTATAGCCTTCAGATCACTATTGCAGATGTCTTTGAATCTGAATCTGTGGGTGGCCTTAATATCGTCTTGCCAACTGCTAGTTCTGCATAGAGCAAATTAAATCCTCTTGGTTTTTCGCATCCTCCATCCTATAGACATAATCATATGAGACGTCCTTAGCGGATGAGGGCGACGGTGATGGGTAGGTTTGCTTGTTTTAAGAGCTCATTGTTGGCTTTTCTGGTTCTTCCGGGAGACGCCAAGAATGCGTCTAAGGCAGTGCTTGTGCAACGAGCTCAGTCTTTTTTTTTCAGTCCAGGTGTACAGTGTCCAGATTTTAGCTGGCACACATATTGTTACATCTCAGCCTTGACCTTCGAATTTTGCATATTTGTATAATATATCTTACGTATTAGGGTAAGGTTTATAAATAGATCGAGTGGTTTTCCCTATCCTAACGTAATAACGTTTCGAACTTGTATCAAGTCATCATTCCCTAAAAGTAGAGAAAGAGAGAGAGGAACGAGAGAGAGAGAGAAAATGAGAGAGAGGCTACATTATTATACTGAGCAAGTACAACAGCGAAAACTAAGACTATTATATATTTGATTTTTTTTTAGAGTTTAAACAAAGTTTATACACTTTTTTAAATATATATTTTCTTTATGTTAGCCGTTGCTAATTATAATTAACATTACAATCCCATCACAACTATTTTAGTGTAACCAAAACCAAAAAAATCAAATAGATGTGAAGTTAATTTTGCTTTATGTAGATTTCAATATAATTTTAGTAACCACAATTCAATGAATGAATAAGTACCTTTCCTTGGGGCCTACTAACAATTTAATTACAGTAAAATGTTTGATCCTATAATAATGAAAATATTACTACCCCTTCTCTTCACGCAGGTTATCTGCCCATATTTGTGGCTACCAGTGCTTCCAGATCGAACTTTGTAAAGGTTATGATTACACAACTTTCCACGATGATCTCAAAAAGCTCTACGACTCGGCTGGTGTGCAGAATAAACCAACAATTTTCTTGTTTACCGATACTCAGGCGAGTGGATATACACACACACACACACTCTCACTTGAGATTTACATATTCACAAGAGATTTACACACAAGCATGAGATGTGGACGCTCACTATATGAGGTTTACACAGCTTTATTAGATTTACACACTCCCTCGAAATTCGCACACTTCTTGGAAATTGCGCACCACCTTGACATTTACATACACAGGTTTAACCAAAGACTATAATAAGATGGACCGCTTGCTATATGTTTTCCGAGCGCATCCAAAAACGCAATCTTAAATGACTTCTACGTTTCTACCTTTACATTAGAGGTTTCCGCTGTATTATATAGGGTTGTCAGACGTCCGGCAAAAGGAGGACATGTCCTCCTTTTTAGCCCTGTGTCCTCCGTCAGGCAGGCAAAGCTAAAAACTCTTAAAATGCCCGGCTTTTGTACGGCAAAGGATTTTAAAATAATTAGTGCACTTTTCGTGTTCTTATTCATTTACTGGCTGGGTCGGGTAAAACAAAACACTGGAGTTTCCCAAATGCAAGTTGTTTTTCAGAGTTACTAAAAGTTTTTCTGTATCCATGAACACAATGATAATGTGGAAAGAGTGTTCTCATTGATAAACGCTCAATTGACAAAGGAAAGAAACAAACTCTCAGTTAACTCTGTACAACTTGAAAAATATCACATGGGAACAGTGATTGCTAACAAGGGTCTTCTGCTAAAAGTTGGTTAGTCATAGAAATGTGTTGTATGATCAAGAAAGATAATAATGTATTAACTGTAGAATCGACGGTTAAATTTTTAAACAATATAGATCTAGTAATCTAGTAGATATTGTTGCATTCTGAAAAAAAAAGTCAATTTAATTTTAATTTAATTTTTTACATTACTTTTTCTTGGTTAATTTACTAATCGATAGTTAGTTGCAACCATTGTAGTAAAATTATATTGATTTCTGGTTAAATCAGCATTCAATTGAACACATTAAATGTATTTAAAATGAAATTATCAATTTGTCCTCCTTTTGGTACCCATGTGTCCTCCTTTGTCCTCCTTTTTGTCTCTCTGTTTCCTCCTTTTGGTACCCATGTGTCTGGCGACCTTAGCTGTATACAATTTTCGATGTTAATTTTTCATTGAGAAAATCATAGTGATTAAATGAAATAAAGTACAGTGCAAAAGGGAATCGGGAATTTCACAAAGAAGACATTCGAGTCATCAAAAAGCAGAAATATTAAAGCAAGCGGCCCATCTTATTATAGTCTTTGGTTTTACTCACTCATGTGATATTCAGTGTAGATAACTGAGCGTTCTTGGCCTACATTTCCTGTAAGTGTAATGATATTTAACAAATAACGAGAAAAAAATAACTAGACATGACCGCATGCCTAGAAACACAAATTAATGTGATTTTTTTTGTAAAGACATTTGGATGATGTTTGGGTAATTGTTACATTTCTTTGTAACATGATATTAATGGGGTATTAATATACACTTTATATTTATGTGACATATTCATTGATTACATATTACGTATGTGGCATTTACATAAACTAAATTGCCTGTTTATGTGAAATGTATATATTTTGTCTGTGACATTTACATAATTACATGTATGTGACGTTTACATAGTTATGTATGATCATACAACAAATCCGATTTAGAATTTCATCCATGGACTTTATGACCAACCTGTCCGTTTTGTTATTAATGCATTCCACATTACAAGAGGTTATTAAATTGTGATCTAAACATGGTTATTGATTCTCTGAACAGATTGTTGTGGAAGAGTTCTTAGAAGACATCAACAACATGCTGAATTCTGGCGAAGTGCCAAACCTGTTTGAGGCAGACGAATACGAGAGACTTATCATTGGCTGCAGGCCAGGCGCCAAAGAAGCTGGGATACCAGAAGGGAACAGAGATGCCATTTATGACTACTGTATACATTGTGTCCGGTAATTTTACTCCTTTACCAACAGATTCGGATCAATTATCAATATAACACTTTATTTCCATTTTAAATGCGTTGCTTTACTAGAGGGTTAAAACGCTTTAATTCCATTTGAAATTTGTAGCTTATTAAAGCAGTGATCAGAGCGATTTTCAATGGCACGCGATAGACCTCCAAGAGTTGTTTTATATTGATGTTGCTATTCACAACTGCCAGGCATTCACTCTACTTTCAGCTTTTGGTTCACCTTACAAGCGTGTACAGTATTTATTGCACATAAAAGCTGTAGGCTATTAAGCAAAGGTTACTTACACTTCATTACTCAGAAATGACTAAATATGTATCTGCCATTATAAATTAGCTATGAGCATTCAAGACAAGGCGCTTTTTATTTGTTACAGACTAATTACATTTAAAAGAGTTTTTATGCTCATCTTCTAGAAATAAACATAAATATAAGTAATTCTAAAACAAAATTTAATTTTGTTAATTTGATAAATATAAGGGACCCTTCGGACCAAATTGATCATAAGAAATGGTTTTTGCAATTATTCTAATTATTAATGTGTAAAAGATAAACTCCTTAAGGTGAAATGGACAAACAATTAATGTAACAAATGTGTTTATTTACAACTGTTTTAACGTCATTTTTTTTTCCTCTACTAATTAAATCTTGTAATGAATACAATAATGCTGGACTTATATATCAGTTTGGTCGGAAGGGGACTTTACTTATTTTTATATAAAGAAATAATTAGTCGGTAATATTTTTATATTACAAAATATAACTTGTTTGGCATAACTATGGAATCAAATTTAGAAACTTTATTTTAATTAAAGGGAGATAATTAGCCCTTATTATTTGCTCTAATATTTCTAATATTATGTTCCTTATTGTTCTTTTATAAAAGACTAAAGGGTCTACAACTTATAACTTTATAATGACCAAACTGTAAAAAGTAGTTAAAAATATATAAATATCATATGACTAAAAACTTATATGATCAATTTTTAAACATTACATTAACTACCCAGTTTGTATGATTACTACTTATCAATTCCGCTCTACGATAATGCGCTGGTTTTTCACATATCGAACTTACAATTAAAGAAAATCTCAGTTAAACTGATAACAATTTATAAACAATATTAGCAGTTGCTAGATTCTTTTATTGAAAACCGAATGATAATTATAACATTATAATGTTTACTATATAGTTACCACATATGTGACAGTTTGGTAATAAAATTTTGTATTTGGTATAAATGCAAATAAAAAGGATGATAATTACAAACATATAATTTTTTTTATTAAATATAAAACGATTTTCAATATATACTTCCTTAGACTTTGGCCTTGGTCTTGCTACGGATTTAAATTAATTGTCTTATGAAAAATAATAAAACAAGTCTATTAGAGCAGGTTGACTTTTAGGCTGTTGGCACGCTGAATGATTTAGAAATCCTAGTTTGGCAGACCTCTAGCAAAAGGTTGCCGACTAATGTACTTGAGTGTTGGGACCAATAATACGCTTTATTTCCATTGGAAAAAAACAACATTTTAAACATCGTATTTATTGTTCAATAAATCTGATTTATATACGATATATAATGTATGTAAATTTTTTATTGTTATTGTTTTTTTTTAGTTTAAGTACGAAACATAGTTTACAATAATTTAATGTCCATACATAAAGTATTTCTTAAATGTCAAATTAATGGTAAGAAAATGTACATAACAAGGGGGAAAACATGTCATATCTTATATTATGTTACTGACACTGTTTTTTTTTAAACAGATGTTTTCTTTTCCTTCGTCTAATTTCTAAGTGGAAGCATTTTTGAAATATGTTTATAAAAGTGTTCAAAGTCAACATTATAAATGTTCTTTATATTTGTGATCAAATTCTATGATTTTGGTTGGATGTAGGAAGAGATGAAATGACAGATCTTTCTAGTGTTAACTACTAGTTCCGTAAACATTTAAATCTTGCCCTAATGTTGGGCCGATATGTAAATTTCTTTTCCAGAAACAATCTGCACATCGTCCTGTGTATGTCGCCAGTTGGTTCCGCCTTCAGGTCACGGTGCCGCATGTTTCCTTCATTGGTCAACTGCTGTACCATTGACTGGTTCATTGAGTGGCCGAAGGAGGCCTTGCTTGGAGTGGCGCAGTCTTTCTTTAAGTCCATCAGCCTTGGGTGCACTGACGAAGTTAAGGTCAGAGTCGGCGCCAGTTTCAAAATGTATGCTAATTAAAAAGGAAATTTAGACCAGGAGCTAACATATTTCAGAGCGAGGAGAGTAATTATTTTGATGTGTGTGTGTGATTAATTGGAATAAGTGAACGAGTGAATGTTGGGAGTAATTTTGATTGTGCAAACAATTTAATTTTGAACTTTGAAAAAATATTATCTGCCATCTAAAAAATATTTTAAATGAAGAAATATTCCAATAAATGAATAAAAACAGTTTTATGAATAGTTCATAAATCATCATTGCTGGACAATTAACACATACACTTTTTTTTTATATTTTTACAGGAGATTTTTAAAAATGCCCTTTCATTTTTGCCTAAAACATTTGGTAAATTATACGATAAAGCAGTACCTTGTATAAAGTTTAATTGAGGTTTCGTCTTTGAGTCACAGGCGATCATTTTAACGGGATTTTCACTCAAACATGGTATTAGCACAAAAACGTGAATAAAAATTGTGCAAAATGTATGTAGAAATTCACGTGAGAAATTGTATTGGCAGGCAAATGTGAGCGAAATGTGTTTAGAAATTCACGTGAGAAATTGTATTGGCAGGAAAGTGTGAGCAAAATGTGCGTAGAAATTCACGTGAGCGTGACGGAGATGTCGGAAAGATTTTTCACCGAATTGAAGCGTCGCTACTACACAACACCGACATCTTACCTTGAGCTCATCAACTTGTACATCGCCATGGTGCAGCAGAAAACAAGGTACGAGACTTTTCACACGAACAGTTCAACCGAATGATACAATTAAAAGACACTAAATCTGCGTATATAAAATGTATCTCGATGCTATTACACAAGTATCATACTATTTTTCACCGTAATTATGTGCCGAGTTATTGGGACCTTTTTTGAGCAGCCAACGACGTTAAAACCGATTTCGTCCATTCTTCAAGGTTTCTCTTTCTTTCTGGTCGTGTCGGCTATTTATCATAGAGTGTCACTCCTGCCGTGGGCCGATCAGCAGTGATTTCGACTGACGCACCGAAGATCCTTGGTTCGAATCGTAATGGCTAACATTTATTCTCCGGGTCTGGAGGGTGTCTCTGAGTCTACCCAGCTCTAATGGGTACCTGACCTTAGTTGGGGTAAAGTAAAGGCGAATGTGCATTGGGCTGGCCACACAATCGCATAGTCTGCCGTGGCTAAAGAAACTGTGGAACGCTGCTTCACTGGCCCTGTGATCAATATGGTCCGAATGGTACTTTTACTCTCGCCTGATCGGGGACTGTTGTCAATACTTTTTCTATCAACAACTTTTTCGTTTCTCCCTGTACTGTACTTTACATGCTGGTCTTTGCATGCGCTAGATATCGTGTGATATGATACCATTTCAGTTTGCAATGGTTTGCTTTAGCTACGAGGCCATTGAATGGTCAGACAAAGTCCGTCTCCCCCATGTACTCAGTTGGAGCTGCTGCTAGTGCAAGACGAGTGACCATATCTTGTAATGATGGCGTGATTTTTTTTTTTTAGGAATTAAATCTGCATAATTAATGAGATCAGTCAACCGGACATCATCTGACCATAAAACGTCATATCCTTGACTTCTTATTGTATGGTGTTAATGGTCAAATTTTAAATGAGAAAAACAAATGAATTAATAGATAAGTCTTGCAAAACTAAACTCCCATTCCATATTGTTACGAAACGTAAATTCCCTACATTGTAATGTTAATAAACCAACTAAATCATTTAAGCGAATTGCGTTTAAACGATATAAATATTTCTCAGCTCACGGTTTTCCCCGGGTTTTTCCTAACCTAATTAAAGCATTATTGTTTTTTTATTAACCTCGATAAAAACATGAACTGTGCACGCGAATACAGCATGTCAAGGTCGTCCGGTCTCTCCTTATTTTGTTAGAGCATTATTGCTTCTTCTTAATAAAAAGTATCTGTTCACGCAGTCAGCACGCAGGCTTGATTAAAATTCTAGTGTCACTAAACTGTCTGGTTTTTCCAACGATTGACCCGTAATATATTTCTACGCGATTCGACACTTTTAGTCAGTTCTTGGCTTGCATTCGATCTAGTAACATCAAATATACTCCGCTCTGAGTATCATTTCTATTTGATTTGTATTATGGAAAATTTATTATTCTACTATTAACTACAATGCTATATGTTCATTGAGGATATTCATTACTAATTGGAATATGTGTATTTCTTGATTGTGTATATAATATTATTTGGATTCCTACTGGATTGATGTTGTAAATTAAACCAAATTTATCGTTGCTTTCTACACAACTTGGTTAACGTCAATATTTCAACGTTATATACATGTGTGTATGTGTAATATTTATACAACTATTTTAATAATCTACACTACCACTCAACATCGAGGTTCTTGCTGTATAATATGAGCCACACCAATAATTATACATGAAGTGAATCAACTGAAAACTCTAAAGCTACGTTATGTGAATTGCCAGGGGATTATAAGAACCACGGAATACTCTAGACAACTACAAATAAACTTCAGAATGATATAATAAGATCTTCACTAATACAAGGATACTCACACTAATAATAACAATACTATAACTATTATTTTCACAAATTGAATGGGGGCTCTAGCCGTAATAACATTATAAATCATAATTATACTTGTGTGATATAAATAGAAGGTCTCATCCATAATTTATTATGGTGAATAAATTGCCTTGTAATAAAATGGGTTTTGCTCGTCAGTGATTTACTAACAAACGTTTGGAGGATTTGCTTCAACTTCAAGAATCGTTATACTATTTACACAAACTATTTACAACTGCCGTAATACATACTCGTAACTTGGATGGATTGTGTTGGAAAATATGAACAATATACAATATACTAAAGATTGTGATTGAATTGAACATTGCTATTGAGAATCGGAAAACTTAACTATTCAGCCTGGAAAATTATCTTGTGTATTACCTTATCAAACAAAGTAACTCTAAGAAAGTATTATTTTTATGACCTTGTTGTGACAAATCTGAACTGTGTGGTGTAGTGAATTATTCAAAGGACAGAAAGTAAGTTGGACTCTTTATTGTATTATTAACAAGATTTATAGTAACTTATAATATATAAAATGGAGGCCACAAATAATCTTACATTGGATCCAGAGATATTTGATCTAACCTCAGAACAGCTTAATAAAATGTCAATGATACAATTAAAAGAATTGGCTAAATCATTGGGCATTTCTATCACAGAAACTAGGCCATCAAAAACTAAATTACTTCAAGAGGTAACTGAGTGTTTAAGAAAACAAGGTACACTAATTATTGAAGAAACTACTGCTAATTATAACATTAATGATGAATCAGATGATGAATTACCATTTCCTATAACACAAAGAGTAAAGCATACAACTGGTGACTTAAGTGAAGAATGGAAATTTAAACTTGAGTTAAGAAAGATGGAATTAGAGATGGAAAGAGAAATAGCAAGAGAGAAAATAGCAAGCCAAGAAAGAATTGAGATAGCAAGGTCTCGTACGTCAAATCATTCGAATGCAAGCTCTGAAGCAGATGCAGAACTGTATAAGTTTAAGAAACATATTCCAGTTTTTGAAGATAATTCGGTGGAAGAGTTCTTCATGATTTTCGAGAGAAACGCTAGAGACTATCAATTTCCCGAGGGCAAGAAAGCTATACTCCTACGCTCAGCTCTGAACAAAGGAAAGGCACTTGATGTTGTATTAAGTCTTACTGAAGAGGAATTGTACGATTATGAACTGATCAAGAATAGAGTACTGCTAAGTTATGCACTAACACCTGAAAAATATAGAAAAGTGTTTCGTGAGTCTAAGAAAGAACAGGAACAATCCCATGTTGATTTTCTAAGACAGAAAAAGAAATATTTTGAAAGATGGATTCGATCCAAAGGTGTAAACAAAGACTTTGATAAATTAGCTAATCTTATGCTAATGGAAGACTTTAACAATAACATCAGAGGTGACGTAAGAATACATTTAGCAGACAAAGGTGTAGAACAAGTAGAAACAGCAGCAGTAATGGCAGACGAATATGTTATTATCCATTCCAGCAATAAATTTACAACTGTTGATAAATCAAAATTCCAGAATCGAGATATGAAGGTAGAAAAGAAAACCATAAATCCAAATGAATCCTATCAATCAAAGAGACATCAGCAGAGCAATGAAGGTCCAACAAATTCCAAGCCAACCTGTAGCCATTGTAAACGAATTGGACATACTAAGGAAAAGTGCTGGATATTGA
This sequence comes from Anisus vortex, assembly GCA_949126835.1. Taxonomy (NCBI): domain Eukaryota; kingdom Metazoa; phylum Mollusca; class Gastropoda; family Planorbidae; genus Anisus; species Anisus vortex. Next base: position 9,093,063 of record OX421495.1, read on the forward strand.
ATGGGAACCCGAATAAAAAGAATGTTGTCTTATCGTATGTAGCAATGCCAAAACAAAGAACTCATGTAAATGTAAAGAAGGATGTTAGAACTCAAACAGAGATACCTAGTGCTAATGCAGATAACCTGACAAAACACACGTATCTTGAAAACTTGAAACCAGAAATAGTTCCTGAAATAGAGACAATGGTTTTCAATAATTCTAATTCTAATCTGAGCTCCAAGGAGTCTATATCAGATAGAACCACCATGAGTACTAAACATACCTCTTACAAAAATAACTTGGATACAGATCTCATCGATACTGAGATACCAAGCAATTGTTTACCATTCATTGAAGAAGGTACCGTGTCATCCATAATAAATGGTGTCACTAGTGAAAAGAACATCAGAATACTCCGTGATACAGGGGCTGAGGTTTCACTACTTTTAGAGAATACTGTTCCTACGTCACAATCGACATATACAGGACAGGATCTTACTATTCAAGGTGTATCAAGGAAAAATGTACAAGTTCCTTTGCATCAAATACAGCTGAAGAGTGCGTACTTCACTGGAAATGTAGTTGTGGGTGTATACAAATCACTTCCGTTTAAAGGTGTTTCTTTAATACTGGGAAATGATATTGCTGGAGATGTGGTGCATTCCATATCCAAGAAAAAACAATGCCTTAATAAAAGTGAGAGCTTTATCAAACCTATATGCATCGTCACTAGAGGTATGGCCCAACAACAAAAGTCTGTCGAAACCATGTCAAAGTCAAAAATAGAACCAGAAATTGACCTACAGGCAACTTTCCTGGCTGACATCTTGAGTGGTCCCTCAGTCAAGACTACTGAAAGTAATTTGTCACCTCGACAATTACTCCTATTAGAACAGAATAGAGATTCAGGAATTAAACACCTGAAGAAAAAGGTGATAACTGAACAGGAGGCAGAAATTAAAGGAAATGGATTTTTTCTGAAGGAGGGAATATTAATGCAAAAATGGAGAGATGTGAAATGTGATAATGACAATTGCAGAGAAGGAAGTCAGATTGTGGTACCAGCCATATATCGTAATGACATCTTACACATGGCTCATGACACGCCATATGCTGGTCATCTAGGAGTGAACAAGACTTACCGTCGAATTCTTCCGTACTTCTATTGGCCTGGACTACATCGTGACGTCACAAAATACTGCAAGTCATGCAATACATGCCAGATAGTTGGTAAACCTAACCAGACTATACCGGTAGCACCTCTAAAGCCAATACCTGCCTTTGCAGAACCATTTAGCCACTTGCTAATAGACTGTGTAGGTCCTCTGCCTAAAACAAAGACAGGACACCAGTACTTATTCACTATAATGTGCACTGCCACGAGATATCCTGAAGCTATTCCGCTACGCACCATTAACGCAGATAAGATATCTGACGCATTGATTGCATTTTGTTCAAGATACGGTCTTCCAAAGACTATACAGTCAGACCAAGGATCTAACTTTACATCAAAGCTGTTTAACCAGGTCTTAAAGAAACTAGGCATCCAACATGCAACTTCAACTGCGTACCATCCGCAAAGCCAAGGTGCCCTAGAAAGATATCATCAGACTCTGAAAACCATGCTCCGCACATACTGTTTTGAGAACACTGAAGACTGGGATCGCGGTATTCCATTCGCTCTTTTCGCGACTAGAGAAACTGTGCAGGAATCTCTTGGATTCAGTCCGTTCGAGTTAGTGTTTGGACATTCAGTTCGAGGACCTCTAAAACTGTTGCAGGAAACCTTGTTAAATTCTGATGAAGAGACTGGACTCGTAGCTTATGTGGAACAATTTAGCAATAGAATCTATCATGCTTTTAATCATGTTAAAGATAATCTTTTGCAGGCTCAGAAAAGAATGAAAGGGTACTATGATGTCAAGGCCAGATCCCGATGTTTCCATCCTGGTGATAAAGTCCTCATGTTGACCCAATTGTCTGGACAACCCCTGAGTGCAAAATATACAGGACCATATCAGGTTTTAGATAAAATCAGTGATGTAACATACATTGTAAAAACCCCTGATAGAAGGAAAACACAGAGACTGTGCCATATAAACATGCTAAAACCTTATGTTGTTAGGGAAGAACAAACTGACATTAGGCCAGTGAGTGCTATCAAAACTGTTGAAACACCCCCGCCTAAATTTAAAAAGACAATCATAGAAAGTAAACTTCAAAACACTGAAGCACTTAAAAACCTCAATGATAAACTGGCACATCTAGACTTAGGTGAACAGACTTCTATCAAGGGTTTAATCTATGATCATGTAAATTTGTTTAGTGATGTTCCTAACAAAACAACTTCGGTTACCCATGATGTAGTTTTTAAAGATGATAATGTTAAACCTGTCAAACAACATCCGTATAGGGTTAATACCATACAACTTAAGAATAACTTACGTATTGGTAAAAGATCACATCGTCGCGGACACCCTATCGCGCATGTAACAAATGTATAAAGGGATAACTTCATGTATATATTCTGATAATCCTAACTAAGAGAATTGGATCATTTAAAAATAAATGCATGAATATATGAATATGTTGTGATTATTTTATGCAATATCTTATGCCTTATTTTATGCCATGAATATTTCCATTTGCTAAAACAAATATTATTATTGTTGTAGAAAAAAAAAAAAAAGAACCTAATAAGTTACTTATAAATATTATGGATTTATGAACATAATTTTTCTTTATTAGTAAGATAATGAATGAACAGAAATGTACATCCTTATTTTGAAACAATCAAACTATAGTTGTGATTATGTAAAAACCAAAATAGAGTAATCTGCATACACTTCACATGCTTACACACTTAAGATTAAATTCTTACTCTTAAGTTTATTTAAATATTAATTTCATTTAAGTTGAATTAATTAATGATTGAATTGTTTAATATGATAACATTAGTTATGTTGATTTTTACCTTATAAATAAGATGACGATGTTTATAAGTAATGATATCTCAGAGAGTATAATTTTTTTAATAACGCGAACATGTGTTATGGTCTAAGGATAACTTGAGATCCTATATGATGAGGGTTTAATAGAATAAATTATTTCCCTTACTTGTCTTGTTTAACGGACTACCCAGGTGGAGTCAGTTTTCTTTGTATATTGTTTAGAACTAAAGTTAAGTGCAGGCGGTTCTAAAAGAAATTGCACACTTCTATTGTTTAGTATGCAATGTTCTTTACCTTTTGGTACGGGCGACTGTTACGAAACGTAAATTCCCTACATTGTAATGTTAATAAACCAACTAAATCATTTAAGCGAATTGCGTTTAAACGATATAAATATTTCTCAGCTCACGGTTTTCCCCGGGTTTTTCCTAACCTAATTAAAGCATTATTGTTTTTTATTAACCTCGATAAAAACATGAACTGTGCACGCGAATACAGCATGTCAAGGTCGTCCGGTCTCTCCTTATTTTGTTAGAGCATTATTGCTTCTTCTTAATAAAAAGTATCTGTTCACGCAGTCAGCACGCAGGCTTGATTAAAATTCTAGTGTCACTAAACTGTCTGGTTTTTCCAACGATTGACCCGTAATATATTTCTACGCGATTCGACACTTTTAGTCAGTTCTTGGCTTGCATTCGATCTAGTAACATCAAATATACTCCGCTCTGAGTATCATTTCTATTTGATTTGTATTATGGAAAATTTATTATTCTACTATTAACTACAATGCTATATGTTCATTGAGGATATTCATTACTAATTGGAATATGTGTATTTCTTGATTGTGTATATAATATTATTTGGATTCCTACTGGATTGATGTTGTAAATTAAACCAAATTTATCGTTGCTTTCTACACAACTTGGTTAACGTCAATATTTCAACGTTATATACATGTGTGTATGTGTAATATTTATACAACTATTTTAATAATCTACACTACCACTCAACATCGAGGTTCTTGCTGTATAATATGAGCCACACCAATAATTATACATGAAGTGAATCAACTGAAAACTCTAAAGCTACGTTATGTGAATTGCCAGGGGATTATAAGAACCACGGAATACTCTAGACAACTACAAATAAACTTCAGAATGATATAATAAGATCTTCACTAATACAAGGATACTCACACTAATAATAACAATACTATAACTATTATTTTCACAAATTGAATGGGGGCTCTAGCCGTAATAACATTATAAATCATAATTATACTTGTGTGATATAAATAGAAGGTCTCATCCATAATTTATTATGGTGAATAAATTGCCTTGTAATAATATTTACTATATGACTATATGTCAATACTCTATATTATAATAAAATAAATGTACTTTTAAATGGGTAAGTTCGTTTAACTATCCGATAATTTTTTTTAATAGATTTGGGACTCTATTTCGACAGAAGTTGAATGTAAAATAAACATTCATTATATAAGAGATATGTTTTAGACCTTCTGTTTAAAAAAACCTTTATTTTGACCTTTAATTATATAATATTTAAAAATGGTATTATGATCTAAAAAAATTGATAATGCATTAAATAGCATACAAAAAGTATAGATGGAGTTATATCCAGTTATATGTTTTTGTGTCCATTTAAATGTATGTTTTTTATTGTGTTGCATAGCTCCATTAAAACAGCGCGTGAGAGAGTGGCCAATGGTCTAACCAAACTTTTCTCTACCAACGATCTGGTGGATAATATGAAGAAAGAGCTCGTGGCCTTGGAACCAGAGCTCAAACAAAAGTCTGCAGACACTGCGGCACTCATGGAGAGACTGAAGATAGATCAGGAGAAAGCAGACATTGTGAGTCCTTGAACTTTGTTTTGATTGCTTCATAGTGTAGGTCAAGGTGGACTTGGGTGACCTTGTTCGTGTGTAATACCCCTGGATAGTTCTTTCTTTAATTGATAGATGTACTTGCATACAGCCCCTAGAAAATGGTGAACTTGCTTCCTGATGTGCTATGTGTATCAAAATAGTTACTTTATTTTCATAGGCTACTAGTCAAGATTTTAAGATGCAATAGAACTGGAAGAATTCATTATTTACTTTAGGCTTCATGAAAATGTAAAGTTTTTTTTTTTTTTTAATTTAATTAGACTAGACAGTTTAAAGGAAAATATAATTTTTGATGATTTCTCAACTATTAGTTGATGCCTTAACCCTTCCCGTACCGACCTACTTCTATCTATGCTGCCTTCAGTTCCGCTATATACGCGCCCGGGACTGTAAGGGTTAAGTGCTATCACAATGTTGGTTATAGCAAGGGCCGGCAACTTTTTTATTGCGGCGTGCCAAAGTAATATTTCTAATTTATTTAGCGGGCCAACTTCCCTAAAGGACATCACTTTCTAGCACTTCATTTATTGTAGAAGAGACTTCCATTACCTTTGTGGGGGTCGCGAGCGTGCCAATGAAAAATTCCCTGCGTGCCACATCTGGCACGTGTTACATAGGTTGCCGATCACTGGGCTATAGCATTATCCGTTTGATGATTACCGTACATTTGGATTGCACGTTAGTTTCAAAATTCTCACAGGTGCAAAGAAACGTGGCAGTAGATGAAGCCAAGGCTAAGAAAACAGCTGAAGAAACCCAAGCCATTGCTGATGATGCACAGAGAGATTTGAACGAAGCGATGCCTGCCATGGAAGCAGCTGTCAAGGTTACATTGTACACATTAACTTTGTAGTTGTTTTACAGTATTATACATTATATACTCTAGACCTTGAAATATATATACATAAAGTCGCTTGTGTTTGTGGATTCCTATTCCCATTAGTTAATTGGAAAACACTTGACCTTATCGCCGCCAATAATTTTCTTTTGCTATCTCGTTTTCTCCATGTGACCTCTCTAGTTGAGTGGTTAGCGTCCCGAACTGCCATGCGTGAAACCTGGGTTCTAATCCCCACTGAAAACATTTTTTTCAATTATTATTAGATCTAGATATATATCTTTCTCTTCATTGTAGTTTATGAAATTTTTATCTGTACCTTATACATGCCTATTTAATTTTCTCCCAGGAAACGCCGGGGAATTTAGCTTGAAGATATATTTAGTAGTGTTATGTCGGTCACAGTAGCAGAGCGGCGCAATCCAATTAAATTGTTCTGTCTGAATAAACAAAAGACTGAATGAGTAAAGCGTTATATTTTTTTCTTGGACAGGCGTTAGATGCTTTGGACAAGAATGATATTTCAGAGATTAGAGTTTTTACTAAACCACCAGAGCTGGTCCAGACCGTGCTGGAAGCAGTCGCTATTCTTCTAGGAAACAAGTAGGTGGACATTATATTTATAGTATAACAAGCAACACGCACTGCTTTGGCTCGTATTCGTCACTTTGAATAACACCGAAGAGAAGGTTAATTATTAAACTGTTTAATTAATGAAGAATGAAGCATACAACTCAGAATAAGATATATAATGTCCACCAAGACATCAAAACTAGAACTAGCAAACAACTGTCAACATGTCGCACCTTTCAATCCACCTCCGATTATAATTAGTGCACAATAATACAAGATTCAATACAGGGGCGTACATGACAATAGGTAAAATGGAGTTGAATGTAATTGAAATAGCAGTTACTTTATTGGGTCTATAAAATGAATGAGCAGCTCCAACATATTAGATGTATCTACTAGCTCAATAAATATATTGTACGAAAAAAAAATCTAGTAATGAAGACTTATATTTATAAGTAATAATAATAATTGTATAGCGCTGCCGACAAACATAATGTAAGCTCAGAGCGTATTTAACATGCACAGTGGCGTATTTAGGCATGTTCCACATGTTCCATTGGAACAGG
>OX421495.1:10512384-10553993 GCA_949126835.1 Anisus vortex
AGTACTTTGCTAGAGAAGGGTCTTTGAGGGTGTTGTATGTAATGTATCCAGTTCAACTAAGTACTTTGCTAGAGAAGGGTCTTTGAGGGTGTTGTATGTAATATATCCAGTTCAACTAAGTACTTTGCTAGAGAAGGGTCTTTGAGGGTGTTGTATGTAATGTATCCAGTTCAACTAAGTACTTTGCTAGAGAAGGGTCTTTGAGGGTGTTGTATGTAATGTATCCAGTTCAACTAAGTACTTTGCTAGAGAAGGGTCTTTGAGGGTGTTGTATGTAATGTATCCAGTTCAACTAAGTACTTTGCTAGAGAAGGGTCTTTGAGGGTGTTGTATGTAATGTATCCAGTTCAACTAAGTACTTTGCTAGAGAAGGGTCTTTGAGCGTGTTGTATGTAATGTATCCAGTTCAACTAAGTACTTTGCTAGAGAAGGGTCTTTGAGGGTGTTGTATGTAATGCATCCAGTTAAACTAAGTACTTTGCTAGAGAAGGGTCTTTGAGGGTGTTGTATGTAATGCATCCAGTTCAACTAAGTACTTTGCTAGAGAAGGGTCTTTGAGGGTGTTGTATGTAATGCATCCAGTTCAACTAAGTACTTTGCTAGAGAAGGGTCTTTGAGGGTGTTGTATGAAATGCATCCAGTTCAACTAAGTACTTTGCTATGGTAACCCTCGTGAAATTCAAACACACAACATGTTTGTTTTAGTTTGCCTACTTCAGCTTTGCATAGAGGTGTAGGTTTTTTTTTGTTTTTTTTTTATTATGGTCGTTTGGGAACAATATGTCAGGGTTTAAAAGACAAACACACACACAAACTATTTGCATTTAAAAACGATAATATTTCCAAAAACTGTTTCGTGAGGTAGTTGTGTTTTTTTAAATACACATATCATAAACGGACATTTTCCCCATCCAGTGTACCTTACTTAAACCTCACTTCTCCAGAGGCAGAATACGAACCGAGATTACTGAAGGGCTGGAATAAATACATCAAGTGAAACTCTGTCATCTGTTTGTGATTCTTGTTTGTGATGTTTTAAAATTGTGTATATAGTTAAATTGTGGACGTTTTCCTCTCGGTCCTAACGGGGGTACCCACAATAATGTGAAGAAGAAAAAGGCGGACAAACACACGTCTGCTCCGCAGTGTAGCCACCCTGGCCCATTTGTTGGTTTTTATTCAAAAGTTCTATTCATTTTTCTTTTTTATAATAGTTACAATATAATATAAGAGTGGCCAAGTCAACATATTATAGGTATCGCTCCCCCTCCATTCTACGCTCCTGCAAAGCAGACCGGTCTAAATGCACAACCGTCTCTTCTTCTTCCCTTCAATTTCGACACCGCGAGTCGTGTTTTTGGGGCCTTAAACCTTCCGAAATAGGTCCCAACAGGGCAGTGACCTGGACGAAACTGGGCAGCTGTTGCCCTGATCCCTTCCTCGGAACGTACCCAGTACTACGTAACACGGCGCGCTTGCAGTCCGACCGAATGATGAAACTATAATTACCTGTTCATTGTCTTTGACCGCCATTGTGGCCTGGGTGTGTTCTTTGGGCAAATTGCAGGGGGGTTGATTTTCGTAAGCTTTACTACAGTCGACAAGGACTAAATGGATGTTGTACCAGCGCTCCATTTGCGGGTCCAGTAAGCCCGAGGTCCGGAAGGTCACTGAAATCGTTTGGGTGTGGAAGGACCCCTTCGGCGACTTCTCCAGCTTCTGTTCAAAGGAAATGGTGACATTGATATCTCGGCACATTCCCTTTTCCATGTAAAAATGTGGAACCGCCGACTTTCGAAGTGTCGCCAGATCGTCATCGTTTTTTGGGTCAAAAATTTCTGAGAAGAAATATGTAGTTATTATTTATATGAACTGTTTCGACGTAATTGCTATGAATAAAAAAACCTGAGAAGAAATATGTAGCTATTAATTATATGAACTGTTTCGACGTAATTGCTATGAATAAAAAAACCTGAGAAGAAATATGTAGCTATTAATTGCTTTAATGTACTAAAACTCCCATTGTAGTAAAGTAAATAATACCATATCCTCTTGGATATTATTTGTTCTATGGAGCAAGAACAAGCATGGCAACAAGTTTCAGTGGAAAAAGGCATACCAGGGGATTGTGTGGCCAGCGCCGTTTCCGGCTGCTTTTATTTACCTCAACTATTGTCAGGTATCTGTCAGAGCTGGGTAGACTTGGGGACTCCATAAAAAACCCGGGGAAAAAAATTCTCGTCTTCAACAGGATTCGAACCCTAGAGCTCCTTAACAATGTTCAACCGTACTATCAAGAAACCAGATTCCATGCTTTTAAATGTATCACATCTCACACATATACACTATCACGTGCACTCACAGACACTAAAAAGACTACCACAAATATCTCTGAGAACTTACCATCATTTACTATAGTCTGGGGCTTGAATTTCGTTTCTGCTATACGCCCCTGATCAGTCACGGCCAGTAGCCAGAATTTAGGCGAAGCTGGAACATCTTTGGTGGCCAGTCGAACTGTAGTTCCTAAGACCTGTAAGAATGGTCGATTAAAAATATTTCCATTTAGAAATGATACCCCAAAAAAACAACAACAACAAGACACACACAAACATACTTCCAAACGTAACAAATTTTAAATGCCTATTACGTCTTAAGTGCCGACCATTTTATTTCCTACACAAATTATATAAATGAAATTTACTTTTCCGCAAAAAGGTTATATAATATAAACTTGAATCTTTTCACTGGAATCAAAACTTGAAAATAATTTTAACTATCAAGCAATATTTTCCAACGATTGCAGGAACATAACCGACCCAAGGAAAAACCATATATTTTCAGAGATTGAAGTGAGAGATTTAACCTGTGAGTTTACTCTCTCTCTTTCTCTCTCTCTCTCTCTCTTCTCTCTCTCTCTCTCTTTCTCTCTCTCTCTCTCTTTCTCTCTCTCTCTTTCTCTCTCTCTCTCTTTCTCTCTCTCTCTCTCTTTCTCTCTCGCTTTCTCCATATCTATTTCTCTCAGGTTGTATAACATAAATCTACCCATTGACAAATCTTAATTAGGTGTGACCTTTTGAACTGGAATGATCGTGAACTTCCGGTGAAATGTACCGCCCTTTTCGTAAACAAATACCATGCTTTTGGTGCTGTTTGACAATTGATTTTAACATCGACAGCCAGTTCTGGTCTTTAAGAAATATACAACGGCTACAAGATTAATTATGAGGAATTCGTTTTTAACATCAAAAGTGAGTAGGCGATAATTAATACTCAAATTGTTAACGCGTTAGGCTAAATGTAGCTTTTGTTTATAAAATAAGTTAGTCAAGAGTTGCGTCCATGGTAATTAAAAAAAACACAATGCGGAGATTCATAAAAAACAACAACACGAAAATTCTTTTGCATCAAGCAATAAGTTAGGGATTATAAATAGGTGATTTCTTCCAATCTGACATTCACAATCCATCGTTTTCTTTTGGCGCCGTCTTTTGGAAATGAAATAAAATTTAATTCTCTACATATTTTCGTACAACCAATAACGTAGCACACAGACATGTTTCGAAGCAAATGATCGAATAAGACCGGAAATGTTCTTCCTTTCGACCTTTTTTTTAATACATAATCGTTAAGATTTGTAAATATGCTGTTTCATTTAAAAAAAAAAATGTATGTGTCTTTTCGATATAGCGTTCAAGTTATTGAATCGCCAACGATATGCTAATATTATAATTAATACAAAAAATATATATTCCCATGTTTCATATAGTGTTAAAGTATTTCGTCATGACGTGGGTGACAAGGGCGCGGGTGGTCAATAGTCTGCGAAAACCTTTTGCCCATGATAGCCAATAGTCAAGGAAAGCCAATGGTCTGGTGAGCCCATTTGTATGAGAAAGGCAATAATCTGTGAAGGCCAATAGACTGTGAAGGCCAATAGACTGTGAAGGCCAATAGACTGTGAAGGCCAATAATCTGCAAAGGCCAATAGACTGTGAAGGCCAATAGACTGTGAAGGCCAATAGACTGTGAAGGCCAATAGCCTGTGAAGGCCAATAGCCTGTGAAGGCCAATAGCCTGTGAAGGCCAATAGACTGTGAAGGCCAATAGACTGTGAAGGCCAATAGACTGTGAAGGCCAATAGCCTGTGAAGGCCAATAGCCTGTGAAGGCCAATAGACTGTGAAGGCCAATAGACTGTGAAGGCCAATAGACTGTGAAGGCCAATAGACTGTGAAGGCCAATAGACTGTGAAGGCCAATAGACTGTGAAGGCCAATAGCCTGTGAAGGCCAATAGTCTGGGAAGGCCAATAGACTGTGAAGGCCAATAGACTGTGAAGGCCAATAGACTGTGAAGGCCAATAGACTGTGAAGGCCAATAGACTGTGAAGGCCAATAGCCTGTGAAGGCCAATAGCCTGTGAAGGCCAATAGACTGTGAAGGCCAATAGTCTGCAAAAACATTGTTCTATAAGTTGTAAGAAAATTTAGTTTTAATTTAATTTCGTTTTTTTAAAGATCCGTTCTTCGACTAACTCTCTAGTTTTCTGTCTGTAGTTATCTACCTTTGCGTCTCTCTCTCTTTATCTACCTTTGCGTCTCTCTCTCTTTATCTACCTTTGCGTCTCTCTCTCTTTATCTACCTTTGCGTCTCTCTCTCTTTATCTACCTTTGCGTCTCTCTCTTTATCTCTCTCTCTCTCTCTCTCTCTCTCTTTCCATACATATTTTTTGCCTCCCTCTCTTTGCATACCAATCTCTCACTCTTTCTCTCTATATCTTTATCTACCTTTGCGTCTCTCTCTTTATCTCTCTCTCTCTCTCTCTCTCTCTCTCCATACATATTTTTTGCCTCCCTCTCTTTGCATACCAATCTCTCACTCTTTCTCTCTATATCTTTATCTACCTTTGCGTCTCTCTCTTTATCTCTCTCTCTCCATACATATTTTTTGCCTCCCTCTCTTTGCATACCAATCTCTCACTCTTTCTCTCTATATCTTTATCTACCTTTGCGTCTCTCTCTTTATCTCTCTCTCTCTCTCTCTCTCTCTCTCCATACATATTTTTTGCCTCCCTCTCTTTGCATACCAATCTCTCACTCTTTCTCTCTATATCTTTATCTACCTTTGCGTCTCTCTCTTTATCTCTCTCTCTCTCTCTCTCCATACATATTTTTTGCCTCCCTCTCTTTGCATACCAATCTCTCACTCTTTCTCTCTATATACATACACACTTTTTCACTTATACACGCCTATTTAGATACACAAAAATTTACGAAATGAGCATTAACCACACCGACACAATACAAAAGAAAAACAACCATTTTATGGCATCAATTTTTCTGACCGGTACAAAATAACGACCCAATTTACCACGGGGACATCATTTGTCATCATTTGGCTCTAAACGAATCAACATCCACCGGACTGCCTGCAGCGTGCCGCTCGGAAACAATGTTCCAGAGAAACTTAAGGCAGCTGTCATAACCAAGTCACTTTAAGGGAAGACCGCTGCTCCAAGGGGCGATCACTGATCCAAAGGGGAGATCACCCGCTCCACAACTCAAGCCAGAAACACAATAGTAAGGTGGAATGCCGGAATTTTTTTTCTACAAAAAAAAGAAATGGCAGGGGGGGGGGGGGGGGGGAGGCCGAGGGGAGGGTATAGTTGGTAGGAGGGTAGGTTAAGGGCCACGAGAGTATAAAAAGCGTGTGTATGTGTGTGAGTGAGTTTGTGAGGGCACGTGTTGTTGTTGTCGTGTTCAGGAGGCAGAGTTTGGGGCTTGGGGAACATCGTCTTGACTGGGGGGGGGGGGGGGGGGGGAGGCAAGCAGAGGATCGGCAAGTATTTAATTAACATGGGAGGGGGTGAAAATGATAGAAAGGTTATGATGAAAAGGTCACCCCCCACCACCCCTCTCCCGATGTTGAAATGTATAGTCGACGTTCTTCTCCCACCCCTCACATTCTTCCTAAGCCCATCACCCCCCCTCCCATCCCACCATTTCCTCGCCGCAGTCAATTATTTGTAGATTATTTATTTGACCGTCTGACCATGGGAACATTACCACAAGGTCACGTGGACAGGTTAAAAAGGTAAAAGAAGAATCGATCTTTGAATTACGGGGCAAAAGACACAGGCCCCCTCGCAAACGGCCGCTAAGCAGCGCCACTCTTTTAATAGCTTAATAAATTTTAAACCCCAAAAAAAGAAATAAAATTATTACCTTAAGACCACCTTAAAATGAAAAAACAGATGCATATATAATATCTATATAGACTCTCTCTCTCTCTATATATATATTGTTGAGCTCTCATCCGAACCAAAAACTAGAATAAGATGGACCGCTTGCTCTTTTTTTTAAAGCTTACGTGTTGTTGTTTTTCCGTGCGCAGCCAATAACGATGACCTAAATCAGGGATCGGCAACCTAAGGCACACGTGCCAAACTTGGCACGCAGAACGATTTTCAATGGCACGCGAGAGACCTCAAAGATAACAACACAAGATTTTCCGGTTCTGAATGAGGAAAAAATACTGTGGAAGCCGATGTTTCCAAATGACATAGCGACACATTTCAGTGACTTGCATTTACAAACATAACTAACTTTTTTTTGGCATCACTATTGAATCAAATGTGGAAACGTTTTTTTTTTTATTAAAGGTAGATAATTAACACGTTTTATTTTAGCTATTCGTATATATTTCTTTTTTTTTCTTTTATAAAAAATAAATGGCTTAAAATTATAACTTTGAAATGATCCGACTGTAAAAAGTATTTAAAAATTATATAAATATTATAAGACTTTAGAATTTATATGTATATTTTTAAACATTACATTAACTACCCAGTTTGTATGATTACAATATGTACTTATATATTACGCTTAACGATGATCAGATTACATCCCACAGCAGTGAAACATAATATTAAAGGACATCTCTATAATTAACATTTGCAAGCTTAAGTGTTACACCATTATATCCTCATCTTGACTACCAAATGATAATGATGAGACAATTATTACTTTAAATGTGAATGTTTAGTAATAAAATAGTGTATTTAATATAAATGCTAATGAAGAGGATGATAATCTCAAACACGTTAATTTTGTATTTAAATATAAAACTCCTCAACGATTTTCTGTTTAAATAATTTCCTTTGCTTGTTACTTTGGTCTTGCTACGGAATTTTAAATAAAATTCCTATAAAAATATTTTTTTTAAAGTAGGCCTATAATAGAGCAGGTTGACTTATAGGCTGTCGGCACGATGAATGATTAAGAAATCCTACTTTGGTACACTGTAAGCAAAAGGTTGCCGACCCGTGTCCTAAATAACCCTTAAACGTGCCTAAAGACTTCCGCTGTATACAACTTTCGATTTTAATCTTAATTTTCCATTGAGAAAATCATAGCGAATTACTAAACCGGAAGTCTGGAGGACTGGGTTCGATTTGAAATTCCGAAACAGAGTGTTTCAAATTATCAAATAGCGGAAATATCAAAGCAAGCTGTCCATCGTATTATAGTCTTTGTCCAAAGAAAATCAAGTAGATCTAAATGTTCAGAAAAAAAAAAGTTTTCGTCGTCAAAGTTTTTATTTTAAGCGAGAAATCGCATATTTAGAGTCTACTCATTCGATTTATTGACTTGTACAGTAAAGTAAAGTGACTGTAAGTAAAGTATTCCGTGGGACCAACTTGATCCATAGTGCCGGTGAAGCAGCTTTTACCAGATTCTATGGCCACGGCTTCGAGGGGATTGTGTGGCCAGCACAATGCCAAGCCGCCTTTATTTTAACCCAATTAAAGTCAGGTACCCATCAGCGCTGGGAAGTCTCAGGGACACCCTCCAGACCCGGGAACAAATATTAACCCTCACCAGATTTCGAACCCAGGATCTTCGGTACGCCAGCCCGAACGCGCTGCAGTTCGGCCACTGTGTAGTATCATGACATATTGGTGGGTTCGTCTGCAAGATAAACTCAAATTACTTTGTTTATAACTGCATTTGAAAGTTTTCACATTTTGGAAATGTATTGGGAAAACTTAGAACTTAAAAGCATGTATAATCGCGGCTGACAGAGGAGGACTGAATGTACAGGGTCTGCTGGGGCTGCATCCAGTGGTTTAGGAGCCTCCCGTTAAAGGATAGCATTGTAAGGCATTGTTTTTTTTAAACCTCACCTACCGCAGATACTAGAGGGGGTCTCTCGCTAGCCTAATCCGACCACCTGATAGAGGCATCAGAACGTATTCATCTAAATCAGTGGACGGTGACACACACAAATAGTCTCTCTCTTTCTTTCTCTCAGACACACACACAAACACACACTCAATATAACCTATTTATAGATTCGTTGCGCCCGTAAACCTAGATCCATTTTTAATCTTGGTTAAAGGGGGTTTAATTGTGCTTTAACTAATCTGGATTAGCAGATTTACGATGTAAAGCAGACGGACAGACTGACGAGAGTACAGGGAGCTAGCTGCTCGCGTTTCGCTTAAATAGAGCATTATTAAGTCTTTGCCAAGTACTTGTAGCGGAATCAGGGGGGGGGGGGAGGGAGAGGAAAGGGAGATGTGGGTTGGGGGTGTGGATGTCAAAGGTCATGCGTGTATGTATGTAAAGGGGGTGGGGCGGGTTGGATGATAACAGGTACTAGTCTGTTTTAATGGGCACAAACAATGTATTAAAAGGGAAGGGGGGGGGGGGGGGTTAAGATGGGTGAGACAAGTAGGAGGGGGGTTGGGGAGGGGAGGAGGCAGAAGGTACTGGATAACCTCCTGTTATATACCAGCTGTTTAACACTGTCCCTGATGGGGGGGGGGGGGGGGCGGCCGGGAAGAGAGGGGGCGTGGCGAGATCGGAGAGACTGTAGAGAAATGGAGGGGGTGAGTAACCGCAAGGGGTTTAAAATAGTCAACGATCAGGCTCGCGACTTACAAGACTTTGAGAACAATTCCCCCACAGACCCCCTCCCCACCACGCGTGAGTGTAGCGTTGGTTGGGTTTCTAAAGTTGAACTCACCGGTACCACGAGCGCCGAAGGATTTCTTATGAAAAAAAGACGGAGTTCTATGTAGCTTATGTTTTCGGAGGATGGGGTTGGGTGATTGTCGGGAGGGAGGGGATTCCCCTTTCTCGCCTTCTCTTTTAGCACTGAATATACACTAAAAGTACCCCTCTTTCATGTCGGGTTGGTGAAGCGCCCCGGCCACGCAATGTACAATGAGAATTATGTGGACATAATAATATATAGGCCTATATATACATATACATATAATATCGCTATTTAACATTATCTTATTATTAAATAGTAAATAAGTAAAGTACCCTACGGATATAATTGATCATAGGTGAAGCAGCGTTCACCAGTTTCAGTAGCCAAGGCATACTAGGGGGTTTGTGGTCAGCACAATGCCCAGCCGCCTTTACTTTACCCCAACTAATGTCAGGCAAGCCTACCGACCAGAGCTGGGTAGAGTCAGAGACACACCCTAAAGTCTCGTGAAAAAAAAATCCTTCACCAGGATTCGAACCCATAATCTTCGGAACGCCAGTCGAACGCGCTGCCGCACAGCCACTTATCCCATTGTTTTAAACTATGAATTAGTTCCAGTTCTAGTTATTTTGATTATTTATAATATATTTTTGCTTTGTCGACATTTTATTAGCTTAAAAAAAAACAACACATTAACTAAAAAATAAATAAAACACAAAAAACATCCAAAAAATACAAGAACAATAGCACTCTTCTAGTTGGCTGTATTTGATCTTTTGATAATGAAGGCGGTTCGTGCCAGACGGCTGTTTGTCAAGATTTGTTCACGTCGTCACGTCAAATTGATGTTGGTGATAGGCCTGGTAAGCATTTCCCCTCCATCCCCCCCTCCCACCATCCCCACCATTCGGGCGACAACTGATCCAGGCGCATTCTCGACTAGACGAATTTGTGTTTCTTTCTCTCACACCCTCCACTTCCACCACCTCTAGGGCACAGAAAGCCATTTGTATATAAAAATAAGGGGACTGGGGTGGGAGGGTGAGGAGAGTTGAACCCTCTTCCCCTCCTCATTGAGAGCCAGGGGGGGGGGGATGTTGTAGTTCGAACTGGAGACTGTAATTGATAAAAATCATTTGGTGTTGCGAGAACAACAAGTGAAGTGGCGGTTGGTGTCAGCACAAAGTAGGATAGGAGGAGGGAGGGGGAGAGATAATGATGCACGGGTGTAGAAAATGAGGCTCCCGGCGCCCCTACCGCCGCGCTCTTCCTCCCCCCCCCCACACACACACATACCTTCCCTTGTCAACTCCCGCCAATTATAACTCGTTTTAGTTGTTGTTTTTGATGTTGTTGTTTTTATGTACGTCGTCAGCTAGTTCAAATCTTACTAATGTAAAAATTATCTCAGTACCAGGAGTGCACGCAAGTCAAACTTGAAACGAGGCTAACAATCACAAAAGAAAATGGCGTTTTGAAAAGTAGAAATCTGTAGAAAACAATGATCGAGACTTTCTCAATTGGAATAAATATATTTAGAGAGAGACGCATTATTACACAAACACATCTTTTGTTGTTAGATTTTCATCTTTTTTTTCTGAAATACTTACTAGTAGTTATGTCACATTAACAATGATTTAACCAGTAAGTTATCCCGACCTAATTAGTAAACTTGCCTGACCTAACTTATAAATTATCATGACCTAACCATTAAATTATCCTGACATAATCAGTAAATTATCCTGACCTAACTAGTAAATTATCCTGACCTAATCATTAAATTATCTTGACATAACCAGTAAATTATATTGACCTAACCATTAAATTATCTTGACATAATCAGTAAATTATCCTGACCTAACTAGTAAATTATCCTGACCTAATCATTAAATTATCTTGACATAACCAGTAAATTATCCTGACCTAATCATTAAATTATCTTGACATAACCAGTAAATTATATTGACCTAACCATTAAATTATCTTCATATAACCAGTAAATTATATTGACCTAACCAGTAAATTATCCTGACCTAACCAGTAAATTATCCTGACCTAACCAGTAAATTATCCTGACCTAACCAGTAAATTATCCTGACCTAACCAGTAAATTATCCTGACCTAACCAGTAAATTATCCTGACCTAACCAGTAAATTATCCTGACCTAACTTGTGAAATTAAACTGATCTAACCAGAAAGTTTGCCCGATTAAAACAGTGTATTGGGCCTAAAAGAACAAGTCATAATTTTCCAGAAATAAAATCACATCTCCACAGTCCTAAGATAATTAAGTTTAACGTGGCAAAACAAAAAAAACAACAAAAAAAAACACAACAGCTAAAACCTGCAGACTCACGCAACGTTAAAGCATGCTCACCTGATCTTCAAATTCCCACTCTTCCGGGTCCTGGACAGAAATCCTTTTCAAAAGCACGTACACTATGGGCCCATGGCTCGCGACCGTGTCGCCGACGGCGGCTGTTGCTTTGCGGCGTGGGGGCTTCCACGTTAGAGTAATCCCAAACCGGTCTTCTTCGGTCACTACGTCGTCCAAGAACTTCCATTCGCCATCGGTGGGTTTGGCTGGAACTGCAAAGAGACACATTTACTTCGGTTATTCGGGTTCTTAAATGATAATACCTTAGGACTTTGTATTGGTTATAGCTTTGGGCAATCAGTAACTGCAATGGTAAAAGCTCTGGACAATTAGTAACTGAACTGGGAAAAGCTTTGGGCAATTAGTAACTGAACTGGTAAAAGCGTTGGGCAATTATTAACTGAACTGGTAAAAGCTTTGGGCAATTAGTAACTGAACTGGTAAAAGCGTTGGGCAATTATTAACTGAACTGGTAAAATCTTTGGGCAATTAGTAGTTGGACTGGTAAAAGCTTTGGGCAACTAGTAACTGAACTTTAAAAAGCTTTGGGCAATTAGTAGCTGGACTGGTAAAAGCTTTGGGCAATTAGTAACTGAACTGGTAAAAGCGTTGGGCAATCAGTAACTGCAATGGTAAAAGCTCTGGACAATTAGTAACTGAACTGGGAAAAGCTTTGGGCAATTAGTAACTCAACTGGTAAAAGCTTTGGGCAATTAGTAACTGAACTGGTAAAAGCTTTGGGCAATTAGTAGCTGAACTGGTAAAAGCGTTAAGCAATTAGTAACTGAACTGGTAAATGCTTTGGGCAATTAGTAACGGAACCGGTAAAAGTTTTGGGCAATTAGTAACTGAACTGGTAAATGCTTTGGGCAATTAGTAACTGAACCGGTAAAAGCTTTGGGCAATTAGTAGCTGGACTGGTAAAAGCTTTGGGCAATTAGTAACTGAACTGGTAAAATCTTTTGGCAATTAGTAACTGAACTTTTAAAAGCTTTGGGCAATTAGTAGCTGAACTGGTAAAAGCGTTAAGCAATTAGTAACTGAACTGGTAAATGCTTTGGGCAATTAGTAACGGAACCGGTAAAAGTTTTGGGCAATTAGTAACTGAACTGGTAAATGCTTTGGGCAATTAGTAACTGAACCGGTAAAAGCTTTGGGCAATTAGTAGCTGGACTGGTAAAAGCTTTGGGCAATTAGTAACTGAACTGGTAAAATCTTTTGGCAATTAGTAACTGAACTTTTAAAAGCTTTGGGCAATTAGTAGTTGGACTGGTAAAAGCTTTGGGCAATTAGTAACTGAACTTTTAAAAGCTTTGGGCAATTAGTAGTTGGACTGGTAAAAGCTTTGGGCAATTAGTAACTGAACTTTTAACAGCTTTGGGCAATTAGTAACTTAAACTGGTAAAAGTTTTGGGCAATTAGTAACTAAACCGGTAAAAGCTTTGGGCAATTAGTAACTGGACTGGTAAAAGCTGTGGGCAATTAGTAGCTGAACTGGTAAAAGCTATGGGCAATTAGTAGCTGGACTGGTAAAAGCTTTGGGCAATTAGTAACTGAACTTTTAACAGCTTTGGGCAATTAGTAACTGAACCGGTAAAAGTTTTGGGCAATTAGTAACTGAACCGGTAAAAGCTTTGGACAATTAGTAGCTGGACTGGTAAAAGCTTTGGGCAATTAGTAACTGAACTGGTAAAAGCGTTGGGCAATCAGTAACTGCAATGGTAAAAGCGCTGGACAATTAGTAACTGAACTGGGAAAAGCTTTGGGCAATTAGTAACTCAACTGGTAAAAGCTTTGGGCAATTAGTAACTGAACTGGTAAAAGCTTTGGGCAATTAGTAGCTGAACTGGTAAAAGCGTTAAGCAATTAGTAACTGAACTGGTAAATGCTTTGGGCAATTAGTAACTGAACCGGTAAAAGTTTTGGGCAATTAGTAGCTGGACTGGTAAAAGCTTTGGACAATTAGTAGCTGGACTTTTAACAGCTTTGGGCAATTAGTAACTGAACCGGTAAAAGTTTTGGGCAATTAGTAGCTGGACTGGTAAAAGCTTTGGGCAATTAGTAACTGAACTGGTAAAAGCTTTGGACAATTAGTAACTGAACTTTTAACAGCTTTGGGCAATTAGTAACTGAACCGGTAAAAGTTTTGGGCAATTAGTAACTGAACTGGTAAAAGCTTTGGGCAATTAGTAACTGAACTGGTAAAAGCTTTGGGCAATTAGTAACTGAACTGGTAAAAGCTTTGGGCAATTAGTAACTGAACTGGTAAATGCTTTGGGCAATTAGTAACTGAACTGGTAAATGCTTTGGGCAATTAGTAACTGAACTGGTAAAAGCTTTGGGTAATTAGTAACTGAACCGGTAAAAGATCATTTTCAAAATCTTGCTTTGTAAGCTAATTTGGTGTTTCCGACTAGACATAAGGTCAACCACACTAACATTTCCACACTATCAGAATTTTCTAGAGAAAGATTGAAAGCTATAATTGACCTCTTAGCAAAAAAAAATAAAAAAATATCAATATTCATTCTTGAAAATATCGGTGCGTTTTTTTAAAGTACATACTGGCTCAATTTCTTACACGATTTCTGAAACAATGTCTGAAAATTATTTATAATTGCCCATGCAATGTTTACGTACCTGTGTATTTGTTATGGGTGAAGTTACAAGCTGTTTCTTCAGCCTGTGAAAACATTGTTTAGTAAATTAAAACATGTAACGAAATATTTAAAATAGAATATTAATGAATCATGAAAGAATGTTTACAATGTTCTTTTTCTTTTCCGAGTAACATCGGGGCATGGAATGGGTTTCCTGAACTTTAAAAAAAAATGCAAGACCATACTAAGACCTCGTATAAACGTAGGAAGCAACAGTCTTCAGTTTAGATGGAGATTCTGTAACATTTAGTAACATTTATGAAATGTTAAGATAGAAAAGAAAGATCTATACTTGAATTATAAACAAGAAAAGTGTCAGAAACTAAATCTGCAGCAATTATGAAATCCATATGATTTAGTTTTCTAAAGTTAATGCACAGGCCTACGTAATTATGAAAGGATTATAGAAAACATGCATGTAAAGTGAACCCGTATTTTGTATTTGTTTACATCAGAACAAGGAGTAAATGAATCATTTATAATTAGACAAAATAAACAAGAAAGTAGAAACTGGGTCAGAATGTAAATCATTTTGTATAGAATTTTTGGAATGATTAAGGTACTTATCTTATCTTAGGACTACATGTTATGATTATCCCTTGGTCTGAGTCTAGCCTTGCATTATGCTTAGTGTTTTAAATGATGTTTTATTTATTTTTTTCCTGGTTTGTTCAGGCAACTCATTCAATGCACGGATGCCACTCGGGAAGAAAGAGTACTTGTATGCATTGATTCTTGCATTCGGGATAAGAAAATTTTTTTTTTGTCCTTACGATTATCCGAGCAATGCAAGAGGTTTTTATTGGGTTGTATTTCTGAATTAGAACTCAATGCCTTAATATTATTACTACTTTACTCGTTGACCTTCTCACCCTCTGGTGTTTCTAGGTTTAGTGATTTACATTTTCGTTACCTACTAAACTCTAATTATAACAAAATAACAATAACAATATTAATAGAAAACATATTTTAGTATTTCAATCACCAGACAAAGATTTCTCCTAAATACTATATCATTCCCGATTCAACTGAATGGTAAAAATATACTTGTTTTTGTTTGTTTGTTTGTTTTTTGTCAGCGTTTTTCTGTTATCAGATCATAACCTTTTGTTTGTCATAGTTTTTTATCAGTTCATAAAATTTCGTTAGTCAGAGCTTTGTAATCAGATCATAACATTTTTTGTAAAGAGTTTTGTTATCAGATCATAACCTTTTGTTTGTCATAGTTTTTTTTTAAAGTTCATAACATTTCGTTTGTCAGAGTTTTTTTTTATCAGATCATTACCTTTTGTTTGTCATAGTTTTGTTATCAGATCATAACATTTTGTTTGCCAGAATTTGGTTATCAGCTGATAACATTTTTCTTGCCGGATTTTTTTAAATCATATCATAACATTTCGCTTGTCAGGGTTTAATTTAATAGATAATACCATAACAATAAAAGATGTGAAAGTAATTACCAAGGATGTAGGTGACTTGCAGCCATCCAGAATTCCACGGAGTACGTCAGAACACATTCTCCAACACTAGTGAAGAACAAGACATGCTATAAATAAACATATCCTATACATTTAGTTATTATTGTAAAATATAGTATAAAAACACATTCTAATAATTTATATACGTATACAAAATGATTGTATAAATAGATACACACAAGTTATTTGGGATTATGATATTTTTAATGATCCTTTAATAGGGGCCCTAAGAACAACGAGGGAGCCTATAATACTAAGGGACATAAAAAGCCTAGGGGCTCTACATACAATGGGGACCCAAAAAAAGTCTGAGAAAGTCTACAGGAGAACATGAAATTCTGGGCCCCTTAATCACTTGGCACCAATAAATACTGGGAACACTAAAAATACTAAGACCACCAAAATACTGGGACCAGTAAAATGCTGGGACCACTAAAATACTGGGATCACTAAAATACTGGGATCACTAAAATACTGGGATCACTAAAATACTGGGATCACTAAAATACTGGGATCACTAAAATACTGGGATCACTAAAATACTGGGATCACTAAAATACTGGGATCACTAAAATACTGTGATCACTAAAATACTGGGATCACTAACATACTGGGATCACTAAAATACTGGGATCACTAACATACTGTGATCACTAAAATACTGGGATCACTAACATACTGGGATCACTAAAATACTGGGATCACTAAAATACTGGGATCACTAAAATACTGGGATCACTAAAATACTGGGACCACTAAAATACTGGGATCACTAAAATACTGGGATCGCTAAAATACCGGGATCACTAAAATACCGGGACCACTAAAATACTGGGATCACTAAAATACTGTGACCACTAAAATACTGGGATCACTAAAATACTGGGATCACTAAAATACTGGGATCACTAAAATACTGGGATCACTAAAATACTGGGACCACTAAAATACTGGGATCACTAACATACTGGGACCACTAACATACTGGGATCACTAAAATACTGGAATCACTAAAATACTGGAATCACTAAAATACTGGGATCACTAAAATACTGGGATCACTAAAATACTGGGATCACTAAAATACTGGGATCACTAAAATACTGGGATCACTAAAATACTGGGATCACTAAAATACTGGGATCACTAAAATACTGGGATCGCTAAAATACCGGGATCACTAAAATACCGGGACCACTAAAATACTGGGATCACTAACATACTGGGACTACTAAAATACTAGGATCACTAAAATACTAGGAGCATTAAAATACTAGGATCACTAAAATACTAGGATCACTAAAATACTAGGAGCATTAAAATACTAGGATCACTAAAATACTAGGAGCATTAAAATACTAGGATCACTAAAATACCAGGATCACTAAAATACTAGGAGCATTAAAATACCAGGATCACTAAAATACTAGGAGCATTAAAATACTAGGAGCATTAAAATACTAGGATCACTAAAATACTAGGAGCATTAAAATACTAGGAGCATTAAAATACTAGGATCACTAAAATACCAGGATCACTAAAATACTAGGAGCATTAAAATACTAGGATCACTAAAATACTAGGAGCATTAAAATACTAGGATCACTAAAATACTAGGAGCATTAAAATACTAGAATCATTAAAATACTAGGATCACTAAAATACTAGGAGCATTAAAATAAACCTGAACTTGTTCAGCCCATCCCTTATACCTATGCCAGTCATTGACCTTATAAATATTCACCCCGTAAGATTTGGATTCTAAATATAGATTAAATTGTGTAGTTGTATCAAAAATTGATCGTTACAAAACATTCTTTTATTTCGTTTTATTTTCCGTTCTGAGTCAAGGCGTGAATGTTTTAAATAAACTTTATTGGAATCTTCTTACAATGAACAAGGAACAACATTTGATGGAAACGCGTTTTCAGTCGGAGACAATACATATAATCGAATCTAAAATATAATCGATTCTAAATTTATAACATTTCCTTTCGTCCTCATTTTAAAACAACACATTAAAACAAATCTCGGCTGCTAAATTTAGATCAATTTCGATTTTTAGTGGTTGGAGGGGGGTGGTTACAGTCCCCTCGGATTTCAATTGAAAGTCCCAAATGCAGGGAATTCGATTATCTCTTTCTCCTTCTTCCCGTGAAACAAAAATTAAATTTACATTTGGTTACCCGAGGGAGAGAAACCCTGGCAACAATTAATTATTAGGCCACGTTGCACTGCGCGAAAGTCTCGCGCATCGACTGGTCTGACCATTTTATCCCGCCAGTGTGCAGACGAACATTATATTACAGTGTTCATAAGATGTTGGGAAGGAGAAGGGGAGAAAAGGGGTGAGTGGAGGCGGACATTTAACTATTTTTAACCAAGTAATTGATTGCTGCTATTAAAGCACAAGAGGGTTGCAAAAGGAGGGGGGGGGAGTGGCGGTTCTATTTCATTGGTTCTTGTAAACGGTGTCCCAATTTGTCACAGCTCATCCGGTCACGCACAACGTTTCTCGTCACGCCGCATCTGCCCCTGGAGTGGTGCCAGGGTCTGTTTGTTGGTCACTGTCAGACTGTGCCGTGTCACAAATCTATTTGGGGCAAACACACACCCTCTAGTTTGTGACACTTGTATCAATACTTCTTCTTGGCGCATTCTATTGAACCACACTAAAAAAAAAAGTGCCTTGGCACAATCTATCAAAACAAACTTGAACTTTGTGACAATAATGTCACACTGTGAATTGTCACAAGCTATTAAAACCCAGCTTTAAGCTTGTGACACTTTTTGTTACACTGTGACATGGCACAATGTATCCAGCCAAACAAAGTCTAAGCTTGAGACACAAATATCACAAAGTGTCTTGGCACAATCAGTCAAACACTGCGGCTTGACACAATTATTATCTCATAATAATATTGCATAATTTGACCTCATGCCCTTACCATCATCTGTCGAACCCCCTCTTTGAGTAGACCTCCACCATACCATCGCTATACATCTATTGCTCTAAGTGGAGAGGTCAGCATTCTCCGGGCCAGACAAAAGCCCACCACGCATTTTGGTCAAAATCCGCCACTGGCTGTTTCGAATGCACGCGCATCATAAGCCTTGCCTACCAACCTGTCACAACCGCTCGTGTGACAAGCGACAGAAAATATTCCTCCTGTCGTGAACGTTAAAGCTCATCAATAAGAACAGATACACACGCACACACACAAACAGCTTCCATAATCACCAAACACCCACCCCATCACTTTGGATTATAGTGGATTGGAGTAAAGAATGAATTAAAAAAAAATATAAAGGAAGATAACCAAGTCATGATCCGAGTCGATAACCCGCCTCCACCGGAAATTCCCTGAGAGAAAACAAATTGTCCCAGGATGGTAAATCTCGGGCAACTGCATATTCATTAGCATTGTGTGGAGTTGTTCCACAGTTGGAAGAAGACATTGATTTTATGTGTGTGTGTGTGTCGGGGAGAAAAAGGGTGTAGGTGTGGCAGGAAGGGGAGGTAACGGTAGGCTAGGCGTTAGGACTACAACTTGGAAGTAGGGTTTTTTAAAAAAAGATCTAGATGTTTGTGTGTGTGATGTTGCTGTTGCTGTTGCTGACACTTGAAACGGGGAAAGTACATCTAACTGCACGAGTGTCCATAATGGGACAATTAAATGAGTGCATTATGTCTTCAGGTCTAGGTCTGTATGTCTTTTTTTTTTTATTTTGG
Organism: Anisus vortex; assembly: GCA_949126835.1. Classification (NCBI taxonomy): domain Eukaryota; kingdom Metazoa; phylum Mollusca; class Gastropoda; family Planorbidae; genus Anisus; species Anisus vortex. Next base: position 10,531,637 of record OX421495.1, read on the forward strand.
CGTTTCTCCAAGCTCGACAGCTGTGTCACTTCTTCAAATGTGACACTTTTCCAGCTGTCTCAAATCTCCAAATGTATCACTTCTTCAATTGTGTTACTTTTCTAGCTGTCTCACATCTCCAAAATGTATAAAACTTCTTCAATTGTGTCACTTTTCCAGCTGTTTCACATTTCCAAAATGTATCACTTCTTCAATTGTGTCACTTTTCCAGCTGTCTCGCATCTCTAAATATATCACTTCTTCAATTGTGTCCAACTATGCCACTTGTTCGACTGTGTCACTTCTCCATGTGTGTCACTTCTACACACGTGCCACTTCTCTAAATATTACACCTCCGCAACTTTGACCGCTCCAAGACTATCCATCATTTTCTCAAAGAGATTTACTAAACACAACACAATGTTGTTCTCGACATTTCATCAAATCAAAAGTTCAAAGCTCATGTTGGTTGAGCCTCCATTATAAAAAAAATAACAGCACTATAGCGCGTTCAATTGGGTAAAGCGGTCTATAGGGACACTTACATGATTGGCGTTCCAAGGCATTGAGTCGGGTCAACAATTGGCAGTTTGTTGCATTGGCTTGACCACGCAATCCTTCATGCATTGAACGCTAGACACTTCCACATTGTCTGCTACAATGATTAGGGTTTATTGAAAGGATGTACGATTACAATAATCTGCGTTTTTATGTGTGAAATAGCGTATACATATAATATATATACAACTAAACGGCAATACATATTATCCTTTTTTTTTCCTTTAGGAGGCGCGTCGGAACTTTTCCGAACTCCTTGCCCCTCCTGTGGGACTTCTAGGCTTGTATAATTGGCATGGTAGGGGGAACGTAACTGATCACGTGCTGACTTCCCACCCAGAAGGTTTGGTCATCAGTAGTGGATCAGTTAGTTACGCCCCCTGCACAATCACTCTCATATCATACATGAGAGCTGAGTGCTGACCAGCTGTAATCCAGGCCGACCATATAATATGTGAAAGAGAGCCAATACGAGAAAACTGAGCAAGCTCCTAGTCTCGCAAAGCTCAGACAACATACCGCTTACCGGGTGTCTTGTCCCAACCGTTCCCTCCAGCCATAACTGACCGCACTCGTGCCAATTTGACCGCCATCGGAAACCAGAGAGCCGAGAAGCGATTGCAGTGACTAGACCTCCCACGCATTGTGTAAACGGATTTAAAACCTTGTGTAGAGTAGCCATAATCCCATTGGAGAGGGAGCAAAGATTGGACCGGGTGATCGGGAAAAGGGACGAATAACTTACCTTGTTACAGTCAGTATCGTGTACTTTTTTCTGAGTTATGGCGTCTAGGCGACACGCACTGTCACGGTCTTGCTCATCTTTGTCAAGTACAAACTAAAGGATAGAAAGAAAAAAAAAGGAAAAATATTTTTAAAAATTAATAATTTTGTTGGTCAATGCCTTAAATTAGTATTCATCTATAAGCGCCGACCAGCTTCTAATGTAACAGCTTTATATTTTTTATAGTGTGTACACTATCACATTTGTGTACTTGAGTTTATTTCCACTCGAATTCTTTCCTTTCCTTTGCGTAACCACGGCTTTGTATAATTGGGTTTATTTCCACTCAAACTCTTGTTTTATTCATTTTTATCAAAGATTTTATGAGAGGATGAAAAACAAAAAACGAGACAGCAGTCGAGTTGGAAACTTGGGTAGAGTCTTTACTGGAGTCTTCAAACACACACACACATGCACACAAAACGAAACAGACGTTACGTTTTCGTGCAGCGAAGTGAGTTACTAGCATACCACAATATAAGGGTGAAGGTGAGGAAAAGTCCTTGAAAAACAAATTTCACAGTCCGACGGGTGTTAGCGTACAAATTGTCCTTCACCACAAATTGTCACTCAATACAAATTGTGATTCAATACAAATTGACACTCTTAACATGCTTCAAATTTTCAGAAAGTTTCGCGCTAAAAAAAAATTAAAGGTCCTATATTGTTTGAGCCTAGTCGACGACTCCAGTAAAATTAAATTCTAACGATTATAGTATACAGGAAAGCTGGTCCTGCGGTCAGTTCACCGGATTGTCAACAAACGGCCCTGATTCTAGCCCTGCCGCCGACAAATCCCTGCCGCCCTGCTTGAATTTTGGGCCTAATGATCGTAATAATCTTCTAGAGCGCATTGAGCATGCTAAATTAATAGCAGGGATAGCGCTATATAAATAACCATGCAAGTAACTTTATCACTATAGTTTTTATTGTAATTATTATATTATAAGCAATATTGATTAATTCGTAATTTTTTTAAAAATATATAAACGTTGGCCTATTACTAATAATGTTAAGGTTATAAACTGAGCGCCATTTCAGAACGATGTCCCTTTCCCTTTCGCTACTTTTTAATACCACAAGCCTGACAACAACAACAATGTGTATGCATGTTCCAGGGCAAGAAGACCGTAAACAATAAAAAAAATAAGAACAAAAACTAAATACCGAAAGAAACGTTCTCACTACACTTTTTATTGTAAGATTAGTTATTGTTTCTTTCCTTTTAACAAAACACATTGTAATCGTCCGTTTCTCCGTCCTTTTGACGGGCACATCCACTAGTTAATATTATATATTTTAAATTTAGTTCGAATACCCTGAAAAATCTAATTCAGTTTATAGATGTTGCAGCTTTCTATTTGCATCTTGGCTCTCTTATATCTTATAGGTTCCTTGTAGATAGAAGATTACTACGTCCTCTAGGCCCAAAACTCCTGCAGGGCGACTGGGGTTCAGTCGGCGGCAGGGATAGAACCTCTCTGTCTTCACCCTTATATTTTAGCTTCTCCATAATAACAAACAATTCATTTATTTCACAATAATTGACGTAGATGAGATTCACCACCTGCCAACTTTAAAACGTAGTTAAGTATATAAAAAATAAAAAAAATAAAAAAACAAACAAACAAACACGTAACATAACTAGGGTGTGGTTATTTGGGGTTAAAAGCTGAAAGGTCAGATGTCATAATGAGTTTTTTTTAAACTAAGTTTGTATTTGTTTTACTTCTGTTTTGTCTTGATATATAACGTAACATGGTAGAGTATATTGGTTGTTGTGTTAAGAAAGAAACAAAAAGGAGGGAGGGTGAGAGAAGGATAGAGTGAAAGAGAGAGAGAGAGGGAGAGAGAGTATATTATGTGAAGGAAGGGAAATATATAAATTCACATTCACAAACAAAGATAGAAAGAAAAAGAGAGAAGTAAATTGTCCAAAGTGTGTGTCTGTGAGTTTGTTATTGTTGCATTGAAGTTTCTGTATGAATAGAGTTTAGCACTTGTTACAGGTATAAATACTTCCTTCCTTTGTCTTTCTTTCTCTCCATATATATAGCTCACCTGCTCTCTCTCTCTCTCTCTCTCTCTCTCTCTCTCTCTCTCTCTCTCAATATCTCTTGTTTTTACTCTCTACCTCTCTTTCGTGTACTCTTTTCTCTTTCAATCTCATTCCCTATATCAAACTTTCTCTCTCTGCTTCTCTCTCTATCCCTGTATCTCCTTATTTATGCCCCCTCCCCATCTCTCCCTAGCTCTCTACCCCGCCACGCGGCCGCCACCACCACCGCCACCACCAGCCAGTCTAACAGGTGCTAGGGTCATTAACTGGCACCGCTCCATACTCACCTGAACTTCACACGGGCACCACAAACACGCCGATGAGCAAACAAACAAACATGCAGACAGACAGACCAACAAGCAGAAGATCGAAACGTAAAGGCTTACTACACAGTCGCAGTTGGCAGGAAACACATAGTACGCAGTAAACAAAATAACATTAATAACAAACAACACACACACACAACGAGTACTATAGTATAAGCACTTTACGTAAAAAAATACGTGTTTTTTCATTATTCTTCTAATGAGATGATTCCATGCAGAGATCTATGTGCCAATATAAATGTTGTTATTTTGTTTCCTGTTATTGAATACTGCAGCGCTGATTGTTTTTGTTTTCAAAACACTGTTTTCTTTTTTAAAATTTAAAAACAAACGCTAACCGTGAGCCCTAACCATACCTAGCCTAAGCGATAACTCTAGCCCCAAAAGAGCTGAATAGTTAGTTTGCGCGGCCTCCAATTTGCACTAGTCTCCCGGTGTATATAAAAAAAATGCAAGCCCCCTTTGTCGAGTATAACATGCTGAAAATCCAAGAATTGCACATTATTGCTACCAGGTATTATAGTATTTAGTACACATTACTAGGTTTCAAGTTTGTAGCGTCCATTAATATAGACAGTACCTTGTGATACAGTTTACAAGTCTTCATAATTATTTACATCGGAAGACTCGAGTGCAAATCGGTGGTCGCGCATTTAGTCTTTGATATAAATTATTTCACGAGTTTACACTTTCCTACATTTGATTTCAGGCACTGATTTCAGGCACTGATTTATATTTACTGTAAAATGTTTACAAAATATTATGATATTTTTTTAGATTTTTAGAAGCACACTCCGTTACGGCTACTCTGCATTAAGATTTAATTTTAAAATTGCATCTTTAATACACCTTCCCCATTTTTAATGGTATAATGAATATCTCTTATAATTAATATTATAAATTTATCATTGATAGATATGATCGTATCACAGCAAGATTTTACGCTTTTGTGGATCAGTTAAACTAACACCGCCTGCGACATCAAAGAAGAAACTTACACAAAGATAACTATAAATATACACACACACAAAACACAAAACACTAACAACAAACCATAACACAAAAATTCCGCCTATTTTCTTTTTTGTAAATCTAAAACAAGAACGAAAACGATGAACCAAGTTTTGAGTGTTCAATTCTTCAAGAAGCAATGTTTTCCCTCAAGTATAAATCAACAATGCTTTCTTCTGTTATTTTTTCTTTCTTCTTGTTAATAAGTTTATATATATATATATAAGCGTTTATATATAGCTCTTCCATGGTCAAGGGTTGCTATTTTTAGAGTTTATGGTGCAGTTTGGGATATTTTCGTCTCATACTATTCTAACCTTCCGCCAATTAGTTGACCTTGGTCTTTAACTTCTGCTATATTTATATATAGTCCATAGAAGTTAGTGGTTGAAGGGTTTAAGCGGATTGCTCTAGCCCTCTTCAAGCTGGTTATAGAATTTTCAGAGTCGGTTGTGAAAATTGTAGCGCACGGAACGATAATCTTGAGCAAGTTGTTTGTTTGTTCGTTGCATAAATTTCTTAAAACAAGATGGCGCTCCTAGAATAATGGTGGATGAACTCGGGCCTAAATCAGTAATTTGTGAAAATGGTAACAGGGTGGCGGAGCGGCAGCGCGTTGAGATGGCGTACCGAAGTTCATGGGTTCGAATCCTGGTGAAGGCTAGTTTTTTTTTCCCCGGGCCTCGAGGGTGTCCCCTGAGTCTACCCAGCTCTGATGGGTACCTGACATTAGTTGGGGTAAAGTAAAGGCGACTGGCCATTGTGCTGCTCATACATTCCCTTGTATGCCGTGGCCACAGAAATTTAGGAACGCTGCTTCACCGACCCTATGATCAATTTGGTCCGACGGGTACTTTACTTTTATGTTTTTAATTGTGAAATAGATCGCACTAAGATGCGAAAATCTGGAGAGACGAGCTATACAAATGGCCACCATTGACTGTATTATAGTAAACATTGAAATCTGGTTGAGCCGAAGATATAGAAACTAGCTGTTTATTATAAATTAATATTTTGAGCTATCTTTGTGGTTCTGAAATTTAACAGATTTTTTATATCTCTTTATGGGTAGAGGAATCCGTGGTCAACACAACGCCCATTAATGTTTTTTCCAAGAATTAATTAATATAACTTAAAGTGAATAGATGTAATCTTATTATTTCGCCAGATTGCTTGGCTAGGATTTTAACCAACGATTTTCAAGAAATTAGTTTGACAGTGTCATTCAGAAGGTATCGAGTTCAAATGCTGGAAAGAATTTTTCCACGCGAGCGAGAGGGCGTAAATGAATCGTTCTTAGGGGCGTACCGGTATCTATGTACATATTTATAATGGGTGCCAGATTATATTAGTCAGTTACGACAGTCGGAAGTTGTACCGGCCACGCTAACTCCTCACAGATATATCCCAATTTTCTTACAGACTAAGACAAAATAAGTCTGTGGAGGTGGGGGGGGGGGGGGAGGGGAGAGAACGGAAATTTAATTTACTTTTTGTCTTAAAAGTACCCCTCCCCCCGACATGGAAACTGTTTCTACTTCAATCAGTATATACAACACTCACTCCCTCCCTAAACACTTACTTGTTTTTGTTACCCACTTGCCCCCCCCCCCTTTCCACTCCCCCCTGTCCATTCTCCGTAATGCCAAGAAGGAGATCATGCGTGGGTAAGAATGACAGCCCTCTCCACCCTGGGGCCATAGCTCAGTGACACTCGCGCCCCTCGCCCCCTCCCCGTCCTCTACGGCCGGCGCTGCCCATTATTAACCGTGGGGGCCTGGGCCGGGCCTTCAAGTGTGAGTACTTAAGTGGACAGCGAAGAATGCCTGCGCCGTCTAACCATTACCGTCAGGAGCTCACACTTGTAACGAGAGGTGAGAAAGGTGGTGGGGGGTGGGGTGGGGGGGGGGAAGGATCGGGGAGTGAATAAAATACGTGGGAGGAAGGGAGGGGGAGGGGAGGTTCTACAACAGGTGAATACTAAACAGATCCCCTTGAGAATTGTAAGACATTTGAAAGGCTTTGACAGAACTAACACCTGATCCAATAAAAAAAAATTAAAAATTAAGCGCTTTTTTTTTCTACATTTAAAGGATTTGTTTCTGTCTCTCAGTTAATGATCTCTCGAGTAAAAAATCGAAATCTCTAAAAATCAATCAGCGGAACAAAAAACGAATTAATTTTGGTTTTCGATTATCAAAGATACGGCCACGATTAGCGGAATAAGTTTGGTGCCCATGATATTATGATTTCCTTGACAAAGGCGCTAGTGTTGCTTGAAGGCAATGGTATATTGATATGATACATAGATAGAGAAATGGTATATTGTTATAATAGTCAAATCACCAAACCTAGAAACACCAGAGGACAAAAGGCCAAATAGCAAAGCAGTAATAATAAGACATTAAATTATAATTTAGAAATACAGCACAATAACAACCTGTTGCAATGATCAGATAAACATAACGACAAAAACACTTTCCTTATCCCTTATGCGAGAACAAACGCATGTAAGTACTCTTCCTGAGTGGCGTTCGGGCATGGAATGGATTGCCTGAACAAACCAGGAAAACCTGTAACTTATCATCTAAAACACTTATAAAAATACAAAGACTAGACTCAGAACACGGATAAGCGTAGGATGCAATAAACGTCTTTATAGAAGGGGCGTCTGTAATGTATAAGATAAGGATATAAGAAGATAAGGCGAAGAGTAATGTAAAGAAAAATAGTAATAATTCAGAAGACATTAAATTATAACTTAGAAATGCAACACAATAACAATCTATTACAATGTTTAGATAACAGAAAACAAAAACACTTTCCTTATCCCTTATGCGAGAACTAATACATACACGTTTATATTGTTTGAAAGACGTTCTTACTCGACTGAATAAGAAAATATTAAATCATAGAGTTAGTGTGCCAAGGGAGAGGGGTGGGGGGTCAGAGCAGAGGGCGCGTCATTTCATAGGAACCCAAAACCCTTCAAACTGACCAGCAAGCAGCAGTGATACAAGATGGCACTGGCGTTATAAGCGAAACATGGCGTTTAACTTCCGGATCAACCCCCGGCATTTGTGGAAAAAGATCTCCGTGAACAGGCTTAATGTGACAGCATGGTGAGAGTCGTACTATACTTTCACTGTATCTGATGGCAGTACATAGTGAGAGTCGTACTATACTTTCACTGTATCTAATGGCAGTACATAGTGAGAGTCGTACTATACTTTCACTGTATCTAATGGCAGTACATAGTGAGAGTCGTACTATACTTTCACTGTATCTAATGGCAGTACATAGTGAGAGTCGTACTATACTTTCACTGTATCTAATGGCAGTACATAGTGAGAGTCGTACTATACTTTCACTATATCTAATGGCAGTACATAGTGAGAGTCGTACTATACTTTCACTGTATCTGATGGCAGTACATAGTGAGAGTCGTACTATACTTTCACTGTATCTAATGGCAGTACATAGTGAGAGTCGTACTATACTTTCACTGTATCTAATGGCAGTACATAGTGAGAGTCGTACTATACTTTCACTATATCTAATGGCAATACATAATATGTTCCAGACTCAAACAAATCAACCGAGAGAAAAAAGAACGAATGAACGCAAGAGATACATGAAAATATAACTACATCCCATCAGGCTTCAATCCAAGATCTCTCTCTCTTCCTCTCTCATTCCCTCTTTTCAAAACCTTCCTTTTCAACCTCTCTCCCTCTTTCTCTCTCTCTCTCTCTCTCCATCTGCTTTTCTTATTCTCTCTTTTCAAACCGTCCTTTCCATCCTCTCTCCTACTTTCTCTCCTTTCTCGGTCGCTTTTATAGTACGCACTACAATTCTCTCTCTCTCTCTCTTTCTCTCTCTCTGTCTTTCATTCTCTCTTTTTAACTTTAAGCCATTTTTTTCACCCTCCCCCTTCTCTCTCTCTCTATCTCTCTCTATCTCTCTCTGTCTCTTTTCCAGTACACTCTTCAATTCCCCTACTCCTCTATCACTCTCTCCGCCAATGCGACATCTTTCTCTCCCAGTCTCCCCCAATTTCTCAGTAGGTTATCATTTATTAAAGCTCAACTCAGACCAAGGCCAGTCCTCTGTTATTGCTGATAGTTTTAATATTAATCAGAGGTTCAATGTAGTCATTATATACATGGGAATAGTTAATGTACAGCGCCAGGGCAAAGGCATTCAAACTTGTTTATGTCTAGTTTTAATGGGCGTTCGTTAGTTTCAATGGTGTATAACTGATAAATAAATCATTTCTCATACACAGAGAAATACAGAGGTAGATAGATGATAGATAGATAAAAAGATAGATAGATAGATAGATAGATAGATAGATAGATAGATAGATAGATAGATAGATAGATAGATGATAGATAAATCGATAGATAAAAATATAGATAGATAGATAGATAGATAAATCGATAGATAAAAAGATAGATAGATAGATAGACAGATAGATAGATAGATAGATAGATAGACAGACAGACAGATAGATTGATCGATAGATCGATAGATAGATAGATAGATAGATAGATAGACAGATAGACAGATAGACAGATAGACAGATAGACAGATAGATAAATCGATAGATAAAAATATAGATAGATAGACAGATAGATAAATCGATAGATAAAAATATAGATAGATAGATAGATAGATAAATCGATAGATAAAAAGATAGATAGATAGATAGACAGATAGATAGATAGATAGATAGATAGACAGACAGACAGATAGATTGATCGATAGATCGATAGATAGATAGATAGATAGATAGATAGATAGATAGATAGATAGACAGATAGACAGATAGACAGATAGACAGATAGATAGATAGATAGATAGATTTAGATAGATAGATAGATAGATAGATCGATCGATCGATAGATAGATAGATAGATAGATAGATAGATAGACAGACAGAAAGATAGATTGATCGATAGATCGATAGATAGATAGATAGATAGATAGACAGATAGACAGATAGACAGATAGACAGATAGACAGATAGATAGATAGATAGATAGATTTAGATAGATAGATAGATAGATAGATAGATCGATAGATCGATAGATAGATAGATAGATAGATAGATAGATAGATAGATCGATAGAGTGAGAGAGAGAGAGTGGGGCTATATAGTGAATGCGGCTCAGGAAAAAAAATTGTGCAGTCGTCAATCAAGTTTAAACCAAAAAACTGTTTCTGTTATTCGTGTTATATTTTTCAAATGGAACAGTGTACGTGAAATAAGTTTCTAAGAATGAAAACAAATTTATGAGAACGGCCTTACAATTATGTACAGTATAATAGTGCATACTTTTCAACTCTACCTAATTTATTTTTTTAAAACATGTAATGAACTTCACAAAGAACGTGAAAATTATCCGTTACACCTGAGATGTTTATGTACAAGGCACCGAGTCTCGAAGTCTCAACCAAAACGTTGGAATATTTTGAAAAAAAAAAAGTTTTTTTGTTTGTTGCAGGTTTCAGAAATCCTGCAGGGTTTTACAACCCACACCCCAAATCCAAGCCAACACTCTACACCCTTCCATTTCATGCCGAAATACGTCGATTTTATTACCGTAAGATTTTTTATCATGTGTGTGTGTGTGAGCATATGACTGTGTGTATGGATTTGTAGGCAGTGCCCTCACACAGGGGGGGGGGGCAGAGGGGGCATATGCCCGGGGACGACACTTCCAAAGGGGGGGGGGGGGCAAATGTCGTCCTAATATAGCAAATATAGCAATAAACAAGCAGTTACAGTATTGCAAAGGGGCGGCGCTGAAACTTTTGCCCTGGGGCGCCACATAAGCACTGTTTGTAGGCCCCTATATTATATGCGTGTTGGACCAAGATGATTAGTTATACAAGGAAGTACGCAATCTTTAAGCTAATGTTTTCACTGATGAGGATCAATGGTATAGATTTAATTATTAAATTAATTTAATTCAAAATTCAAACATTAAATTATTTTTTTCTTCGTTTTATTTTAGTGCGTTCAAAACTGGCACCTCATTAAACTTTCTGACTTTCTTACAAATTAGACCGAGATCAATTTGGTCCGACGGAATTAGATTACTTTAACGTATTCTTTACCTAAAAAGTGAAGGTCTAAATATTAGAAATCTAAATTATCGCTAGTTTAAAAAAAATATATTTCTACTCACAATACAGTTAATACCATTGCATTTAACTACTAGTCTATATTAAAGCCTGAATTCAGAAGTTATTGCAACATGGTTTCATCGCCAAGATTTTGCTAACCCTTTCCTACTATTTCTCAATTCGACATCCGTCCCTGTCCATCCTGGGACTATTTCATCGACACACCATTCCCCCACCCCCCTCTCTCTCTCTCATTTTTTTTTCCTTTGGGCATTTTAACGACTTTTCCAAGTCAGTGCAAATAATGGCCGTATCTATCTCTTCTATCGCCAGCTTGAACTCTGACCCCCCCCTCCCCCTCCCCTTTTTTTTCTCTTTTCCAACACTCAAAGAAACGTCAACGATGGAAGGAAGTGGGGAAAAAATATAACGGAACTAAAAGAACAGGGCACGTAGACCTGTCGACACCTTGATCCAGGTGGACCTCTCGTGCGTTTTACGACCCCAACCCCCCTGGAACACACAGAGGCCCTTTAGATCAGGGGTCGGCCACCTTTTGCTAATAGTGTGCCAAACTAGGATTTCTAAATCAATCAGCGTGCCAACTGCCTAAAAGTCAACCAGCTCTATTATACTTTTTTTAACAATTATTTTTATTTGACAATTAATCTCCGTAGCAAGACCAAGGCCAAAAGTAAAATAGATGAATAGAGAAAATAGCTAAAGCGTTTTATAATTAATTAAAAATTTACGTGTTTGTCATTATCATGCTTTTATTTGCATTTAAATTAAATACAATATTTGATTAGTCTACCAAACGTTCACACTTATGGTCATTATTGTCTCAATATTATCATTTGGTACTCTAGATTCTAGATCATAGGTTCTCAACCTTTTTCGGCTCATCGCCCCCTTTTACATTTTTTTTCCGCTCACCCCCCCCCCCCCCCCAAACTTAATTTTAGCAGAAACATTTGTTAATTAAAGGGAGATAATTAACCCGTTTCATTTGAGGTAATATTTCAAATTTTTTTTCTTTTATAAAAAACTAAATGACTTGCATTTATAACTTTGAATTGATATGATAGAACTGTAAAAAAATATTATATGAAAATTTTATAAATATTGTATGACTAAAGAATTTACATGAATATTTTGAAGCATTACAATAACTACCCAGTTTGTATGATTACTACGTATCTATACTGCACAGCTATTGTGGTTACCTCTTTACGAAGGATCTAAACGCATTAAAGGACATTTCGGTAATACAAACAGATCAAAAGAGTAATATTAGCAGATGTTAAGGCGACAGTCCGGTGAATCAACCATTAGACGAGACGGCGCATACCATATTTGCCAAATACTAACCCCTACTTCATCGAAAAGTTACCGGTATTGCGATTCTTATTTGTTCAATAATATGTATGCCTACTGTTGGGGGGTATCAGATATTTAGAAGCACTTGCGTTTACATCATATTTCATCCAAAAACTAATCGATTCAAATAGCTGAGGTGTTGAAATTTTAGCAGGTACGTTTGTACCGCCCATTTGCCCTTCATCGCCCCCCAATCGCCCCCGGGAATGTTATCGCCCCCCTAAAGCTTCTCATCGCCCCCTGGGGGGCGATATCGCCCCCGTTGAGAACCTATGTTCTAGATGAAGATCATATAGTTAGTAATATTTATTATAATTTATAATTAATATTGTTATCTCAGTTAACTGAGATGTTCTTTTATGTATTGTACCCTTTATTCAAAACACAAAGTAATTACTGTTAAGCGGAAGCGATACGTAGTAATCATCCAAACGGAGTAGTTAATGTAATATTTGAAAATATGCATATACATTTTTTAGTCATATAATATTTATATAATTTTTGTTATGCTTTTAACAATTTGATCATTTTAAAGTCTTAAAAAGTAAATCATTTATTCTTTTATAAAAGAAAAAAAAAGAAACTTAAAAAAAATTATTAGCGCAAATAAAATACGTTAATTACCTCCCTTTAATTTAAAAAAAAAGGTTTCCACATTTGATTCTATAGTGATGCCAAACAAGTTTAGATGCCCATTTTTGAAATGTTTAAAATTCAACTTGCTGCATTTTAAAATCGCCAATATCCCTCCACTTGAAAAAATATCCATTCTAAGATCAAGTAAGATCAAGCTAGTGAGGCTTGATGAGTCCATGCATTTGAAAGTCTTGCCTTTGGTTAGAAAACTCCGCTTTGAGTACTTTGATGTAGGTACTTTTGAAAAAGCCCTAACTATCTAAATATATGCCTTAATATAGGGATGCACATGTAGTTAAATGTTCTAAAATTGATTTCACTGCAAGATATGTCCAGTTTCAATGCAAATCCATTCCAAGGCCCTTGAAAATGAAAGTTCAACTCAATGAAATGTATCGCTCTGTCATTCAGACAATCGGCTTCAACAGTCAGTTTTCCTTATTCAGACCCTAAAATGTTGTTAGTTGTTTTTTTTTACCTATCAAAAAAATTTCTGGCAGGTCTTTCGCTTGCCATTTGAAACCGCTCTGCGTGCCAAGTTCGGCACGCGTGCCTTAGGGTGCCGACCCCTGCTTTAGATGATGAAGCTAAAAAAAATAACGACGTTGCGACGTATCTCTTTCTGTGGACTTTTGGGGGCCTTGCGACGGTCTCTGCAACTACGGCGCAGAGATCGAGGCCATCAGTCGAGCTCTGGAGTGGATTCGCCTTCGCCACGTCGAAGGCGCCCTCGGCTCTACGACCGTCATTATCCTGACTGATGCGTTGTCTGTGCTCCAGGTTACTGAGAATATGAACAACTGGCCCCCTCAGATAGAGAAAATTCTACTGGCTTCAGACGAGCTAATCCAACACTTTGGAGACCGCGTACTACTGCAGTGGGTCCCAGGGCACACAGGCCTACCTGGCAATGAGAGAGCAGACCACCTTGCCAAAAAAGGTGGGCTGAGTACACCCACCTCCGAGGAGCCCGGCAGTACACCATGCTCCTTTGAGAAGGCCCGTACATTGATCCGGAGGTGGGAGACAGAAAAGTGGAACGAGAGCTGGGACAGCTCTGACAAGGGCCGAGAAGTCTGGCGGCATTTGCCCCGCCCTAACCGCGCCGACCCATGGTGGTGCCTAAATAGGTCGGAACAAAGTATCATATCTCAATTCCGCACTGGCCACTGCCCCATTGGGGCATACTTCGCCAGGTTCCAGCCTAACTACGACTCGCGGTGTCGCCACTGTGGGGAGGAGGAGGAGACAGTGGAGCATATCCTGCGGGAGTGCCCCCGTCTCGTCGATCGAGGAGATGGGACGGGTGACCCACTACCCACTGATCTCTACGGAGATAGAGCCGTGCTCAAACGCACGGCTGAGTTCTTGCTCAGAGCTACAAGGGAATAATACTCCCAGCTCTCGTTTCCAATAGGAGTTCAAGTTAGTTAGTTAGTTAGTGGACTTTCACCATGAGAGAAACTCGAGTAGATCACCTTAAGTCACGCTACTTCAGTATCAGCAGCATAGTCAAACGTAAAAGTCACAATCGACATCCACGTTGTAAAATTATAGCACGTCAAACTTCTAAATGCACTCGATAAAGAATTAAGATCCATGTGTACAGCCCACTCTAATTTAGAAATACAACCCAATAACAGCCTGTTGCAATGCTCTAATTAACCTAAGGACAAAAAACTCTTTCCTTATCCCTTATGCGAGAACAAATGCATATGAGCATTCTTTCTGTCTTCCCGAGTGGCATTCGTTCGGGCGTGAAATGGGTTACCTGAACAAACTAGGAAAACCGGTAACCTAACAATTAATTTAAAACAAATAAAAATACAAGACTAGACTCGGACCACGGATGAGCGTAGGACGCAATAATCTTCTTTATAGAAGGAGCGTCTGTAATATATAAGATAAGATATCCTCGAGTAAACTGAACATGTTAAAATGTTAATAGCAGAAATAGACGACCAATACAAGTGACTACATTACCGTTAATAATTTTTTTGTGTAAAAATTTTTTTTGAACGAATTTAATTAAGTAAAACCTAAAAATCAATACCCGAGTAAAAAACCCACACTGTCACCTCAGCCACAACTATCCCAAATGTTCAGTTCAATTTCCTAAGGTACCCAGCGCTCCCCTACTGAGATGTCACCTGTATTCAGCACTACGTAGCAATGTGCAGTATCGCGTTGCAATGTGTAAAAATGTGTAGCAATATGTAGCAATGTGTAGCAATATCTAGCAATGATAGAACGGTGTAGTAAAGTGTAGCGATGAGCAGCAACAAGTAGCAATGTGAATATAGCACGATTATATTGTGTATTTATTTTCAGCCTCAAGAACTATAAACACTTTGTTATTTACTTCAGTTTAAGGCATCGCGCTAAAGCCTCGAGCAGGAATGCAAAATTCGCTATTGACCTGATCTAGAAATCTGCAACTAAAGATATTTAGACGAAGCAGGGCCATTAATGTCATTGTAGGGAAATCTACAAATATCCACCCTAATTACTAAAAAGGAGAAGAAGAAAACAAGGGAGATAATTCGGATAATGCGCTTTAGAATAAGGATAACACACATGTTTGGGAAGGGGTTGCGTGATGGGGGATGGAAAAGTATCATAAAACCGAAACAATGTAAAAAAAACTTATCAATAAACATAAAAAGAAGGTAAGTGGCAGATGCCGTTGGTTTTTATATTTAATTCTTTGTAATTAAAACAATGTGTTAAATATAAAATGAATGCGTTGTCTCGGAGTTCAATGGTCTCTCATATCATTTAAAATAATAAAAAGAACGGTAATTAAAAAATATGGTAAAACAGAAATTCAAACTAGAAAAAGGTATGTGTGTGTGTGTTTGTGATGGCCGGGGCGGGTGGGGGGGGGGGCGGGTGGGGGGCGGGTTCTTTAATGCGTGTGTGTGTGAGTTGAGTGTATGTGTGTTTCTATGTCTGTGTTGCGCATTTGTGTGCGCATGTTTTCCTGTACTGTACAAGAAGCAGCATCCATCACTTGTGTTCATCTCTCATCCACGAGTCCGGGGGGGGGGGGGGAGGGGGGGGGGGGTAATCTCCAAGTTGTGCACGCACGTTTGAAATTTTCATAAACCGAGCTTGAAATAGAGGGCGCGATGGCCGTGGGTGATAGCGTCATATGTTGGGATGTTGGGAGAAGTTGGATTAGTGTGAGTGTGTGTGTGTGTGCGTGTGTGTGAGGTTTGAGGCTGGGTTGGGGTGGATGAGAATGAAAAAAAGGGGTGAGTGAGGTGGGGGTCTGATTGTAGTCACTGATCTGACGATGGTGTGGAAGAGCTGGGGTGGAGGGTGCAAGGAGGCGAGAGAAAGTGTCAGTGTCAGCATGGGGCGTGAAGCAGGGAGGGAGGGGGGGGTTATGTTGAAGGTAAATATAATTGAATTACGTGGTCTTGTTTTTGTTGATTTTTTGTTGTTGGTTTGTTAATTTTCATAACTTCAGCGGACATGTACAATCTCTTGTAGGCCAAAGAAATATTTATTTATGTAACGTTGGACTTGTAGATTGTGTAAATCTAGGTTAGCGGAATATTCTGGTAATAATAAAAATATTAATAATAAAGAGCATGTATTTAGAGCAGGTATCGGCAACCTACGGAAATACGTGCCAAACTTGGCACGCAGAGCGGTTTTAAATGGCAAGCGAAAGATCTCCAAAAAATGAAGTTCTGCGTAAAAAGAGCAAGATGACATTAAAGTTGTTGGCAAGCTCAATGATTTAGAAATGCTACTTTCCCACACTGTTATCTAAAGGTTGCCGACCCATTGATATAGAGCGTCTCTCCATGATATTGTATCGTGCCGCTCTCTTTCCACAATTCAGTTGCCGATGTTGTGGTGGGCAAGGCACTCAAGATCTACTAGATCTACTTAACCCTTACAGTCCCGGGCGCGTATAAAGCGGAACTGAAGGCAGCATAGATAGAAGTTGGTCGGTACGGGAAGGGTTAAAATGAAAGGTCTTTAAACTTTTCTTTAAGGACTCTTTGGTCTCAGAATTCCTCGAAATCTTGTGAGCCAAGCTGTTCCATAGTGTACTCGCTGCAGATTTAAGGAGCACCATCCAAATGAATTATTTTTTTGCGCCCAACGACACTGGGAACCCTGAATAAAGTCTGCGACGAGGAGCGCAGGCCTTTTGGTGACGCGTGCTTTGTAGAACAGTAGTTATGAACATTGTGTACAAGTTTTAATCCCATTTCGTGAGCCTTTAAGAAAGTACATTTTATTTGAAAAAAATTTTTTATTTCGTGAACTTTTTTTTTGGTGACATTAGTAAATTTTTTTTTTCTGAATATTTATTATTTCTTATAAGTTTTATAGACGTTCATTCTAGGTAGAAGATTATTACGTCCACTTAGGCCCAAAACTCCTGCAGGGCGGCAGGGATCGGTTGGCGGCAGGGCTAAAACCCAGGCTGTCGTGATGGTGAACTAACCGCAGGACCAGCCGGACTTATTAACTATTTTTGTAGTACACTATTTGTGATGTGGTTTTTGGTTTTCTTATCAACTATCTCAAATTTAGTTTTTAAACTGCTATTCCAGGACCAAACTGTTTCGTCCGCCCCCATTCAGGCTTTACCTTCTACCCCCCCCCCCCCCCCCCCCCCATCCCTACGCCAGTGACAAGTTGAGCCGGCGTACTTTACCAGAAAGTCTAAAAACATCCGCTAACACCTGAAAACTTCAAACATTGACACTGGCATCCAAAAGGTTTACAATTATATGTACCAACAACCCTTGAAGTACTTCCGCAGTTCAACCGGAAGTGATCTTAGATGGCGTTTTGAGCGTTGGGGGGTGGTGGTTGGGAAAAACAAGATGTTAAGCTATTGGAACATTTAACTTCTGAAAACGTGAAAAGCGAAAATTATAATGAAAAAATACGAAACTTGCAGATTTCAGATTGGTTTGAAGTTTGAAGCAATACGCCTGCTGGTTGACAGTAACGACTAGAGAATTGAGGCGACTACCCTCCTCCAAACTATTTAATCACAATTCCAAACGGCCGTGTGGTAGACTATTTTATGCCCCGTCTCGGCCATTCCCGAAACTCCATTCTGTTAACAGTGGTGGACTTTTTCAAAGTAGTGCTAAAGCTAATATATCTTTGTGGTTCTTTTAGCTGTGTGGGTTATAGCTGTGTGGCGAATAATAATATAGTATAACCGAGTGGCACATTTAGCTGTGTGTCCAATAGAGGGTAAATGTGGCTTATAAATATGTTTTTGATTATTTAGTGTTAGTTGCCTTTATTTCACTGTATATATATAGCCACGCTGACGTAAAGCAATGCGGCAAATCTCGCGGTGTGGCAGAGAGAGTGGCGTGGTTAACATAGACGTAACCTTAACGACGGATAAACAACAATCTTTGTGAAAACAAATGGAAACAAAGCTAAACTATGTTAACAGATTATTTTTATTATTCTTTATTGATTTTAAAATGCATCAAGGCTACAGAAGCTTTTATTGAAATGTTTATTGCAATTCTACAGTCGAATTTGTTAAAAAATTTTTAATTGAAACAAGAAACAGCGGAGATAATTACAAATTTCAGCTTCTATAGACATAATGTGTGTGTTGTAGAAAGAACAAAACCAAAACCCTACGGCCTCATGCATGTATACCTTTGTGTGGCTTACAAAAGGAGAGAGCGATGTTATAAGGGAATAAATGGACGAGAGGATGAATGAATTGGAAGCCAGACTAAAGAATTTAAACAAATATTAGATCTAGTTTAAATAGTTAAATAAGTAGATAAAGAATAACGAAATCAAAAAGAAAATTTTATTAGATAGACAGAGAGATAGATAGTCAGACAGATAGTCTGTAAAATAGCTGTACAGACAGACAGATAGATAGATAAATAAACAGACAGATAGATAGATAAATAAACAGTCAGACAGAAAGATAGATAGACAGAAAGATAGATTGATAGATAGATAAAAAAGATAACTAAGAAAAAAATGACAAATAAGATAAATGTATTTTTTTAGATATATATAGAGATGATAGATAGATATAAATGGATATAATATATAGATATGAATAGATAGATAGTCAGATAAATAGATAGATAGATCAGATAAATAGAAACGCGCATAAAGCGTTCTAAAATTTACAAATATTGAATTGGATGGATTAAACAGATTAGATTTACTCAGACGTCATTCAGCTCATCCAGCTGTGATGTGTTTACACTTTACGGATGTTTTTCTTACAACTTCCGGTTTTTTTCTAGATTATGTGCAGGCACAGTTCAAGATCATGCCCTTCCCCCTTTGGAGAGCAGTAGCCAGGCAGCTCATGACCCGTGTCACAGACTCGAGTAAGCAAACATTGGCCCGGGGGTGAGACATGCTGCTTTAAAGGCGACTAGCAGATACACGCGCGATAAAGTACGTTGTTCTATCCTGGGCACAACACATTCGCCCTAATGTTCTGATTACCAGCCACCTGAAAGCGTTAAGTTCAAGTAACAACATGCTTTTACGAGGTATCCTGGAATCCATGGCGTGGCCTATATCCGTGGCGTATATCCGTGACGTATTTCCGGTGGTTCAAATGTTCACGTGAACCTTGAATGAAACACGTTGGTCTAACATCAGCGCGGTGGAGGGTAGTCGCCTCAACTCTCTAGTTCAGGGGTCGGGAACCTTTTATTCTGAGAGAGCCATGTACACCACATATTTTGAAAAGTAATAATGTGAGAGCCATACATTATGTTTAAAACTAAAAATTCAAGTAAATGTGTGCATTTTGTGTAATTTCAACACTAAAAGTACAATAATTATGTCACTGAATTCTTATGATGCTGAGCTGCAGTAGACTTTAGCTCATTTGTAGAATGAAATATTGATAGCAATTAATATGTAGATCAAAAAGTCTAAAAAAACATTTTTTTTTTACTAATCGAACATTTGTCTGCGAGCTAGATGCAGCCATCAAAAGAGCCACATCTGACTCGCGAGCCACGGGTTCCCGACCCCTGCTCTAGTCGTTACTGTCTTAATGTCTCGGAGTCGACTCCAGGTAAAAGCGTCAAGGTTTTTTGTTTACCCGGTGTTGAAGATTCTCCCCTCCCTCATTAGTTTACCCAGCTTTAACGTGTACACCAAATAAGTTTAAGGGAAAAATATAACTGGCTGATGGGCCTGGTGCTGCCTACACAAACCCTTAGTAAGCCACGGCTATGGAAATTGATGATGCAAGAGCTGATGCTGCCCAACCTAACATGTTGTGAAACGGGAAAAATTTACTTTGTACTGGCATGGTAGTGTTAATCTGGGAACACCGAAGTAGGCCTTCTTCTTTATATCATTATGTTTTTTTTTTGTGAGCGGTTCCCAATGACTATTACAGGGATCGGCAACCTACGCGGAAGACTCACAGAAAGGCACTACAAGTCTCTTCTCCAAGAAACTTGAGTGCTAAAGCCGGATGATTTTAAGGCTGTTGGCACGCTAAATGAATTAGAAATCTAGCTATGGCACATTATTGTCAAAAGGTTGCCGACCCCTGGACTATTAGACCTTGTTGAGTTCGCCCCGTGTGTGTGCAGTAATTGACCCACCGATGCCATCTCTATAATGACAGGTAACAAATGTTCCCTTGTTATAAAAGTACGAACATTTACCAAACAAATAGTGGCTGTGTTGGTGTTTTTGTTGTTTTTGTTTAAAGGTATGTCAACAGGTACAATCTTATTTTTTTCAATTACAAAGTTTAGTGAACAGGGGCAGATAATCGCATCGCTAGCCGACGACAAGAGTTAACTATTCCTTTTGTTATTTAAAAAACAAGTCCACTGATGGGAAAAAAAGTGACAAAGAGAAACTTTTTTTAAAAACAAGTGATGACGGGCGCCTGTTTGAGGGGGGCACTTTTCTTTTTCAGCAACATTTTCTCTAATGGACGAGCATTGTGAGGAAGAACAAATTGGACGGGCATAAAGAGGGGTCGGTCGAGGGGAGCCGCTCCCTGCTGGACGAGCCAGGCCATTAAGAAATCGAAAAGAATTGGCTCGAACTTGTGAGCCGCTCAACTGTTACCGAGTCCAAAGTATTTATTGAATCTCGTGCCGTTTCAAGTGAAACGTATTTGGCATTCGGCGTCAGTCCGAATGCTGTTCTCTGTGTTGATATCAATGTGTAGCCTATATATATATATAGGCCTACATATCAGAACTCCCCATCCAACCCCTTTCAGCTCCCGTAACCCCCCCCCCCCCCCCAATTCCCCACACAAAACATTCCATCAACACGGACGGCTGTTGATTTTGTGCCGCGGCCACAGTTTCACACATACCTTTTTGCCTACACATTTTCAAAAATGTTCCCAGCTTCTTTAAAACCATTTATTTCCACCCATCCATCCATTCCTCACCCCCCCCCCCCCATCCCTCTTGCATCCCTTATCAATTGTTGGCCCAATATTTCATTGTCAACTAAGTAAGTTCACGAGTACTTAAAGAGAAAACACACGATAAATCATGTACCGAGACTTGAACCGAGACTTTTTTGTTGTTGTTTTGTCTGAGCTGACTTCTATTCCATTTCGTTCTAATGGTCTTAGCAGTTCACTCGGGTACTTGGGCGTTAAGGGTTAATGTTGAAGAGGGATTCGGAAGGGGGGGGGGGGGTAACAAAAAGTCCTTATGCGCTTCGTCATGGCTTCGTCATGGCTAATTAGTCCCGTTGCATGCAGTGGCGACAGAAACATTTCTTTTAAAACTTTATAGTATGAGCGTTCCATTTATGTAAAGGTCTAAGGAACCCTTTTCGAGCAGGTAGTTACCTTTTTTAGGATGGCGGGACAGGATGGCTGGGCTTCGTACTGACCTCTTAATCCCTTTGTATAAAGTGCCGATACACAAGTTTCAAGTGTAGGCGAACCTTGGTCTAAATACTTTCACATTTATCTTGCACTTTTTTTTACTTGTGTATTGTAGAATGTTCGCATGGAAATCCTTAGGAATTTTTTCAAGAGCGAGGCGCCAAGGTCTACATTTAAAAACATGCATTTTCAGTATCTTAGAGATGCCTGGTCGGTGGTTAAAAACAAACAAACTGGAGCAGCTGTTGTTTGGGTGAGACAAACAAGTACATACGGGGACTCTCACACTACGAAGTAATGGAGTCTGGGCTCCACAAAAGTCAATGCCAAATAAAGGATTGTAATTTTTTTGTATCACGAAACCACTGATATGGAAAACATTTGGTTTCATTTTTAGTATCTACCATAATATTTGGATATATAAAGGTCAAACGTAGGTTTCATTTGCATGGAATAGATGTCTAAGCTCTCCCTCAGCGAAGAAAACATGACATTGTTGATTGTTATAGATGGTCTAGACTAGATTAGATCTAGATCTATAATGTTTTGAATTAATTTAGCTTTAACCAAGCGACTCGAATGTATGTTTAATTTGCGTAGTTTTAATGACGTCTTTC